>CM050168.1:199032269-199419458 GCA_027410445.1 Discoglossus pictus | reverse complement strand
CTCTCTCTCTCTTCCCCCCATGTCTCTCTCTCTCTCTCTTCCCCCATGTCTCTCTCTCTCTCTCCCCCATGTCTCTCTCTCTTCCCTTCCATGTCTCTCTCTCTCTCTCTTCCCCCTCATGTGTGTGTGTGTGTCTCTCTCTCTCTCTTCCCCCTCATGTCTCTCTCTCTCTCTTTTCACCCTCATGTCTCTCTCTCTCTCTTCCCCCTCATATCTCTCTCTCTTCCCCCTCATGTCTCTCTCTCTCTCTTCCCCCTCATGTCTCTCTCTCTCTCTTCCCCCTCATGTCTCTCTCTCTCTCTTCCCCATCTCTCTCTCTCTCTCCCCCCATGTCTCTCTCTCTCTCTCCCCATCTCTCTCTCTCTCTCTCCTTTCCCCATCTCTCTCTCTCTCCTTTCCCCATGTCTCTCTCTCTCTTCCCCCATGTGTGTGTGTGTGCCTCTCTCTCTCTCTCTTCCCCCATCTCTCTCTCTCCCCCATTTCTTTCTCTCTCTCTCTCTTCCCCATCTCTCTCTCTCCCCGTCTCTCTTTCTCTCTTCCCCATCACTGTCTCTCTCTCTCTCTCTTCCCCATCTCTCTCTCTCTCATTCCTCCATCTCTCTCTCTCTCCTTCCTCCATCTCTCTCTCTCTCCTTCCCCCATCTCTCTCTCTCTCTCTCTCTCTCTCTCCTTCCCCCATGTCTCTCTCTGCCCCCTCATGTGTCTCTCTCTCTCTTCCCCATGTCTCTCTCTCTCTTCCCCCATGTCTCTCTCTCTCTTCCCCGTGTCTCTCTCTCTCTCCCCCATGTCTCTCTCTCTCTCCCCCATGCCTATCTCTCTCTCCCCCATGTCTCTCTCTCTCTCCCCATGTCTCTCTCTCTCTCCCCCATGTCTCTCTCTCTCTCCTCCATGTCTCTCTCTCTCTCCCCCATGTCTCTCTCTCTCTCCCCCATGTCTCTCTCTCTCTCTCCCCATGTCTCTCTCTCTCTCCCCCATGTCTCTCTCTCTCTCCCCCATGTCTCTCTCTTCCCCTCCATGTCTCTCTCTTCCCCCCATGTCTCTTTCTCTCTTCCCCATGTCTCTCTCTCTCTTCCCCATGTCTCTCTCTCTCTTCCCCCCATGTCTCTCTCTCTCTCTCTCTCTCACCCATGTGTCTCTCTCTCTCTCACACCCATCTCTCTCTCTCTCTCTCTCTCACCCATCTCTCTCTCTCTCACACCCATCTCTCTCTCTCTCTCTCTCTCTCTCTCACACACCCATCTCTCTCTCTCTCACACACCCATCTCTCTCTCTCTCTCTCTCTCTCTCTCTCACACACCCATCTCTCTCTCTCTTCCCCCCATGTCTCTCTCTCTTCCCCCGTGTCTCTCTCTCTTCCCCCTGTGTCTCTCTCTCTTCCCCCTGTGTCTCTCTCTCTCCCCCCCCCCCATGTCTCTCTCCCACCCCTGTCTTTCTCCCACCCTTTCCCCTTCCCCTGTCTCTATCCAACTGCTCCACCACCTCTGTCTCCATTTGTACTGTACACACTCTCTCTCTTCCCCTCCATGTGTGTGTGTCTCTCTCTCTCTATCTCCCCCCTCATGTGTGTGTGTCTATCTCTCTCTCTCTTACCCCTCATGTCTCTCTCTTTCTTCCCCCTCATATGTCTCACTCTCTCTTCCCCCCATGTCTCTCTCTCTCTCTCTTCCCCCATGTCTCTCTCTCTCTCTCCCCCATGTCTCTCTCTCTTCCCTTCCATGTCTCTCTCTCTCTCTCTTCCCCCTCATGTGTGTGTGTGTGTGTGTCTCTCTCTCTCTCTTCCCCCTCATGTCTCTCTCTCTCTCTTTTCACCCTCATGTCTCTCTCTCTCTCTTCCCCCTCATATCTCTCTCTCTTCCCCCTCATGTCTCTCTCTCTCTCTTCCCCCTCATGTCTCTCTCTCTCTCTTCCCCCTCATGTCTCTCTCTCTCTCTTCCCCATCTCTCTCTCTCTCCCCCCATGTCTCTCTCTCTCTCCCCATCTCTCTCTCTCTCTCTCCTTTCCCCATCTCTCTCTCTCTCCTTTCCCCATGTCTCTCTCTCTCTTCCCCCATGTGTGTGTGTGTGCCTCTCTCTCTCTCTCTTCCCCCATCTCTCTCTCTCCCCCATTTCTTTCTCTCTCTCTCTCTTCCCCATCTCTCTCTCTCCCCGTCTCTCTTTCTCTCTTCCCCATCACTGTCTCTCTCTCTCTCTCTTCCCCATCTCTCTCTCTCTCATTCCTCCATCTCTCTCTCTCTCCTTCCTCCATCTCTCTCTCTCTCCTTCCCCCATCTCTCTCTCTCTCTCTCTCTCCTTCCCCCATGTCTCTCTCTGCCCCCTCATGTGTCTCTCTCTCTCTTCCCCATGTCTCTCTCTCTCTTCCCCCATGTCTCTCTCTCTCTTCCCCCATGTCTCTCTCTCTCTTCCCCGTGTCTCTCTCTCTCTCCCCCATGTCTCTCTCTCTCTCCCCCATGCCTATCTCTCTCTCCCCCATGTCTCTCTCTCTCTCCCCCATGTCTCTCTCTCTCTCCCCCATGTCTCTCTCTCTCTCCTCCATGTCTCTCTCTCTCTCCCCCATGTCTCTCTCTCTCTCCCCCATGTCTCTCTCTCTCTCTCCCCCATGTCTCTCTCTCTCTCCCCCATGTCTCTCTCTTCCCCTCCATGTCTCTCTCTTCCCCCCATGTCTCTTTCTCTCTTCCCCATGTCTCGCTCTCTCTTCCCCATGTCTCTCTCTCTCTCTCTCTTCCCCCATGTCTCTCTCTATCTCTTCCCCCATGTCTCTCTCTCTTCCCCCCATGTCTCTCTCTCTCTCTCTCTCTCTCTCACCCATGTGTCTCTCTCTCTCTCACACCCATCTCTCTCTCTCACCCATCTCTCTCTCTCTCACACCCATCTCTCTCTCTCTCTCTCTCTCACACACCCATCTCTCTCTCTCTCACACACCAATCTCTCTCTCTCTCTCTCTCTCTCTCTCTCTCTCTCACACCCATCTCTCTCTCTCTTCCCCCCCATGTCTCTCTCTCTTCCCCCGTGTCTCTCTCTCTTCCCCCTGTGTCTCTCTCTCTTCCCCCTGTGTCTCTCTCTCTCCCCCCCCCCATGTCTCTCTCCCACCCCTGTCTTTCTCCCACCCTTTCCCCTTCCCCTGTCTCTATCCAACTGCTCCACCACCTCTGTTTCCATTTGTACTGTACCAATTATTGATAATGTTCTGCCTCTTCTCAGATGCTGGTGAACCAGCTACTGCACATATTTCAGGACTTTGTCTGTACCTGCATGACATAGCCATCTACAACACACTTGTTAGTGCCTGACCAAATACCAAACTGATATGGCCAACCAGTGGAAACTACAAGCAAAATACTAATATACAGATTTGCTTGGTCTTGCAACTTGTAAGCCAGGGCATAACATTGTTTTACCTTTCATGTTATATAAACTGAAAAAACAAGAATTGCAAATTGAGGCCTTAAATTAGGTCTTCAACATTTGAAATGTTCACTATTTGCTGATGATCTTCAATGCTCTCTCACAGACCCAAAGATCTTCATAGCCTCTCTGATAACCATTATCAAAGAATTTAGCAACCTCTCAGGCCTCAAATCTTGAGAAAACAGACGCCTTAAGTGTGGGGTTATCTCAGACAAATCTGGAAATGTAAAAAGCCACTTAGAAATTTGTATGGCATGAGGCACATATCAGATATCTTGGGGTCAACATCACTAGTAAAATATCTGAACTCTATAAGGTAAATTACCCCCCCCCCCCCCAATTCCGAAAATGTATTATAGAAATGAATAACTGGTCTAAACTTAATATATCCTGGACTAGCACTATTACATAGGTTAAAATGAACATCCTCCCGAAAATCTTCTACCTGTCCAGAACTTTACCTATACAAATTATTAATAAGGAACTAAGTAGATTCCAAAATTAGATATTCTGATTCATCTGGCGGAATAGACCACCTAGAATTGCAAAATAAAATATGTTTAAACACAGAACTAAAGGAGGCCTCTCCTGCCCCAATCTACGGCTCTACTTTAGAGCTAAACATCAGCTGATATGGATTTTTATGGAAAATTTTCAAATGAAACCCCAAACCTGGGACACAATAATTTGGATGCCAAAAACAAACTCCTCTTCCACAAAACATTCTAATCCAATGATAATCCTTCGATAACCCTTATCTACTTGGAAACGGCCAACTCCGGGTTCATAATATCTCACTCCTCTCCTCATTTTTCTCTCATCCTAGTATACACAGGGACTGTAACGAGAGAGGCAAGATAGGCACTTGGTTTGAAAATGATCGAATCATCCCCTGCAAACAATTTAGGAAACATTTTAATATCCCTCCGAAATAATTCTTTAATCATTTAAAATTAAAACACTGGGTGACAAATATAAACAACACTTATGCCTCCCCCAAAACCGTCCTGGTCCTCCTCAATATGTCAAAACCTAGGCTCCTTGTATGACATATTCAATTCCCCCAATAATGACCAAAAACCCCTCTTCATGGCTAAATGGGAGTCTGATTTAGATCAGGGATGGGAGAACAATAAATGGCTTGAGTCATGCAGCAATCCTTTGAAGGGCTTTATAAGCTATATTCTGTTGGAAACCTCTATAAAAGTGCTACATAGAGCATACTTCACTCCATCAACACTACATACTGTAAGTGTCATGCCCAGGGCCTGACTTGACTGTTTTGGACTGTGGCCTGGGCCTGGGCTGGCCAGAGTTACCCTGTTTATTGTTATAGTTATGTATTTTGTATTACTTATGGTTTAAATTACATATAAATTATATGTATTTTGATTATGTTACAGTGTTGTTATTTGGTAATGACTTACCCGGCCCCACCCAAATAAACAAACACAGGGGGTCTTTAGCAGATAAACAGATAGTCAGAGTGTTTACAGCAAATTGTTATAGTTAATATATCACAAGGATGTTTAAGGGCCTGACCTCATCAGATGTACAGGGTTTCCTAGTAAGCAGGAGCAGCCTATTGTTAATTGGTCCCTCTTCTATGTACCTAAGGATGGGGTTTACTGTGATTGGCCAGCCTGTGTGCCCGAAAATTTTATAAAATGTAACAACTAGTAAGGTGTGGCAGTTCTTGTGACTTACATAAACAAGGTGTAAGTGTCAGTCTGTGAATTGATCCTAATTCTAAGGGATTATATGGTGCTCCTGATATCCTGGTCTGTTGAAGCAAGCTCCTGGGCTTGGTGCTTGTGTTTGGCCCATCTTCTGCTATAAGAGGTGTAGAAGGACTGCACGATTCTATGTGTTTAAACATAAAAATATGTTTAAACACAGAACTAAAGGAGGCCTCTCCTGCCCCAATCTACGGCTCTACTTTAGAGCTAAACATCAGCTGATATGGATTTTTATGGAAAATTTTCAAATGAAACCCCAAACCTGGGACACAATAATTTGGATGCCAAAAACAAACTCCTCTTCCACAAAACATTCTAATCCAATGATAATCCTTCGATAACCCTTATCTACTTGGAAACGGCCAACTCCGGGTTCATAATATCTCACTCCTCTCCTCATTTTTCTCTCATCCTAGTATACACAGGGACTGTAACGAGAGAGGCAAGATAGGCACTTGGTTTGAAAATGATCGAATCATCCCCTGCAAACAATTTAGGAAACATTTTAATATCCCTCCAAAATAATTCTTTAATCATTTAAAATTAAAACACTGGGTGACAAATATAAACAACACTTATGCCTCCCCCAAAACCGTCCTGGTCCTCCTCAATATGTCAAAACCTAGGCTCCTTGTATGACATATTCAATTCCCCCAATAATGACCAAAAACCCCTCTTCATGGCTAAATGGGAGTCTGATTTAGATCAGGGATGGGAGAACAATAAATGGCTTGAGTCATGCAGCAATCCTTTGAAGGGCTTTATAAGCTATATTCTGTTGGAAACCTCTATAAAAGTGCTACATAGAGCATACTTCACTCCATCAACACTACATACTGTAAGTGTCATGCCCAGGGCCTGACTTGACTGTTTTGGACTGTGGCCTGGGCCTGGGCTGGCCAGAGTTACCCTGTTTATTGTTATAGTTATGTATTTTGTATTACTTATGGTTTAAATTACATATAAATTATATGTATTTTGATTATGTTACAGTGTTGTTATTTGGTAATGACTTACCCGGCCCCACCCAAATAAACAAACACAGGGGGTCTTTAGCAGATAAACAGATAGTCAGAGTGTTTACAGCAAATTGTTATAGTTAATATATCACAAGGATGTTTAAGGGCCTGACCTCATCAGATGTACAGGGTTTCCTAGTAAGCAGGAGCAGCCTATTGTTAATTGGTCCCTCTTCTATGTACCTAAGGATGGGGTTTACTGTGATTGGCCAGCCTGTGTGCCCGAAAATTTTATAAAATGTAACAACTAGTAAGGTGTGGCAGTTCTTGTGACTTACATAAACAAGGTGTAAGTGTCAGTCTGTGAATTGATCCTAATTCTAAGGGATTATATGGTGCTCCTGATATCCTGGTCTGTTGAAGCAAGCTCCTGGGCTTGGTGCTTGTGTTTGGCCCATCTTCTGCTATAAGAGGTGTAGAAGGACTGCACGATTCTATGTGTTTAAACATAAAAATATGTTTAAACACAGAACTAAAGGAGGCCTCTCCTGCCCCAATCTACGGCTCTACTTTAGAGCTAAACATCAGCTGATATGGATTTTTATGGAAAATTTTCAAATGAAACCCCAAACCTGGGACACAATAATTTGGATGCCAAAAACAAACTCCTCTTCCACAAAACATTCTAATCCAATGATAATCCTTCGATAACCCTTATCTACTTGGAAACGGCCAACTCCGGGTTCATAATATCTCACTCCTCTCCTCATTTTTCTCTCATCCTAGTATACACAGGGACTGTAACGAGAGAGGCAAGATAGGCACTTGGTTTGAAAATGATCGAATCATCCCCTGCAAACAATTTAGGAAACATTTTAATATCCCTCCGAAATAATTCTTTAATCATTTAAAATTAAAACACTGGGTGACAAATATAAACAACACTTATGCCTCCCCCAAAACCGTCCTGGTCCTCCTCAATATGTCAAAACCTAGGCTCCTTGTATGACATATTCAATTCCCCCAATAATGACCAAAAACCCCTCTTCATGGCTAAATGGGAGTCTGATTTAGATCAGGGATGGGAGAACAATAAATGGCTTGAGTCATGCAGCAATCCTTTGAAGGGCTTTATAAGCTATATTCTGTTGGAAACCTCTATAAAAGTGCTACATAGAGCATACTTCACTCCATCAACACTACATACTGTAAGTGTCATGCCCAGGGCCTGACTTGACTGTTTTGGACTGTGGCCTGGGCCTGGGCTGGCCAGAGTTACCCTGTTTATTGTTATAGTTATGTATTTTGTATTACTTATGGTTTAAATTACATATAAATTATATGTATTTTGATTATGTTACAGTGTTGTTATTTGGTAATGACTTACCCGGCCCCACCCAAATAAACAAACACAGGGGGTCTTTAGCAGATAAACAGATAGTCAGAGTGTTTACAGCAAATTGTTATAGTTAATATATCACAAGGATGTTTAAGGGCCTGACCTCATCAGATGTACAGGGTTTCCTAGTAAGCAGGAGCAGCCTATTGTTAATTGGTCCCTCTTCTATGTACCTAAGGATGGGGTTTACTGTGATTGGCCAGCCTGTGTGCCCGAAAATTTTATAAAATGTAACAACTAGTAAGGTGTGGCAGTTCTTGTGACTTACATAAACAAGGTGTAAGTGTCAGTCTGTGAATTGATCCTAATTCTAAGGGATTATATGGTGCTCCTGATATCCTGGTCTGTTGAAGCAAGCTCCTGGGCTTGGTGCTTGTGTTTGGCCCATCTTCTGCTATAAGAGGTGTAGAAGGACTGCACGATTCTATGTGTTTAAACATAAAAATATGTTTAAACACAGAACTAAAGGAGGCCTCTCCTGCCCCAATCTACGGCTCTACTTTAGAGCTAAACATCAGCTGATATGGATTTTTATGGAAAATTTTCAAATGAAACCCCAAACCTGGGACACAATAATTTGGATGCCAAAAACAAACTCCTCTTCCACAAAACATTCTAATCCAATGATAATCCTTCGATAACCCTTATCTACTTGGAAACGGCCAACTCCGGGTTCATAATATCTCACTCCTCTCCTCATTTTTCTCTCATCCTAGTATACACAGGGACTGTAACGAGAGAGGCAAGATAGGCACTTGGTTTGAAAATGATCGAATCATCCCCTGCAAACAATTTAGGAAACATTTTAATATCCCTCCGAAATAATTCTTTAATCATTTAAAATTAAAACACTGGGTGACAAATATAAACAACACTTATGCCTCCCCCAAAACCGTCCTGGTCCTCCTCAATATGTCAAAACCTAGGCTCCTTGTATGACATATTCAATTCCCCCAATAATGACCAAAAACCCCTCTTCATGGCTAAATGGGAGTCTGATTTAGATCAGGGATGGGAGAACAATAAATGGCTTGAGTCATGCAGCAATCCTTTGAAGGGCTTTATAAGCTATATTCTGTTGGAAACCTCTATAAAAGTGCTACATAGAGCATACTTCACTCCATCAACACTACATACTGTAAGTGTCATGCCCAGGGCCTGACTTGACTGTTTTGGACTGTGGCCTGGGCCTGGGCTGGCCAGAGTTACCCTGTTTATTGTTATAGTTATGTATTTTGTATTACTTATGGTTTAAATTACATATAAATTATATGTATTTTGATTATGTTACAGTGTTGTTATTTGGTAATGACTTACCCGGCCCCACCCAAATAAACAAACACAGGGGGTCTTTAGCAGATAAACAGATAGTCAGAGTGTTTACAGCAAATTGTTATAGTTAATATATCACAAGGATAGTTTAAGGGCCTGACCTCATCAGATGTACAGGGTTTCCTAGTAAGCAGGAGCAGCCTATTGTTAATTGGTCCCTCTTCTATGTACCTAAGGATGGGGTTTACTGTGATTGGCCAGCCTGTGTGCCCGAAAATTTTATAAAATGTAACAACTAGTAAGGTGTGGCAGTTCTTGTGACTTACATAAACAAGGTGTAAGTGTCAGTCTGTGAATTGATCCTAATTCTAAGGGATTATATGGTGCTCCTGATATCCTGGTCTGTTGAAGCAAGCTCCTGGGCTTGGTGCTTGTGTTTGGCCCATCTTCTGCTATAAGAGGTGTAGAAGGACTGCACGATTCTGCTGGATAGGTTTGAACCAGGTTCTTATCAAGTTCCATTGAAGTAGCAGATCGTGACAATAAGGTTAAACCCCAAAATAGCAATAATTGCTTCAGAGACTGCCAGATCGAGGGTGACTTCATCCAAACTTGGTGGAAGTGCCCTATAGTTTAGAATATCTGGAAGAAAACAATCCAATTAGCTTCCAAAATACAGAACGATTGCAATTTATAGCTTTAGCTACTAAAACTATTATAGCTAAAATCTGGAAAGCCCAGTCTCTCAATTTCCACAACATCATACATAAAGTCAACTTCATACTGCTTAACGAAAAGGCTATTGTTACAAATATGGGAACCTTGGCTAACACCCCCAGATTGCATATCTCTCCCAATAATCTTTTAGCAGTAGACCAAAGGAACCTAAATCTCAGTGTCCAGGAGATGGAGATTAAGGTAAACCAAACAATTCTAACTGATCCTTCCTAAAGATTCCCAAATTAGCATCTTGTAAGGCAGACGCTTCCTCGTCACTTTATTTTTTCCCCTTTTCTTTTCCCCTTTTTCTTTTCATTTTTCCATATTTTATTTATTAATTGAGTTCACATTGTTTAAATACTCAGTTTGAATTTGTCAACCAGATAGAGACCTGCTTTAAATTTAATAATTTAAATATGAGAGGGAAAATGAAAGTTAGAAAATTAAAAGGTGAACTAGTTAATTTAATTGATAATTGATTTTTATAAATTTAAACACATCTAGACACCTGATAGTAGTTGAGAGAAGTTTATCTGCTAAGCCTAAAGCACTAAAGTTCACATTTTAATTTTAAAAGCTACATGGATTTGTTTTCCAAACATGGTAATTATTCTTATAATATAAAAAAAAGCTAATCAAAGAGGGATAATCCCTATATTTAATTACAAATAACAAAATGAGCTGGCAATAGGTAATTTTTTTTCTAATAACCACAAATTGCAAACTTGGATCCCTATTTTATTCAAGCAATGTAATTCATTTTACTCTGCAAAATCGGCTGCAGGTCCCCCCCCCATGCTTTACACACCAATTCAATGCAGTTCACTCTCAATATTACTGATCTCACCCAACATCCATAAATTCATATCCTATCAGTAACATACTAGAGGGCTCTAGGTGTAGAATTACACCAAACCAGGCATTTAAATTATGGATGAGATACAGCTGAAGGAATCAGTAGAAAATGAGCATGTCACAATATGCAGCCTGTGCCTGCAAGAATCCAGGTGCAGCCTGTACCTGTAAGAGCCCATCTGCAGCCTTTGTATGTAAGAGCCAATCTGCTGTTTTTGTCTGTAAAAGCCAATGTGCATCCTTTTGATGTGTATCCTGTGCCTGTAAAAGGCAATCTGCCGCCTGTGTCTGTAAGAGCCAATGAGCATCCTGTGCCTGTAAGAACCAATCTGCAACCTGTTTCTGTAAGAGACAACCTGCAAACCTGTGATGTTAAGTGCCAATCTGCAGCCTGTGCCTGCAAGAGTCCAGGTGCAGCCTGTGACTGTAAGAGCCGATCTGCAGCCTTTGTATTTAAGAGCCAATGTGCAGCCTCTGCTTGTAAGTGCCAATCTGCTGCCTGTGTCTGTGAAAGCCAATCTGCAACCTTTGTCTGTAAAAGTCAATGTTCATCCTGTGCCTGTAAGAGCCAATCTGCAACCTGTTTCTGTAAGAGACAATGTGCAAACCTGTGACGTTAAGTGCCAATGTGCAGCCTGTATCTGTAAGAGCCAATATGCAGATTGAGCTTGTGTCTGTAAAAGCCAATCTGCAGCCTGTGTTTACAAGAGTCCAGGAGGAGCCTGTGCCTGTAAGAGCCAATCTGCAGCCTTTGTATGTAAGAGCCGATGTGCAGCCTCTGCCTATAAGTGCCAATTTGCTGCCTGTGTCTGTAAAAGCCAAACTGCAGACTTTGTAAGAGCCAGTGTGCATCCTTTAGATGTGTATCCTGTGCCTGTGTCTGTAAGAGCCAATGTGCATCCTATGCCTGTAAGAGCCAATCTGCAACCTGTTTCTGTAAGAGAAAATCTGCAAACCTGTGACGTTAAGTGCCAATGTGCAGCTTAAGCCTGTGTCAGTAAAAGGCAATCTGCAGCCTGTGCCTATAAGAGCCAATGTGAAGCCTGTGCTTACAAGAACCAAAGTTCCAAGCAATACCTCTCTCCTCCTTCTCCTCCTCTACATCGCCACCATCCCATTGGGCCCTCAAGTCCTCTCAGTACAGTTAAAGTGAAGTTAAATTCTAAGTTATCTGATATAATTATTATTTTTTATTCATGTCTTTTTAGTTTTAAGGTTTCGTATCTAAAAATAAGACCATTAGTTCAAAATAAAATGTGAAAAATCTGGGGTCCAGAACAGATTATTTCAATTTACATTGATTCTTATGGGAAATGTTTGCTTGGAACTCAATCCGTTTGGAACTCATCCTGTCGTCCGGAACGGATTAAGGACCAGAACCAAGGTACCACTATATATTTAAAAAAATCAGTATATTTTAATATTTGACTACACTCCAAATTTTCAGGCATATGAAATAAATTAAACAGCGAAAAAGACTCTTCCAGTGAAACATGGCATCCCATGAGAAAGAACAGGAAGAAAGGTAGAGGTGCCAGAAGGTGAGAATCTGTTTCTCTGAGGGTTAATTATAAGTGAAATGTAAATTTTATATGACAATTACATTGAGGAGAATAAAATTAATTAACTTATTTGGTTAAATCATATATATAAGAAAAAAACACCTCAGTAGTCACTTTCAATGCTCCTTATTACCAATACATGATATATGACAAATTCAACCCATGAAGAAAAAAATACAATAAAAAAATAATAATAATAAAAAATAAATACATAAATATATATATATATATATATATATATATATATATATGTATATATATAAAACCATGTTTAATAGTGTATTACATTCAAAGAAGTAAAAAAAAATAAAAAACTATAACTTTGAATTATGTTTAATAAAAAAGATACAGAATCAAATAACAGATCAGTAAAAAGATCAATAAAATAAAAATAAAAAAATGAAAGCGCCAAGAAATGTCATCGTTATAATATGCTCTTAGAAAGAACTTAACTTGATAATGAGCATAATGTTTTTGCTTGTTTTTAGTGATGATAATACAGTGTTTAATTTGAACTATTGCATACAATTTTACTTTAATAGCAGGAGTCGATTTGTTTTTCTTACCTAACAGGATTAGTCAACCAGGAGGATTCAGATAAGACCTCTATTCAGTCTTGATAAAGTACTGACACTTACGTAGCTTAACTTAATATAAGAGTAAGCCGAAGTAGGGTAACTTTTCTCCTCAAGATAAAGGCAGTCCAAGATGAAATCCCCTGAAGAGTAAGCTAAATAAAAGACTCTGAAGATTATTTTTGCCCATGGCTTAACACACTGCTAATCTAAACAAATTATATTTTTGCAAAACAACACTGGACTTTGAAATGACCAAGTAACACAATGGTTTTAATACATCAGTGCAAACTATCTTTTATGATTTAAAAAAACAATCAATATTCAATATTAAATTAAAATAGTAGCCTCTAGTTGAGCTGTTTTTCTCAATCCTTATAAGATTATCAGTTGAAATTGGGGAGTTAGTTTAGAGACAAATCTAAAAGGTTTTAGGAACAATCTGAATTAGTATGGCCTTGTAGGCGGAAGCCATAAGCCGCAGAGTTTGATCTTTCAAAGTAAGTTTAATTTTGAATATCTCTCTTTCAACTTAATATGAATTTTATTATTTCATTACCAAACTAAAATGTTCTGTTAGATCATTACAATGACAATTTAGGCACTAGTGGATTAATCAGAATTAATGAAACTGGGTAACTCAGCTGTGCTAAAACTGAGGAAAACTGAATACACAAGCATAGAGATCCCAAAATCCCGGCCTATAGGACGGAGCTCTTGATGTTAGGGCTAACTCTACAAAGCAATTGTATTATGCGTGTATTTGAAAGATACTGTCAGGAAAAATATGGGAGCATTAAGGTACAAACTTTGTTCAGTGAGTTTTGTACTTAAATGAAAAAACCCAGAGAGGTGTTAGAGAGGCTTCCCTGAAATGGCAGCAGCTATAGGATAGGAAATGTAATTTAAAAGGTGCATGAGGAAAACAGTCTGAAGTGGGCAGAGGCTGTTAGCTGATCGAAGAGGGCTTGTTGGAGTATAGATCTGCATTACACAGATCCATAGTGTGGAAATTGCCTGCAAATTGTCTCATAAGCCAGTATCAGGGTTTTGAATTTTCTAGCAGATTGGATGGAAAGCCAGCTGATGCTGTGAGCAATTCAAGCAACACGAGAAAATTGAAGGACTGATCACACAGGAACTGATGGCAGGTGAGCAGTGCTTTGCTAGCTTGTCTTGGAACTACACTTAAATACTTTTAGAGTTTGACATCTCCAGTTTTTATATTTACAAAATTATAGTATTTACTGCACTTACAAGTCTTATTTCAAGTACCACTGTAGTCTCTTTAAATATACAGTACATCTTACAAATAAATCTCCAGAATATGATAAGCCATTCAGGAAATATGGAGGGCTTCATTATTGCAATATGGTTTTATGGAAATATAATAGGTCCTGTGGACAGCTCAAGTCTGTGCAAGCTGCACATCTTGATTCTGTAAAAAAATGGATTTGTGGCTGCTCATTATGATGGATTGAATGGATTCTCAATCTGGAATCTGGTTCTTTGTACACATAGTTATTTAGCTGATTTACTTTTTATTTGTTCAACACTCACCTTCCAACATGTGGTGAACTGTAGTCCAAGGAACTTCAAAGTAGATTGCAAAGTGATAGGCTGTGATAAGCTACCCCAAGTCATATATATATATATATATATATATATATATATATATATATATATATATTTATATTGTATTTTCCTGAAAATAAGGCACACTTTTTATACAAATTTCAACTGTGAAAAATGAAGGTGCGGCTTAAATTCGTGGCCTTACAAAAATTGGCGTTTATGACATTTCATCATATTGTATGCTGTTTACAAGGATGCGGATTTCTAATTTTTAACCCTCACTCAAGTGGCGTAGCTAGGGGTGGTGTTATTGGGGCAGCCCGCCCCTAGCAGCATTTCTTTGGGGGCGGCTTTCCTGGTCCTTCCCCCAGCCTCCCTTTTGCCGCCTTCTCTCTTTACCATCTTGTGTCTCCCTTCCCCTCTTGTCTCTCCCCCCTCCCCAGTCTCTCAACTCTGTTTGCCAGGTGGTGGCTCCTTCCCCCCGGCCAGCTTCTCCTCTCCCAGTGAATAGGCCAATTAAAATGTGTTATCTAACAACACTGTGTGTTTTCCAAATATTAGATATATGGTATATGGGAAAATAAAATCACTATTTTTTTCCTGAATCTAATAGATCTTTTTATTTTGCTCCCACGATTTTTAAGAGAGTGGCTTATTCGGCTAGCAAATTTACTAGTGCGGGTTATGCTTGGGCCAATACGGTGTGTGTATGTGTATATATATATATATATATATATATATATATATATATATTGTGACAAGGACGGACATACAAGAATGTTTATCAGTAGTATTTCTGACACTTTTCATCCCAATAACAGGAGACTTTCAATACATTTTTCAAATGTTACTGATAGTAGTTGCCAGTTTAGAAACATAAATCAAAACTAAAATAATGAAAAGAAAACCTAGCTCTGTCTGAGCACTAGCTTTACTGTTGTTAGTTCCCTCACTAACACAGAGTTGCCATTCTACTAAATCTGAATGGAGCCAAAAACATATCACCAAAAGTCCAAATAATATAAAGTCACTGACCTGTATTTCTTCATGCATCCAGTGCTGCAGACCACTCTGTCTCTTTCTCTGCTGTAGCTCCTTGGCAATCTCAACAGCTCCAATATAGCAGTCTGCGTTCCACTCTGTGTCTGTACTGTTTGCTGCTCTCCTAAGGAAAAACATTATTTTAACTGTAAACAGCTTGTCCAGGGAACAGCTTACAGGAAAACAGCCTTTCAGTCTCTCACTCCAAATCACACTCGCAGCTGTCTGTGACTTCCAGTCACACAGACTCTTCTCAAGTGGCAGACACCATTGCTGCTTCAAATTCACTGTGCTGACCTCCAAGGCCTGAATGGGAGGAGACCTCTTCTCTCTCTGAGGTTGTCTACTCACAGCAGTCCACACCTGGTCAAGGCCAGCCGTTAAGGCACTAAAACTCACAGCACAGCACTTTGCGTAGCAAGGCGAGCAGTGGAGGCAATGAAACACTCAGGACTTAGCCTACAAACATTGAGGAATCGCATGGATCACCATACAGACATATTAAATTGCCATTCGCCCAATTGCATGGGCTCTGTATAAGCAAATAGCATCTTTTTTAAAATAAGTTTTTAGTTACTGAAGACCTTGTTTTTTCATAGAAGATCACTAACTAAACACTTCTGTAAAAAATATATGCTATGTGCTTATATAAAGCCCTATTCAATTGCCTGATTCACAATTTAAAAAGGCTGTTAGGCTGCAAGCAGCTGACAAACGCGCGTCTTAGAAAAAAAAAACATTACTAGACTCGGGACTTAAAAAAAAAAAAATACATGGTAGGAAAAATACGAAGTTAACGGCCAAACCGCGAAAAACAAACACAAAATATACACAAAAAAACAACAAAAACATCATACACAGCATGGGGTAACAGCCAGGACGTCTGGGAGTGAGATGGAACGCGAATATAAGTCGATTTTCAAGAGTTTCGGCACTCAAAAATCGGCTAAGCAAGAAAAAAAATGGCAGGCAAAAAAATTAAAATGAGGCTACACGACCCTGGATCGCGCAACACACCGTCAACCACGTACCACTTTCACACAGGCACGCACGAGGTACAAAATACACTACTACAAAGGACACCAAATACTCACGAACCGCGTAGCACATACACAAACGAAGCTACTTTAAACTCTGAACTTGCAAATCACAACATTACACATTTACAGTAGCGCTTTACACAAATAAACCAACGATTTGCCCTTGCACACACAGCCTACTTCTGATGCACAGTTGGGACATTCATAAAACTATCTCCACAGGCCAGCAACAGTCCAACTGGACATTATATGCTGCGGGAAAATGAAAACAGATTGTTAGCTCTTCAGCCTATTGATTGATGGATATATTAATTACAAATAGGTAAAGTATAATAATTCATTAAGTAGCTAATTAATTGATTATTATTTACAAAAATATAGACATATGTATTTGTCTTTGTGATGAGCGCAGAGGCTGCTCAGAGGAGCAAAAGTACTCCAGAGGAGAGGCTCACAGTGAGCGCTGAAGGTCCTCACAGTACAAAAATCTTCACATTGTGTGGCAAAAAGCATTGACATGGCTTAAAATTTGATTGCTCCGCCTTTTTTGATGGGCAAGTTGCTAGTACATATACATATTCTAGCGACTTGCCTGTCAAAAAATCTACAAAGAAGTACAAAAATGTCTATACATTTTTAAAAAATATTTTTAACAATGTACTGTTAAACCATATCAAACTTTTTAATTGTCATGTATCGAGTAATAATATAACAATCCATAACATTTCTCAGAATACGTACTGTGAACCATTACATGAAGGTTTCTAATATGCAACTTATATTGTAAACAGTGGGTAATTTTTTTTTTTTTAACAATACTAACATGAAATTGTTGAACTTTTTCTAAATGAGTGTCTTCAACCATGACAGAATGCTTATTTACATACAACTTTTATTTAAACTCCTGGTAAAAAACATAGGTATTGAATCCAGAGGAAGGCAAACAGTAAAAAAAAAAACATTGCAGCCAATTGTCTCAAAAGGGGAAAAAATGTATTCCTTCCTGACCCCATTACATGGCAATCGGATTACTCCCTGCATGAATCCTTTCTATTTAATTATACATTGAATTTTGTTAACACATGTTTCTGCTGGAAATGACATAAATCTTTAGTAACATTCAATAAATTAACTTTTCAAACTTTTTAACAATAATGACAATGCAAATATTAACATAAGATAATAACATTTAACCTGAATTTATTTTAAACTATAGTGATCTTGAATATTGAATCCAGAGGAAGGCAAATGTCAAAAAATAAATTTTCCACTTTGTAAATTTGTTGAAAGTGTTGTCAAAAAATAATTCCTTCCTGACTCCATTAACTGGCAATCGGATTCATCCCTGGATCAATAATCTATATATCATGAAACTTTTTCCACGAATGATGATACTGCTACTAACATTAAACCTTAATTACATAGAATGCATCAACTTATCAGTCCTTTTCAAACAGAATTTTAAGATTACAAACCTGAAAGAAACATAATAAATTGTAAACCGTAAAGGTAATAAAATGCAAGCTAACTATTTTGTGGGGCCAATCATGGCTAAAGTGACATCCAAGACATTCCATTTTATTTTTATTTTTTTTAAAGTGGTTTCCTTTCAAAGAGAACAGCAGACTTTTATTTGTGTCTATGGGATGTAACCCCTTTTTTTCAATTTCTTCCTTTTTTGTTGGTTATTACTGTATTTTTCTCAAATTGTAGATATAGTTTTATAAGTGAAATAGTGTTCCTCTAAGAAGAGGCCAAGTGACCTTCAATTTCTTACTTAAAATGAAACCACTATTCTCTCTGATTACAAAACCTCATAGTATACAATGTTTTTAGTAAAAATACGTCCATCATGTAGTAGATCACCCTGACTTTGGTTGTCTTTAATTGAAACTTTAATCTCATCTGGATTTGTGCACCTTGAAAAAGCAACATAGAGTTGTTCATGTGCAAAAACAGGTTCTTGTAAAAAAATACCCACAGACTTAAAAGTTTGTCCTTGGGATTTATTGATGGCCATGGCAAATGTCATGATAACTGGAAATTGTCTCCTTTGAAGGACAAAAGGCAAACCACTCTCACTTGAAGATAAATCAATTCTTGGTATAAAAACTTGTTCACCTTTATTGGTCCCAGTCATAATTTCTGCATGTATAAAATTATCTTTTAAATTGTGCACAATTAATCTGGTCCAATTACAAAGTCCTTTTTTTGGATTCATATTTCTCAATAGCATAACAATTGCACATTTTTCAATTGCAAAACATGTGGTGGCATTCCAGATGGCGTTAAAGAATTAATAAATTCTATACTAAAATTGGATTCACTGTCTTTTCTCATCAGCCAGAACTGAATATGCACAGTAATAATTATTTTGTTGTGCATTGATACATTTTAAAATTTTGTTATTTAGATTTAAGGAATCTATATTTTTTGATGTTAATTTCACTTTGTTTGCAATGTCTTAGTAATCGTCGTTATTCAGAGTGTTTAGAAAGATTGCTGATATGAGTGATTCCTTGCAAACCATTGCTGATGGAATTTCAATGGTATCATTGGGTAAATCATGTATTTGTGGATGTTTTCCTTCTCCAATTTGAATGAGCCAATCATTGAATTTGTTTTGGCCTTCAGATCTCATATTTAATTCTAATTTGAGGTGTGTAAATATTTTCCCCAGTTTACTTGTCTTGATACATGTTTCAGTGATATCAGTTATATTTCCATGTGGCACAACAGGTAATGTTTTCCTAAAATCTCCTCCTAACAGCATCACCTTTCCACCAAATGGCAAATTATAATCCATCACTTCTTTTAAGAATCTATCAATACATTGCAAAGCATGACATGACATCATTGTTGCCTCGTCTATAATAATTAATTAACTTTTTTTAAATGTTTTGGCTTGTAAAGAATTCAGTAGAATATCTGACACTGATGTTTCTAAAATGGGAACTGGCAGTTTAAATCCACTATGCTCGAATGTAACTCATCAAACAATTGTACAGATACGTTTTTCCTGATCCACCAGGGCCATCTAGATAAAAATAACGGTCTTTGACCATTTCATCATCTGTAGCATTTGGGATGGCATTAAATGCTTGTAATTGTAAAGTATTTAAAGTTGCCAGTGTTTCTTCTGTTTTTTGCTTTTGTAGCTCAGTGCCATATTCATCAAAGTCATCTATAAGTCCTGAATCAGGCAAATTAAAACTTGCACAATTTAATCCATGAGCAAGAAATATTTCTTGAATTTCCATTAATGCTTTTAAGAGTGCAATGAGCTCATTGTATTGTTTCAAGAAGTCTTCGGACATATTTAATTTAAATGTTTCCCACAAAGTAAATGCATCAGGTACATTGCAAAAGATGCAAATGAACGCAAATTGTTCTCTCATTTGCTTTGGCATTTGACATAGTGTTGCTTCTTCCAGACACCTCTCCCATTCTGTATCATCTGCTATGAAGTTTTGATGTCTTGCAGCTAATAGGAAAGTCTCATAAATTATGTCATTCACTGTGCGTAAATGTTAAAAACTTTGTGCACCGGGAACATGAAGTAATCTTAAACTGAAACGTTCAATGTCTCTTGGACTGACGGTATAAATTTGTGGTATAATTTTATGCGTATCACTTTTTCGTTGTCGCCATAGACCATTTACAAATACATAGTGATATTCAATGTATAAAAATTGTCTGGCCTGCGTGTCCTGGCAATTTAATTTAAACCATGCAGTAAGTGTTGTATCTCTGTGTTCACTTTGAGCTAAGGCAGTTCTTTCATTGCCTGCAGTAAAGCAAACAAACTGACTTTGTGGCAAATGTACAGCTAATCGATACACAACATGTGACCGATCATGCATCTCAAATTTCAGAAGCTGCCACATTTTTTTTTCTAGAACACTGACATAGCGAGCATCTAAATAATTAGAAAGTTCGTCATGTAAAATTGAATGTTCCTTTTTGTTTGCTGCATCTTGCACAACAACAGTTGCTGCATCATATCCTTTGTATATATATTTATACACATATTTGATGGATTTAATAGAAGTGCAAGCTTCAATATTTATGTGTGCACTGTACTTCATGAGCAAATGTGGATTGTATGGAATGACATATCTATTATCAACCTTTTGTCCATGGATAATAGCTGTTTGTGTTTGTCTTCTTTTATACAGAGGGTATCCATCACAATTAGCATAAGTTTGCATTTGAAATTGTTTTGGAAATTGTTTTGTACATTTTTTATTTTCCATACATGGTGAATTTGGATTTGAATCTTCACATGGCCCATGAATCATTCTAATAGTTTGGAATATTTTTCTGGATCTGGCAATTCAGCAGTAATGACTGAATCCACTCTCTCTGCAGTATTCAACTCATATTTTTCCTGCAGGATTAAAAGTATGTGCGCATGTGACAGTCCTCTTTTTTTGTAATTCAATGGTATAAACAAAAGCCACATATTTTCCAAATAACTGTGCTTTTATTATATCATGTATTAATGAATTGAGTTAGATTTATCTTTCTCACATATTGCGAGGAGATCATTGGAAAGTGGATGGCAGAATGATTGCTCTTCCACCTGGAATGTTGGTAGCCAATTCAGCGACATAATCCATCAATCCACAATACTGTTCTACTCAAAGCTTATTTTGTTGAAATTTTATTAAATTTAGATTATTTGCGTCGTGTGAGTTTGCCCCCACATAAAATTGGATTAAAAAAATCCAGAATAGCAGTTTGTGCCACTTTATATTCCAGCATAGAAATGTTTCTTTGAACTTAACTATTGGGATAACTTTACAATTGTAATTTTGGTTCCCATCCAGGTTCACCATTTGGAAAGAAAATGGGATATGTAATTGGATCTAAATTACAACTTAATAAATTTATGTTTATAAAAGGTTGTTCTTCATTGTGTGGATATATTCTAATATCCTGCTGAAAAGGTGGTTCACCATCTTAATTTTTAAAGACCATGGCAACAGCATTTACGGTTGGTAAATTATACCGTCTTTGATCAGTGTTGCGATCTCTTTTTAACACTATATTTACTTTTGGCATTTGTCAATTGATGTCTTCGAGCATGTTGTTGTTGTTCTTTTTCAACCTGTGCTAATTGTTTGTTTGTATGCTTGACTGTATGGGTTGCTGGACATAATTGTATCCAGCTGTTCAAAGACTATGTTCAAACACTGTTGATTTTCTGGAAGCATCATTCTTGGTTCAACAGCTTCCGTTGTATCTAAGACATATAACTGTGCAAATTTCCTTTGCTCTCCTTCTTGTGGGTGTAAATGTGAAGTTCGGTGGTAAATTTGTCCTTGAACTCTAAAACAGTAAGGACCATGTAGCACCCATTGAATGTAGCACCCATTGAAGCTAATAAAGTTATAAGACCTTATGTTTTTTTTTTATTGGTATAATTTGGAAATGTTGAATTGCTCATGACACTTTGTAAGTAATCTGGAAATGGGTGTCTTTCTGGAAGTCTTACCTTACCTTTCTGACAACAACTAATAAAGTCTCCGTCAGTTGGTCTTTCCTTGAGAAAATGATAGGCCCCACAAAATTGACAAACAACATTGAGTAAGCCACAATAATGAGTGTCTACTGTTAGTGCTCTAATAAACGCATTATCCTGAGCTTCCTCAACATAGATATCACCACAGCTTTCTATATCTACATTGGTGTAATGTGTCTAAACATTGGTGTCAATCGGCAATATTGTATCATTGGGCAATGGTTCACAGACATGTTTTTGTTTACTTTTTCATTTCTTTGAAGCTCCAGCACACTCACTTTGTGCTTTCTTACTCATTTTTCTTTTATTTAAAAGTCTCTGTCTGTCTTCTTCTCTTAAGCATTGGGAAGTATCAGGTGACTGTGCATCTCTCCACTTTTGCTTCCTTTCCCTTGCCAATCTTCTTTTGCGTTCAATGTTGTCTTCTCCATTATCCGCCATTGTAATCTGTAATTGTAAATACAGGTGTAAGATGTAATGTTGTTTTGTTCTGTACATATTGTTTGTAGCTGCTCTCAATTCAAAGGTAAATAGCATTAATGAAAGAATGCAAAGATGTGAAAATCTTTTTTTAAATTTTTCTCTGCAATCAATGAAACCATTTTTGTTGTTGTTTCATTGTTATACATTAAAAAGCAAAGCACTGCACATATATATATATATATATATATATATATATATATATATATATATATATATATTTTGGACTAATTAATTATTTTGTCATACTAAATGAATATACGTTACTGAATTATTTCCAAAGTGAGATCAACGGTAAACCTAGAAAGTTAATTACATTGTCATAAAGAAGATCAAACAGAAACAGCTATTATCAAAGTATAGATGTGGCCTAAAATAATGTTCAATTTTCTGAACGATGCAATTAATTTAGTTATGATGTCTAATTTAGGTTCTTTAAAAGGTAATTAGTTAAGCATATATATATCTTCCTATTTTTTTTTTGTTTGTTATTGTAATGACAAATTAAATACTAAAAACCTCATTCATTTTCATTTTTTTAATAAGTAGGGCTCCCGTGCCTTTCCGAGACGGCTAGACTGGGGTTGCCTGAGGAGGTTATCAAGCTGATTGGCAAGTGGGAGTCCGGGTGGTTCAGTTCTTTCTCTCATTCTCACATGTTGGTTATTATTTCATAATTTTATGATTTCAGATGGCCAGAAGCAAATATTTGTCTTTGCCTATTCTTACAATATTGGGCTCATTGGTTTGCTGCAGATCATCAGCATTGGATGCATCTTGGCCTAGATCTGACTTGTTTTCAAGTTTGCTGGCTTGGGATCAGGGGCCTCCAATGACAGGATTTATTTGGGACAGTTTCAGAGTATGTCTCTAATATTGGAAGTCCACCTCTCATGCTCATTAATGTTGTGAAAATGATTTAGGGTTAATCCAGATAAAGATTCTTGTAAAGTGGATACAAGGTGACTTAAGGAAAATTGTAACTCTGTATCCAGGGATATGGCTTGCGTGATCTGAGATGGTAAAACGCTGCCAGTGGTATGCTGCTTGGAATCCTGATTGGAGCTTTATAGGAAAAATATTCCATAGCTTGTTTTCTTAAAGTCTTTTGAATATGACTGAATGTTCCTATGAGATGGAGTGTATTTGAATAGTACGGGCCTGGGGTTATTTCTTGTTAATCTGATGGAGGGCATAGCCCTGGTTCTGGGTTCTGGCTTGGAGAGCACTCATGTGCCATGACTGTTTGAGGTGGACATTTTTACTGCCAAAAAAGGTGGTTAGAAACAACATGCTTTGCCTGTTGATTCCGGTGCAGCTTTAGGGCCACCAGTATGGTAGAAAAAGGCAATCTTATAGGGTGAGCATGGGTGACTCCCCCAAGAGCACTAGTGTTTAGCTCACATGTTATTTGAGGTACTATGTTTGTTTAATAAATGGGTGGAGCATGCCCTTCCCCTTATTACCCAGATGACTGACTATGCAACACTTGGTGGACTGTTATGGAAATTAGGGGGCATGACCTGCCTCTGGATGCGTGTCTCATTGGGGAGGATCAGTGGTAGTTATAAAAGCTGTGGTTGTTTCCTCTTTCATGTCTCATCGCCACTCTGCTAGTTACCAACGTCTGTCCATAGACTCAAATACTCTTAGGACACAGACCAGGATTTCAGAATAGCCACACTTGAGCACTGGTGCCTCAATCAAAATAATTAAGCTGTAGATTAACTCAGTTGTAGGACTAAGCTGAATTTCTGACCTATTGGTAAACTTTGAGGACTCTAGTTGGGTTTCACTGAACTATTGGATGGATGTAAGTTATTGAAAGTGTTGTTGATGATCCACTATCACAGTCCTGCTTGGTGCAACACACTAAAAATTGTCATATTTGGTGCAGTGGGTGGCATGGTGTAGGATGTTGGGAGGGTTAGCCACATTATTTTGTGATGTACACGTAGGAGAAGTGTTTTGGCATGACAATATTGATAGCTACAAGTAAAATCTTAGTAATCAACTACAGTGGAATCTAAGTTAACCAGAACACAAGCAACCAGGACTCACAAGCAACCAGAAAAAAAATGTAATACTGTACTTTAAATACAAATTTAAATTTACAGGGCTCAACAAATGCCAGGAGCCAGGTTGTCATGCCACAAATGCATACAGGCACCTAGATTGCATCCACTGTATGTCTCTGCAATTAAGTTTTACCTGGAAGCAGATAGGCATGAGTGACTGAGCCAGTGCACTGTTGGTGTTACATTACCCGGGTTCAACACCGCACCCTCCAGCCAAACATACCTGTGTGTAAGTGAGGAGTGAAAGCTGCTGCAGCTAGAACAGCCCTCACTGACAAATATACTGAGCAGAGCATCCTATGTGCAGCTAATCTAGGCCTCTTTTAATAGTAAATCTCAAGCAACCAGAAAATACATTTATCTGGGATCTACCAATCACCATGGGTGCCGCATAACTGAGAGTCTACTGTATATATTTAAAGCATTGTTAACTTTTTTCTATGGAGACTTTGGATATCTTTCAGGGTCATTTTAAGATTAATGCTTTCAAATATTAGGGGTTAAGTTACTTAAAGGGGGTCAGGCATTTTTGTTTTTATATAAATGTTTTAACTAGGTGACTTGTATCCTTCTCAGTGTAATTGTAATACAACATTTATACTTTATTTGCTACTAAGAAATCTCCAAAGTAATGGATTCTCACCTTATGGAATTTACCCTTCTCTTCCTGTTTCCTCTTATATAGGGTGTCATGTTTCACAGCTTTATAATGACAAATAGACAGTGACATGCTTTGTGTTTTAGGTCACAGCTGTGAAAAATGCATTGTTCATGAAAGAATACAGGAAGAGATGAGGACATTAATTTACTTTATAGTATAAATATCATATGGCAATCACATTGAGAGGAATGTCATTAATTACATCAGTTCCTTAAAATAACAAGACAAAAAAATATAGCCTAAAGAGCGCATGTTGACTACTTCTGCTGTAGAAGCTCTTTACAGAGGATTCTGGGAGTTGCAGTCTTGCTATAGATCCACTGCTATAACCTGGGGAACTACTACTCCCATAATAATAATAGAAAAACCTCACAAAATAATATGTATTTTCCTCTTTCAATTATGCAAGAATAATTTAATAATTTAATTTTATGAACTGTATAAAGGACACCTTCAGAGGGCATTGCAAAACCACTTAGAAATATAATGTAGTCAGTAAAATATAACTTAGCTTTTATTCCATTGAAATATGTGTATATGCATTGATAAAATTATCTCACAAGCCGCTGGCTGTTGACTGTCCTTTCATGACTAAAATTAAGACATCCAGGATATCTGCCTCCTTCCCTTTAAAATGTAAGTTTTAAAAGGTAAATTTAATTATTTTTTTTCAATCGCATTCGTGCTAATCAGTTACAAAATAAACACTTCATAAGAACACAGACCTTCCTCTTTTTAACTCATTAGAGCCAGGTTTACATGGCTGTATCATGCTCCACTGATGAGACCCAAAAAGTTGAAAATACTGTGTTTGAAATGTGTACTTAGTTTTAATAAATATCTGTCTTGTTTTAGATGATTTCCATTTAAAGATCAATTAAATCGCTCTATATAAAGCTAATCTCTCTATATTAAGCTAATTGATGCTTGATTATTTTAAGGGAGGGAAGGCAGTGACATGAACAATATGAGCCATGAAACAAAAGTTCATATCACAATGCTCCCAACTGTCCTTCTTTAAAGGAAATCCAACATTTAATTTCAAAACCCTGAATTCCATTGTTGCTCATGTCCCACTTTCTCTGGTTCCTCCTTTTGTCTTTTTTTAAAGTCTGTGAGAAAGACAGAAGCCTGGAGTGTTAGTTCTGCGGTATGTCTTTATGGGACATTCTGCACACACTCAGAGTCTCATGCAATTGGCCAAATCGCAATTACATGACCCTGTAATATAGCCCGTAAATGTTACTGATATTCAACGGGCTACTTTTAGCTACTCGCATTCCAATTGAGAGTTAAAGGCTCAAAAACACTGCGGTTGCCAAAAACTTAACTCTGTCCTATCTCCTCCTTTGAATTTTCAAGCCCATAAATATTACTGGTGCTAAAGACGCAAAATCCATATTTAATTACAACAATTCAACCAGCCAACAATTGCCTTCAAACCCGTAAATGGTAAATGTATCAAAAAATTCTACCAGTACTATACAGAACTCACAAGTGGGTTAAACACCTGTCATTACACTGTAAAAGCAAATATAAACACACTACTGTACTTACAAATACTGGGAAAGCAATGATAGACATTAATTGCATAACAGTCTCAAGCTGGCAAAACTGCAATAACATTTTTTTTATTTTTAACTTTTATTTTCATGTTATATCGATCCTGGAAATCAAGGGGTTAATACATATCATGGAACCCAAATGGACTAGAACAGTTGCTTTAATGATTGTTATTGATTTCTACATTGCTGTATTGTGAGTCCAATTGCAGATCAGACTTCTAAACACTAAGGGCCTCATTCAATTATCGGCCGTAAAACGGCTGCAAAGCCGAGATTCCTTGCGGCCGTCTTACGGCCCCGTGTAGAGCTACCTTTATTTTGCAATTCAAATAGACGGCGCCGCAAGGATATCCCCCTTACGGCCGGCCGCATATCATGCAACCGGCCGCAAGGTCTGAAAACTTTAAATGCAAACATAAATTCAAGATGGCACTGTAAAGCTCTCTAAATGCTAGGGATCATAATGGGGGACATGAGGATTAATAGCAACCCACTCTCAAGCTTGCACATCAGCCCAAATCCGATATTTCATTAACGGTTTATTTTCCGTCCCGCAGCCTGGGCGGGTCTGAGGTGCTCCAAGCCCTCGGGACTTTGTCCACGGATATTTGACATGAATTAAAATAAAAATTATTTGCGGATTTGAGTGTAGGGGAATGTTGTGCTATGAATGCTAACACCTACAATCACTTTATCGTCTCATAAGAGTGCAGGATGGCTTTATTATGTGCCTAATTTTGTACCTGCAGGACCTTTTTTGGTACAAGTAAGCTGCGGCTCGCTTTTAGCCTTGCAGAGAGGTTTCCCGTAGCAATAGAATAGCAACGGGGCTTTTCTTGCGGCCGAAACTCTTGCAGACGTTTAAGATCAAAGGCTTTCCTCCGGCGCGTGCGGCCGCAAGGGATAACAAGGCGCCGGCCGCAAGCCTGCCGGAGCCCCCGGCCGGAAGGGAATAGAATAGGCAAATAGCCTGCGGCCGGTCCTTGCGGCCCTGCATCTCCTACGGCCGATAATAGAATGAGGCCCTAATTCATTGTAGTATAAACTCCATTTATTATTGGCTGTGTCTAAGAAGTATTGGGAGTGTTTAAGAAGTAAATTACGGGCTTGCTTAAATATTGTCCGATCAAAATATCACGCCCTCTGAAATCCTACTTACGAGTTCATGGTTTGCATGTAGAGGGTAGTTGTATGTTAGAGGCAACTGAATACATCTAAATGTTTAGGAAAAATGTAACCCGCAGCCAAAATGTCGGGTTACATGTAATTACGGGCTTACAATTGAGGCTCTCTGTGTGTGTATCTCTAAAACTTAATTTATACATCATATAGCATTGCATTAATACTAACCAACAGTGCATCATGTGTCCATCTTTGCCCATTTGAAATGTTGGGAGGGATTACATCTCATGATGACTTCTGCATATGAAACCCTATGACTATCGAAGAACTGGCAGCATTGGATCCTTACTATAAAGGAGAACTGGCGAGGAAGAAACGAGAAGGCATTTGGACATGGCTTTCCCATGGCAGAGCTTTATGGCGAGTTTCCAGCATCTTAAAAGTTTTTTTTTTTTTTTTGTACATGGGCACTGATTCCATAGGGGGAAACTGAGGATTAAGTCCTGTTATTTTTTTTCTTCCATGATCTGATATTTTGATCTGTGTATTAGGTTATAAAGATTTGTGCCCACATATACTAAGTTTTGGGAGACTGTAGGAGAATGCTTATCTTAGTAAATGCTACATAGAATAGCATGGGAATAAAGAAGCTCTCAAGGGAAGATCTAAGGCTTGGCCCTATAGTACATTTGGCCCATTGACTGAATCGGCAGAGATCAGATCTACTAGATAATTTTTCTTCTTCATATGAAGTCTGAAAAAATAAAATAAACACAACTTTTAAAAAATGTTTATATGCAATTATTCTTTACTGCAGCCACCAAGGTGCTTCTTGCACCTTCTTTCTCAGAACAAATCAGATTTTCAAGAATCCTTTTAAAAGCAATGGCAGTTTTAACCAATGCACAGGTAGAAGCTCCGTCTACATTCAAAGTCTCCCTCTATGTCAGGAAGTAGATAAAATTGTAAGTTCCACAGCAGCATAATTGCAAATAAAAGATAATAAATTAGAGGCTGCGTCATTATTTTTACATTCCAAAAACATTTCCTATTTTCAAATGGAATTATTTAATAGAATGACATGTCCCCGCCACGGCAGTGGCATGCAGTGGCCAGTAGGTGGCGTGCCGTGACTTTGTTGATTTTTGTTCTTAGGGTGAGGGTCAGGGGTTAGGATTTGTGGCATATGATAAGCTTTACATTACACCACTACTTTACGTGGCTTATCTGCCAATACCCTAACTCTAAACCTAACTCCTAACCCTAAGAGCAAATTCAACAAATCTCCAGCTGGCAGGGTCATAACAGGAAAGGTCTACATGACTATTTTAGTGTCTTACAAAGAGGCTTTTGTGTCCTTAATCAAGCATATTATAAGTTACAATTTCCTATGTTGTCTCTCTATTTCAAGATTTCTTAGAGTATAGAATTCTAGAATAACATAGGAATTGTAGAAATGTCCACACCTGCAGAGCAAGCTCTCATTTTAATACTCGCTTTTGTAGTGTCGCAGGCGATTTTCCAAGCAGGCGGGTTAAGGTAAGATTGCAGTGGCTTATTTAATGTTTTTCTCCCTCTCCTCTCTCCCATATATAAACACCTCTTAGCCTTGACTGCAAACAGATAAACAATACCCGCGCTATTGCAGTTCATTAAATGTGACCAGCAATCTTTGAAGGCACCATTTGAACGAGTCAAGAGGGCGTCGCCTCATACTTCAAGCCACAAAAAAACTCATTACAGCCTGGCTGATCTGTGCTCAGAAAAATCCATAGAGGTATCACCGAGATTGGTTTCCAAATGAAAAATAGAAGCTTGATGTGAACTTTAGGACTTTTTATCTCTGCTGACAAGTTTATGAGGAAGGAAAAATAACAATCTGTAGTAAAAGGGATCACCACCAGATGGCAGCATTGTCATACATAAGGCAGTCCAGCACCTATTGCTAGGCAGCTTCCTTTTATTTATATAGAGTGAGTTGAGAATTTCACACAATACAAATGAATGGAGGTCAGACACTTAGAACGTCCAATTCACATCTCCATTTGCTATATCTGTTCTAAACAGATTGGCTGCAACAATAGAACAGGTTTTTTTTCAAGTTCCAAGAAGGTCTAGGTCAAAACTATGCAGAAGCATATAAAATAAAAACAGAAATTAAAATGATTCCCCATATGGGAATATTTGCTGTTTTGAAACTTATATTTATAGAAGGCAGCCATTATTATTTTAATTAAGTCTTTAATAGGGTTATTGACTTTTTATTTATTTATTCGCTTGTTTTTGTTCTCTTAATATTCCTAACTCAGTGGCTGAAAGAGCCTTTGAAATAGGGGTTTGCTTTATGACTAATGTCTTTATGGAAGTCTTGACATTCAGTGTGAGAGCGAGAAGGGAATAAATTGACGTTGCATTGGGAGGCTGAGATTTCCTTCAATTCCCTTATAGATGAGAGTGAATGGGGCTATGTGTCAGGGGAGGCACATGCCCTTTTTGGAGATGGAATAATTATTAAATAAGCATTTTGGACATCGGCTACTTGATAACATTTGGGGATTATTTATCAATGTTGTACAAAATTGGAGTAAGAATTGATAGAAAAAAGAAATTCCCATGAAAGCTAAGTCCATTTCTCTTGTACAGTTATGGGAGGATTTGATAAATAAATCCGGGCAGGTTTGATTAATGTGTCCCTGGCCTGGGAAAGGTATTATGAGTTGCTCAGGAGACGATTCTCTTTATGTGTTTTTATATACATATGTGATTTGTTCAAATATAATTTTATTTTATTTGTTAGATTTAAACCAGTTGGCTGGACTAGACGATCCAATTTTCTATATGCTTAAAAATCTCAGGATTAACCCTTAACACAGGTGTGGAAGTTTCCTGGGAGCCTGTGCTCCTAAGATTTGTATAATGCAGGGGTGGGCAAGTTCAGTCCTGGAGAGCCCCACACAGGCCAGGATTTGAGGATATACTCTCTGTGCACAGGTGAGTCAATCAGTTTAGCTGAAGCAATTGATTCACCTGTATGCAGCAGGGATATCCTCAAATCCTGGCGTTAAAAATGCAAATATTCTGATCAGTGAGTGCATGAGCAAGAGTCTTAGTACTGCTAGTCTGTCAGATCTACAGATTGTTTGTATAGTGGGAGGTCAACAGTGCAGTATATTTATATATATGGAAATAGCTGTGTGTCTGTTCTGCAACATATGTGTGATGGAGGAGATTCATTGGTACATGAGAGTGCAGTTAATACATACACCCGATTCCATAGTTGTTGTATAATGTTTTTTTTTTTACCAAAGTGGCCCTTTAATTGCCCTCCTCCAACATTCTAATTATTTAGTAAAATATTTACTACTGCTAATACCTCTTCCTAACTAAGCAGCACAGACACTATATTTACAAGTACATATTTATTCCTGTTTCTTTTCTTCTTCAGCTCATGTACAGGGTGCACTTTCCGTATCTGAAATATGTATTTGATTAAAAGTCAATAAAATATAACAAAATTGGCTAAAGGGACTCTAGGGCTTTTAGATGAACAAAACAAAATGCATAACTAGGTTACAAAATACATGTTATCATTTTCAGTATAATTGTGATATAAAATTTACACTTCACTTACTTCTAAGAAGTCCCCAAATTAACAGGCTCTCCATTTTTGGAGCCTCCCTCTTTCTTTTCTCCGTCATGAGAGCTACCATGTGGCACAGCTGTGACCTAAAACTCAACACACGGGGCAGGGGTTTCACACTCAGTATATCATGTTATAGCAAACAGCAGCATGCTGTGCATCTGAACAGCATTAGACACTGGCAGTGTGGCTTTACATCACAGTGGTGCAAGATGTCACCTCTCTTGCGAAGTCCATAGTACAATGCAGCTGCATGCAGACACACAGCATGTCACTGCCTACTAACAACATTACATTGATAGTTTGAAGACTTTTCCCTGTAGATGTAGCCTTAGATCACAGCTAGGAAATATGCCAGCAACCAGGAGATGAAACAGGTAGAATGGATCGGTTTCAGAAGCTGAGCATCAGGTACTCTGGTGGATCCTTAGAAATGGTGAAGTTTAAATTTATATTACAGTTACACTGAGGAGGACACAATTAGTTAATCCATATTTATATTGTAAGTCTGCGAGTTTTCAGTCTTGCAAGGTGCTTTGGGGAAAGCTCTATGGACACTGGATTCTAAGCTCAAAGACAGGGCCCTCCGTCTTTGTAATGTGTTAATATTGTTTTGCCTGGATCACAACACCTGTATAGAGCTACAGAATATGTTGGCACGTTACAAATAAATGATAATAATCACATATTATAATTGTCAAACCGCGAAGCAAGGCGAGTAGTTGAGGCATGGAAACAAGCGGGACTTAGCCTCCAAGCAGTTAGGAAACGCGGCCTTCCTTTAGGCTGCAAGCAGTTGAGGAACGCGGGACTTAGGATTCCAACCTCGCAATTTTATCTTTCTTTCCCGAACAAAATCTGAGCTTGTTAAAAAAACAAAGTTAATGGCCGAACCGCACAAATCGAAAAAAAAAACACGAAATACACACACACTAAATATATATATATATATATCTCACACACAGCACGGGAGGAACGCCAGGACGTCTGGGAGTGAGGTTGCATGCAAATTTAAGCCGAATTTGCAGAGTTTCGCACTGAAAAATCGGCTAACCGAGAAAAAAAATGGCGGCAGAAGAAAATGAATACGAGGCTAAAGGAGACTGAGGCTCCCAAATCAACGCCAGGCACGTAGGAGTTAGCCAGGAACATAGGAAATACAAAATATACCATTACAATGGACGGAAAATGCTTGCGAGCCAAGCAATACATACAAAAAAGGCGCCATTTTTCAACACTAACTTGCAAATAAGAACATTACTATTTGAAAATGGAGCTTTACCTGCCTACACGGTTTGGCCTTGCGCACGCAGTCTATTTATACTGCACACTTGGCCCATTGCTGACACTTTCTCCTCAGGTGATCAACAACAGTCCAACTGTATATTTTCAGATGCAGGAAAATCCAAACAGATTGTTTGCTCTTTAGGATATTGATTGCTGAATATTAAATATAAATAGGTATATTCATTTATTAATTCACTGTGCTAAAAAAATGGTATATTTTACACTGTACTTATAGCTCTGTCTTCGCGATGAGTGCCGAACTTGAAGGACACAAGGCGCTCATTCGCGATGAGTGCCGAACTTGAAGGCCATAGGCGCTCATTGCGAGCCACCCGATGAGCACCGAAGTCTTACATTGTGTGGCAAACAACATTGCCATGGCTTCAAATTTTATTGCCGTCATTTTTTAACGGGCAAGTTGCTAGTAATAATAATAATAATAATAATTTATATAAAACACAAAAAAGTATTAAAATTAAGTATTAACACACAGAAAGTTTTTATTTGCAATGGCAGTGCATATCTCTGGCTAGAGTGTAAAGTTGATTTTGCAGCTATAATTTCAGGCAAGCTGCCTCCCAGGAAGATGCGATAACATGAGAATGTGCAATAAGGTTCAGATCAGAATCCTGAAGCATCTCATGCCCTGAGCAGGGCAGTCTTATTTGCCAAAGTCTAGGGAGAGAGTGACTTATGGAGCAGAGCGGAGGAGATAACACAAGGATCCCATTTCAGATTACAGTAGAATTTTGTGTGGTCAGCGCTGTGATGTACTTTCACTTGATCTTCCTCCAATGCAGAGAATTTAGCACTTTTAGGATTTAACTCCTTTGCTGCTTTAGGTGCTGGTTGTGACATGAAAAGAAAATGCTTTTTTATATTATGAATGTCAGAATAATGACAGTAAAAAATAAACCACAATTTGCCCACCCAAAATGTTTTAAAATATTATTATTGTTTATTTGTAACGTGCCAGCATATTCTGCAATGCCATACATGGGTTAAGTACAAAGCAAAAACAATTTTAACACATTGCAAAGGATGGAGGGCCTTATCTTTGAGCTTAGAATCTAAAGTACCTAATGCTTTCCACAGTATGGAAAACTCACAAACTTACAATCTAAAGGGTCTGGGTGTGATACAAGAGGGTGATAGATGCATTATGCATATTAAGGCTGAATGTGATATTTTACTCCCCTTTTTATATTGTTTTATTTGCTAACCTCTAAGGGTATTCCTTTTTCAGAGGGACTGTATGTTTTTTTGTTTTTCTCCATCCTAGGATGTTATAATAGGTTGCATTTTTTTCTAATAGGAGTGGGAAGCACTATTTTTATCCAAAACAGTTTAATTAACTTCTTATCTAATGTTTCCAAAACTGTGGATCAAACCCCCTAAAGTAAACCATGCAGAAAATAAATACACAGTCAGAGGCACTGGAAATGAAATACCCCTAGAGGAGAGCAAATGAACAACAATAAGGGAGTAAAATATCTATGACTTTTTTTATTTGCCTTTATTTTTTTACTATCATTACTCTACAATACATTCAGATTGAAATAAGTTGCTATTAAAGTGCCACAGTGATACTCCAGCAATCTACAGTAAGATAGAAAACTTTGTAATACACTATTTTATTTAAATAAGACTGAGCATATTTGCCTAATCAGCCTAGTTACCTCCTGGGGTGTACACATGACCAGTGTTGTGTATTTATTGTAGTAGTATACTGAAGACCATAGAGCCAGACCCCAGTACCAGAACGAGATAACCATCTATGCTTATGTGGTAGAACAGTAAGACTGATTGACGGGTAAAAATTGCAATCATCAATGCAAGTTTACTGTGAGAAATACTTTTTTAAAAATAATCAATTACTTATTACATGGAAATGTAAATTACACTATATTTAGAACCTCATAGTTAAGGATTTTAGAGTGGTTGTATCCACCCCTGAAGCTATATCAAGCAGTGGCACTAATTAGAATCTGCTTTACAAGCTAAGTGAGAAAGTGGTCTATTTCCTATAAAGCAGACTTCCACAACGTCATGTGCACGCCGCCAAATGCGTGCACTCACCGTCCTTCTCTAGCTCTCCAATGTTTCTTCTCGTGTGCCAGAAGAATGGCACGAGAATGGAATCACCTTCTCACCCCCCAGTATTTACCTGCATCTCCCAAACTGTATCTCCCAGCCTGCATCTACCATCAGCCAGCCTGAATTTCACATCTAACCCACGAAAAATATAATTTAAAGTGACAGTTACTTACAGACTAGGGTAAGTCGATTTTTATTTAAGTAATTGTCACTTTAAATTGTATATTTCCTGGGTTAGATGTGAATTGCAGACTGGCTGATGGCAGATGCTGATAGCAGATGGCAGGCTGGGAGATGCCGGTGAATACTGGGGGGGGGGGGGGGGGGGTGAGAGGGTGATTTGTCGTGCCATCCCTCTGGCACACAGGGAGATGAGTTGGAGAGCTGGAGAAGGAGGGTGAGTGCGCGCTGGTGTGGGTGCGCTTATTTCTCAGGCATTTTTCAGGGCGCACATGACGTCGCAGAAGTGTGCTTCACCGAAAAGTCGTGCCACCGTTTAAATTGTTATATTTTACCCTTTGCAATATATATAGAGAGACATCTTAACACTTAAAACCAAAGCCTTTGATATGGAAGGTTGTGCGTTCAATTCACACCAGTTCCCTTTTTTAGATAATATCTTTATTTACGTAGTAAGAGAAAATATTATAAACTGTAAAGGAGTGAATATAGACATGCATGTTGTAATGCTGTTAAAATAATATGAACTAAAAAAAACATTGATAGAAAAAATGGCAGAACTGTGGTATGAACTCACAACCTCTTATATAAAAGGCAAATACTTTCGAGAGTCCTTAGCTACAGTGGACACATTGTATTTTAAGTCTTTCTGTGGGATCACATGCCTTTATAGGACATCTACATGTGCCATTATGGCAACTGTTTCCTTGCTCTAATCTATGGATGCAATTGGTGGCCACCCATGATGTCAACTTATGAGGGACACCATTAAGAGTATAACATTTTGCACAGAACTTCCATCTCAGGTCAATACTGATTGTCCTGTGACCATGTGTGTGTTGGAATATATTTATTTTTTACTTTTTTTCAAGCCAGTTTTCTTTGCAATACTGTTATTTATTTGTTAAAAAAAATGTGACTGTGCAGATGAGGCACAAAAAAAAAACATTTTAGCAGAATAAAATTGCTCCCGACCTATCTTTATTTGCCCTTGTACTTTCACTTCTCTGCCCTTGTGTTACTGACACAAAGAGTAGCATTGCACTGCTATCATTGTACTGCTATCTATTTTATGATTATAGTATCTTTGTATTTTGATTTGTAAATGTAACATTGATTTTAACAACATGGAAATTCTATCTTTTTTCCATGTAGCCTAGACAGGTGCCCATGTAATTGTAGCTATATGGGCAGCAATATCTCCTGAAGAGGCTTGTCGGCCCTGAGACCACCTAAAATTTAGAAGCTAGTTTGTACAAGGTGTTAGCATGTTTGTAGGATTGAATACAACTTTTACATTCATCTTGTTTCTTCCAGTATCTCAAAAACCCCTGGGGAGCAGGGACCTGTCACAGAGCTTTCATTTTATTTATCTGCTCATTAGATGGGGGGTGCAGTTTGTGTAAACGGTCTTTCTGCACTGGCCCTGTAACCTGAAAATCCATAACTATAAATTCATCCAAGGTGCTTTGGAGTCAACACAGTGCAATAAATCTGCAAAGCGCTAAGATATGAGGCTTAAGAAGAAACCCTGGCTGCTTTTGAAGCATTTTCTCTTTGTGAGATCACACTGGGGCTCTGTCAGCAGATGCACAGCAGGCTCCTTTACCTGCTCTGTGACTTATCTCCACGTGAACCACAGCAGCGGGGATGAAGCAACATCATTTACCTTAATTGTTTCTCACTACCTCCCTCTGCTCACAGACTTATTACTAACACAAATAAAATCTTTTTTTTTTGTTCCATTTTTTTAGATTATCTATCATTGCAAATTGTTTGTACACAGTCATTTTAGAATTTCTATTGCAGAGTTTCTTAAACCAGCACTGGATTTATGAATAATGAAACTAGGCAGTTGCCTCGGGGGCATCACTAACAGTAGCACTTGTCTGATTGGTTATGCTATCTATCTATCTATCTATCTATCTATCTATCTATCTATCTACCTATCTATCATTCATTACTGGTTCAGAGTAACTACTTTATACTGTAGTGTAGGACTCACCCCTCACATGCATCTCTGGGCCACCTGGTGCCACTCCTGGCTCCCCTGTACCACACATGTGACATCAATTGTCAGTCCCTGCCCAGATGAGAAGATGCTCAGGCAGAGGAGTAATAGAAATTGTCAAGAGGCAGGTGCATTGAGGCTGAGGGAGCATAGGAGGAGTCTGGGGGGGCCCAGGTGGCTTGGGCCAGAGTGGTGGGACGACTACACTGGGGCCCTTCAGAGAAGAGCCACTGGTGCATTGTACCTACACTGGTGGTAGCTCCGCCTGTGTCTAAAGCTGTACCTTGGGTAGAATCAAGTCCTGATTGAAATTCGTGTTAGGTTTCTCTTTTGGTGCAGTGTATACATATAGTTACAACTGGAAGTTATAAAAAAGTTAACGAGCTTGGAAACTGGTCATTTTAAGCATAATGTATCCCCTTCTGGATTGCTACCTTGTTGTGGGGAAGTGGTTGGTGTACTTCAGTGAAGCTGTGAGCTATGCTATGTAGGGTCACCCAAGACAGGCAAGTCATAACAGAGACGTCAGACAAATCGTGATCCACTGGGAAAGGAACTGGCAACCCATTCCAGTATTTTTTGCCATGAAAACCTTATGGATTAGCACAACCAATTACAAGAGGTGCCTGGCGAGCTGCTGTCCATAGGGTCATGGTGAGTCGGAAACGACTAAATGACTAAACATACACACCTATAAAGAACCTCCCCCACTCTTTCTTTATCTAGGGCTAATGATTAACTTGTATACTTGAGGGTGGTAAAGAAGAAAAGCATGAACATTTACTTTTAATTGTTAATATTTTCTTTATTCTAATCTGTACCAGCTGGGAATGATCTTCTTCATCATCCCAACTTTGAGAGTTCCTTGATAGTCCTAGAATAAAAGATTTAGAGTGAGATCCTTTATATATACTTTGTACTTAGTTATCCAGCTATCAATTTCAGTTACTTAACACTGTATTTATATTTTCCTAAACCAAGAATATATCTGGGCCTTTGGGGAATCATTTTAAATACCAGACTAATAAACAGTTACTGACTATTTTGTAATTATGAGAATATACTGTTCATTAAAAATAGATTATTTATTGCAAGTGTTTAACTAAAGTTCAAGTCAAATAAGATCTGGTTAAGGATTCTGGATAGTGACATGCAAATCAGATATTCAATGTATCACCTATCAGGGCTAGGATATTTAGCTACAATGTAAATGAATGCAAATATTCTGATTGTAGCTAAAACAAAAGACTGGGCATGCTCATCCCCAGGTAAATATTTATCTAATCAGCATAGCTAAATACTGGGTCTTGAGAACTGAAGTAAATTGATTCAGAGTCCCAGGAAGTGATATGTAATTAATGACCATGTTCTTCCATTAGCAACAGATACTAGTGTCTAGAGTGTTTAATGGGTGGATGAGAAAGGCTAACAGATAAAAATAAATAGCGCATGTCTTTATTGTATGAAAATGCATTATAATAACATTCACTTGATAATATACTTTTTTCATTAAGTTTTATACTAACATTTGGAACTTTAGTTGTGTAATTTTAAAGGAGCACAGTACAGTGTGAAAACTGAGTCTGACGAAGAGAACAGTTCGTCAGGAAAAAAAATCATATAGCTAATTTTTAATTATAAAAAAATACATTTTGATACAATCCTGGATGTATCCATGATGTGTTGGGGGAAGCTGTGGGTTTGAGAAGGGTGTTTACATTTCTGGAGACCAACACTCGCATCCAGCGATGCAAACGTCCCTCTTCTGGGCCTGTAATGGGGAATGGAGGTAATGTAAATTTCAGTCAGACACACTTATCTAGCAGAACCTCTAGACCCATTCTACTCCACAGGGACGCATATACCACCAGTGCATTGCACCCGGGACTTCGCTTCTAGAAGGGTTCAATGCTGCAACATAATTTAAAATATTTTTTTGGCAATTTTTATAAACTTCTTTTTATTATTATTATGTTCTGTAGTGTATTGGTCTCCCCTCCCTAAGGGAAAGGAGCAGTACTGGAAGGTGCACCTAAGTTTCTTCCTTCCTTTCTTCTCCCTTCACCTACCCACACTACTTCCCTCTGCCTCCACCTACATCATGTTGCCTACACCTACCCTCCACCTACACTGCACTACTTCCCTCAGCCTTTCAATTCCTGTACCTACCCTCCACTTCCCCATTTACTCCCCTGCTACCTCCCTCTACTTCTACCTACCCTCCTTATACCCCTCACTGCACCCAGACTACCTGCCTCTGCCTACCACCCTTTGCACCTCCACCTACCTCTTGTTATCTCCCTCTGCCTCCACCTATCCTCCACTACTTCTTTGTTCTCTCATTGCCTCTTGCAACCTTCCTCAGCCCCATATTACGTTAACTGGCCATACTACCTCCCTCTATTCTCCACTATTTCACCACTTTTCTCTCTCTGTTTTTCTCCCTGTATCTTCATCTTCAGTTTCTCTCCCCACATCGAGCTTCTCTCTACTTCCCCCACATGTCCACCCATCTCCTCTTTTTCTCTCTATTCTCTCCCCCTCTTCAGCATCCTACCCCCTTTCCTCCTTATCCACTTTCCCCCTCTCACCTTTACTCTGTCTAGGCCTTCTCTATTTTCCTCCATCCCCCCTCCTGCTCAGGGGCCTAACATTCTTTTTTTGCACTGTGGCCCTCTCTGCCACTACACCATTATCACTAAATTCCCAGGAAGTAATGCAACAAAGACAAGATTGATTGATTCCTTTATTTATTAACAGTCTTCAAAAAATTATTATTTTCTTTAAATATATTCTCAGATTCTTGACTTATATAGCCGCTAATTCTGTTAGTTGTTACATACACAAACACATACCATTCTCTTGAACTACAGTGGTCCTATATGGGATTTTTGGTATAACAATCCATAAACCTTTTTTAGTTCAGTTCCTGCAAGCAGAGTGTGACAGACCACAGTAACTTCATGTTTCTTATCTGGAAGAACAGTAAATCCTGGTAAGATTTGAGTTATTTAAATGGACCTGCAAGCTTTACCTTGGACTTTATGACTATGTTAATGTTATATGCAGACTATAATGTTGTCGCAAGATGAAAGACCATAGATGCTCTCTACTGAACTTATACACATGTGTAATCAATTGAGAAAGACATTTATAGCTTGAGACTGCTCTCTATCCTGCTTGGGAATTTATGAACTGTGGAGTGAAATCCGGAGCTGCGTGGAGGCCAGGATTGTGCACTCGGAGGTTACCTCCTAAGACAGCTTCGGACCATTAGCTCTATGCAAAAACCATTCAAGAAGTGGGAAGCATCCTTGTGTGAAATTGGAAAAAGTTGCTAATATTTTAGCCTCATTGCCCTTCCAGGGATGCACATAAGCAGAGTCCCTTAGGGCCTCTGATATGTTATTCCCTCTGCACAAGCTGAATGTCCCATGGATACTGACAGAGAAAGATTTAAGTGAAACATTGAACTATTAATTTGATGGCATTTAAGTACAAAAAAGACCCTTCAAGTGTGCCCATTCTATCTTCCTAAAAGCATGTTTTATTAAAGGACAACTGCAGTTCAAGAAAACCTGAACTTCTTTGTGAATTATGAAACTAACTACATTATTAGTCAGTAGCGGAACTGGTGAATAAAGATGCCTAGTACAAAATAATATGTGCCATTGTGGGTCAACACAAAAAAAATAACTTGGTACTTACTAAAAAAAATATTATTTGTCATCTAATAAAGTAAGATCCATCCTTTCATTCAATCTGCTGTTGGTAGCAGTGGACCCCAGTGCTTTGCACCTGCTGCATCAGCATAAGCTCTGGTAAACATAACATAAACTATTTTTTTTTTGAGAAAAAAGTGTTTTGATGAATTTATTTCTAAAGTCTATATTGTCTTTTGGAGCATGAGGGATAAGTTTTTCTATCTAGCAGTTTTTCTATCTGGCAGTGGATAGGGTAAGGGATTTAAAACCCTGCACATGCTTAAAAGCAGGCAGTTTGCAATAACAGATGCAAGGTCTGCTCTCCAGAAATGAAAACTCCTTTCTCATGCACACGGCATCTTATTAAATTAGCATGAATGCCACCAGGGAACAACAAAGGCATGAAAATGTATTATTATTTTTCTAATTAAAATTATCTTTATAATATTTCCCTGCTTAAATATGCTGTTATATTTTTACTCATTGTACAGTGGTCTATTAAACCTCAGAATAGCCTTATGATTATGCCAGTGATGCTTTTACTGTTTGTCTCTTCCACTAGAAAGTCGTTCCACATATCTACCACCCTTTCTATAAAGTATAACTTTTTCATGTGATCCTTAGATAGGTATCACATACACACTTTGGGCTAATTAGTATAGACTAATACCTGTAACTTCAGAACTATTACAATGTAAAAAGCATATGAAGCAATCATCATCAATAAAGGGATATATCACATTATTTCAGACTTTAAAATCACATTATGGTAATATATTTTTTAAGGAAGAAAAAAATAAATATTTACAACCTTTTGCATTTTTAAGTTTTATAGTCAAGTATTCCTTACTGTTTGACTCAAAAGCTCAAAATGTTATATTTACATTCCACATTACAGGTATAACATGCAGTATATTCAAATTATCCTAGTATACAATTAGCAAATAGGCAAGAGTATGCAATTGCTTTCAAAGATGGCAGATTGCCAGTGTGCATTGTCAGTTCTTAAAAATAAAATTGTGAACTCATGGGCATATTTTGGTTCTATGCAGCCGCCCTCCCACTTGCTGCCCCTTTCCTCTTTCTATCTTATTCTTATATATACCGTATTTATCGGCGTATAACACGCATTTTTCTCCCTGAAAATAGGGGGCAAATGATAGGTGCGTGTTATACGCCGATATTCCCTCCCCCCTCCTCATCCTCAACCTCCCTCCTCATTCTAAACCCCCCTCCGCATTCTAACCCCCCCTCCTCATTCTAAACCTCCCCCCTCAACCTAAACCCCCCTTCTCAACCTAAACCCCCCTAAATACCTCCCCCTCACTTACCAGCTCCTGCTCCGGCCTCCGCTCCATGCCGGCACCCGGTATATGCTAATGACGTGGCGCGCATGTGACGTCACAGGCACGCTGGGTCAAGGAGCGGAGCGGAGGCCGGAGCAGAAGCAGGTATGTGAGGAGGAGGTATTTAGGGGGGTTTAGGTGGAGGAGGCGGGGGGCTTAGAATGAGGAGGGGGGTTAGAATGCGGAGGGGGGTTTAGAATGAGAAGGGAGGTTAAGGAGGGGGGTTGAGGTTGAGGTGGGGGGTTGAGGATAGGGGTGTTGAGGTTGAGGAGGGGGGTTGAGGGGGTTTGAGGATGGGGGGTTGAGGAGGGGGTTTGAGGAGGGAGGTTGAGGATGGGGGGGTTGAGGAAGGAGGATGAGGATGGGGGTTTGAGGAGGGAGGTTGAGGAGGGGGTTGAGGATGGGGGGGTTGAGGAGGGAGGATGAGGAGGGAGGTTGAGGAGGGAGGTTGAGGATGAGGAGGGAGGTTGAGGATGAGGAGGGGGGTTGAGGATGAGGAGGGAGGTTGAGGAGGGGGTTGAGGGTTGACGAGGGGAGTTGAGGAAGGAGGATGAGGATGGGGGGTTGAGGATGGGGGGTTGAGGAGGGGTTTGAGTAGGGAGGTTGAGGAGGGGGATGAGGATGGGGGTGTTAAGGATGCGTTGAGGATGAGGAGGGAGGTTGAGGATGAGAAGGGAGGTTGAGGAGGGGGGTTGAGGAGGGGGTTGATGATATGGGGGTTGAGGAAGGAGGATGAGGATGGGGGGTGGAGGAGGGGGTTTGAGGAGGGGGTTGAGAATGGGGGGTTTGAGGACGGGGTTGAGGATGGGGGGGTTGAGGAGGGGGGATGAGGAGGGAGGTTGAGGAGGGGGTTGAGGATGAGGAGGGAGGTTGAGGATTTTGCTTCAAAGTTCTTTATTTGAAAGTTATTTTTTTTCCCCTGAAATTGCCTTCTGAAATTGAGGTGCGTGTTATACGCCGATAAATACGGTATATATCGTATGTCAAGGACACTGGCAGTTCAGTACATATACAATCATAACATACTGCACTGCATCTTTAGGAAGCCTCTTGTCTTAGACCTGGGTTTTGTGGGCTTAGGCAGAAATATACACATATATATAGTAAATAAATGGTACATCTTTGTTCACATTTGAATGTATAAAACAAGTTAAAAAAAACTTGTTTCCTGCTCGGGATTCTGAGAAATACAGTTATTACACTGTATTCTGGGAACATGGGCAGGGACATGCAAATGTGCCCACAAAGGCTTCACTCTTGTAATCCATTACCATTTTAAGCCTTCATTTAAGCATATGCCTGATGTATTACACAGCTTTAATCAAAGCTCAGGATGGATTATACACAATCTAGGAATCCTAACCACTTACAGCTGTTTCAAAGTAACTGTCTCTCATCAGTGTGGGGCCGGTTCCTAGCTTCTGTAGTAGATTTTATGAGGAGATCATTTACCACAACAATCATTTATTTTATGGTGGGCAAAAGAGCTATAGAAGCCCTCCACCATACAATAGTACACTAAATAAATAATACATTTGTTTTCATATCTGAATGTCTAAAACAAGTTAAAAAACTTGTTTTTTGCTCAGAATTCAGAGAAATAGAGTTATTCCACTGCATTCTGGAAACCCGGTCATGGACATGCAAATGTGCCCACAAAGGCTTCACTCTTGTAATAAAATACCATTTTAAACATGGCTTCCTTTAAGCATATGCCTGCTGTATTACACACACACACACACATATATATATATATATATATATATATATATATATATATATATATATATATATATAGTGGGAAGATCATTAACATTTATTAGAATTTCCTTATCCATTGTAAATACTGCATCTTCCATTTTATTATATATGGAATCTAGCCTTTATATTAATAAAAAATGGTTTAGTGGTAGATTGATGGATCTATGTCACAGCCAGAAAGTCACTTCCTTAAAGTTAAATCTGCTGGTCTGCTTTATTTGATGTTGGGACATCTGCATGTTAACCCTCTCCTTGCCACAGTGTCCGACACTGAACAGCTAAGCAAAATATACACCTGGCTGTAAAGTTAATAAGACATTTGCAAAATAAAGATACAGTATGTGCAGGTGCAGATTTTATGGGTCTCTTTCTTATCCTGAAACTGTATTGTATGCAGGATATTTTATAACCCAATTAGTAATTCATGAAATGTGAACTACATATTTCTCTGCAGTAAAAATGTAGCAAGTGGCACCTGGTCCAGGAAGGGAGCGTGTGTGCATGGTCCTGTAATATTTTATTTTGTTTTACATTTTTTTTTGTCTTTACCTTGAATTTATACACAATGGCCTCTGCTTTTATTTATTCTTTTTTCTGGGGACTCAAACTTGGAATATACTTTTAATATAGCAATTTTTTCCAGGCTGTGTAAGGATTAATCAGATGAAAGCTACAAATGTATCACATTTTGTGTTTATCTTCATTTGAATGTGATAGTAAGGTTACCAAAAGCACCTGCCAAACATCTCCAAAATCTGTCCTTTTCTCACACAAGAAACAACCAAAATCCTAATTTACTAATGTACAATTTTACAATGTCCCATAATAACTATTGCAACTGGCTCTTAACCTACATTTCCTAGCTAGATTCTCCCCATTGTTGTCTATCTTAAATACTTCTTCATGGTCCATGTATCTCACCTCACCTGCTATGCCATTCTGCCAATACCTTTACTGGCTTCCCATTCTTGCTAGAATTAAGTTCAATATATTGACCCTCAATCACACCACATCCTCGTACCCATCACATCTAATTTCTAGATATTCCACTAACCTTTCCTACACTCTGTTCTCTTAATTCACCATCATCTCCTCAATTTAGTATCCAGGACCTTTCTAGTGCTTCCCCTACCATATGGGATTCTATACCCTGTTCTATCAGACTCTCCAAATACGTTCTGAAAGATCATCTATTCAGAGAAGCCTAACATCTTGTCCCCTAATATCAGCCATTCAAATAAGACTGGAATCCTCCAGTACAAGGATCCTGCTGCCACCAACAAGCAATCCCTCTCCTTTTGTCTCTTAATACTCTTAAAGGGATATGTAAGTGAGCTGTGTTTCAAATGTTTCCTGTCAAACAGCTACTGATTAGTAAAAAAAATGTGTATTATATTGAAAAGTCGAATGTACTTACATATTTATATGCTGGATACTGATATCTGGATGTGCACACCCCTAGGAAGCTTACATAAAGTGTACCCTGCAGGGTACAGTGTGTGACCTCTAAAGGAAATGATGATTGATGGAGTCACAGCTGAAATTGCCCATAAGGAGAAAGACAGAGAGAAAAAACAGACTGCAAGTGACAGATTGTGAAACAAATATTTCAGTCTTTACTTCCTCCTGATTGGCCAAAACACTTTTTAAAATTGTATACCAGTTTAGCCAGGGGTTGGAGGGTGTTAACCCCAAGTTTCAACTGACAGAAATCAAAAGATATTTTGATAATTTAAAGGTAAGTGTTTAAATGCCTGTTTTGGTATTTTTTCATGCAAAAAAAATGTTTTCATACACTACTGATTCTTCTCTATTAGATGCACTCATAATCCAGCTCAATTTCATATCCATTTAAATGACTACTTTAGTTATCTGTAGGGAGCTCTATAAAGAATAGTTAGGTAGGGATTGATAAGAAAAAATAATTTATTAAACATTTACTATCCATTTACACAATTAACTATGTTCCAATCCTGCCTCCATGCTATTTAAGCTCCAGATCTCTCCATTGCTTGAATAAAGTATTATGTCTGTAATGGAGCCACCCAGGGGTAAGGCTATCAAAACTGCTATAGCCGCAGTAAGGTATTGTGCATTTATTTTACATTCACAAATCGCTATTCAATTGCTACAATGCAGTCTAAAGCACGCAAATCGGCACCCTAAACTCGCAATCGCACAATTCTGCAGTAATTTTACGTTCGCGAATATAAGCCGCACACATAACTCACAAGATCGCAAATCGGCAGTCATTTTTTTACGGTTGCGACAATAAGCCGCCTCCGTAACTCGCAAACTCAAAAATCGGAAAAAAGGTGCGGCTTATATTCGGACCAATACGGTAATTGTTTAAACACACAATAAGTTTAATAATGTTTTTTTTTCCTTATGCCTTAACTAACTATTATTTAAAAAAAATCCTTTATAAGGCCAATTAAGTGGTCCTTTAACCAACTTTAAGAATGTATACTTTGGTCATGCTTGTCTTATACATTCACTTTATCCACTGTACTTCACAATAAGGATTATGTTGGCGCTTAATAAATTATGTATGATATTATAATAGTATCATATATAGTTGATAAAAAGTTAAATGTAACAAAAATAGAAACTAAAAATTGCACCACAAGATGACTTTTTTCTTTTTATTGAATGTCTAAATAACTTGATATTGTAATAATAGCAATAATAACTCTGCTCACAATTACAGTAGGAAGTTCCTGTGAGTGAGGCCTTAGCTTAGATCCCAGCATGCAATTCTTACATTATGGATGTGAAATATGGAAGAGCGCATGCAAACACTGTAGAAACAGGACTGTTACAAAAGTTGGAGGCTGTTATAATTAAACCTAGTTTGAAAAATGTATATAAAATTAAAGAAATGCCTGAAGAGTCTTTAAGAGACATATATTTATTTATTTTTGCATACAAAATTAGTGAAGCTAAAACAATACCTGTGATATTGTGGAAATGCAGCTTTGCAGTACTCTCCTTGACAACTGACAAATTAACTTTCCTGATTTCCTACAGGGTGTTTGCTTTTCTCATGAGGAATATGGACCAGAATATGGCCTCTTACCCAAAATTACTTTACAGAAATATCTTGAACATTTCCCCCCCCCACAGTAAGTGCCTTCAGTTTCTTCCTTTTTTAAGCAAGCTATTCCTATTTTGCATTTACAAAGCTGTATCCAGTATATGCCTTTTGGAGGAGATGATGAGTAGAGTTTGGATCCAATGCTTGGTCTTCTGGCCAAGTCGTGGGCAGACAGCTGGGATTTATCTGGAAGCCCAGAAGAGCCATAGACCTATCCTATTGCACAGATGGCAGTTTTTTCTTTGTGGTCATTAACCTCAGACATCAAACTTTTATAATTCAAGAAAAATGGCAGATGCATATTTATTTATATAAGCTAAAGATTTATGAACAGAGTAATTATGAGACCAGGTATTTTTGGGGCTTTCATCAGAAATAACAATTTACCATTTATTGCCAAAAGCTTTACAAGTTTTCCGTAATTCATAATGACAGGTCCAATCTTGGGCCAATTTGTTACATTAAATGGCTACTGTAGGGTTTAATCTATTTTAAAAAAATACATTAGTAGCAATAACATCAGCATTGCAAGCATTTGAACTTCAGTGTATGCAGCTTTAGCAGATGTACTTCATTCCTCCCCCTACCATGTGGCCAAAATAGAATCTGGCCAGAAGGCTGTCCTGATAGAAGTCTTTATCTGTCTCCATTCTTACAGTGTCCACTACAGACAATTCTAGACTTGTCTAGAAATATTTTTAAGAGAGTCTCCTGGACATAACCTCTCCAACTCCCTAGGCACCTAATAAGGATGAAGAGAACAAGCTCTGCTAATTCCTGAAAAGCTAAACTTAAAATGTTCCTTTTAATTACTGCAACGATTTTACTGCTAATCAAGTACTAAATAAACAAACATCTTTATTATGTGACTGCTACAGTGGTACTTATATATATAAACTGCCATAGTAGCTCTGATCATATTTGCCACTTTGGGTTTTGTGTATTTCAAATGAGAAGGATTGCGGGAGAATCCATGCCTTTGGTGTTGGACGGAGGTGAGCATTGTACAATATTTTTAGATATTTACCACTGTTGTGTCTAAATATAGGTCAACATATGGCTTGTTTGCCATTCCCAAAAATGTATGTATGGTGAGCAAATACTTATGTATGGTGAGCAAGTAATGTTGTGGGATGTCCTTCCTGGGAATCAACCTACGACTTATCAGAATATTGCACTGACTTTAGATCATTATCAGTTTGTTTACACTGTGAATCATAAAAGTCAGTTAACCCTAATCATTTAAAACAAAGACTGTTTGGAGCAATACAAGTGCAAATAAGCATGTTCCACTATTTTTGTTGTTCTATTGCAAGTTTGTTTTCCATAGTGTGAATGCTTTCAATAGAACGAACTAAAACCTTATCTTCATCTAAGTTCACTATAAGCAAGCAAAACAATATTTCTCTGCAACAACTGCTTATTTGGATATAATAGTTACTAAAAATAAGGCTTTATTTACTAGTTACTTTCTAAACAATCTTTATAATGATCTAAACCAGTTCTTCTGTATACCTGGGGCTTCACTGGTTAATCCTCGTGATAGAGCAGTGCACATACAAAGCATTCTTGAATTATCTTACTGTATTTGTAGCTATCACTACTGCTTTAACCTCCCTGGCGGTCTGATTATGTCAGAATTTTTTACATAATCCGGTCCCCCATTCTGATCTCCTTCCCCAAGGTCCCCCATTCTGATCTCCGCCCCCAGGTCACCCATTCTGATCTCCCACCTCTCCTCTCCGGAGCCCCAAGATCCCCAACCCATCCCCCCAGGATCCCATCATGATCCCTGATGTCTCCCCCCACATCCCAATCCCCCACGTCCCCCCCCCCCAGCTTCCCACAAATCCCCCCCAGACTTCCCACCTCCTAGACCACACCAGATGGCACTGAGCGCGTGCACAAAGCCGGCCCAAGCATGGCTCGAGGCCACCGCCCCAGCACTGAAAATCAACCCTGAGCCACGCTCGGGATTACTGCTTGGGTGGTTAAGGCTATCCACTTAAAGGACAACTGAAGCTGTTTTTTTTATTTGAAATGAGGGCGTTTGATATTGTTGAAAATGAAGCTCCTGGAGCAGTATATACTCCATGGAATGTATAACTGTTCTTGGGGTTTTGTTCCTGTCAGCCATTGTGCAGCAATATAGCTGTATGAGTCATAAGTATCTGCCAAGGAGATCTGTCATGTGAGTCATGTACACTCACTGTCCCAATAATTAATACAAATGCATTACATGTCCCTTTAGCTACATTTGCTGTAAATAAGTAGAATGCTCCCATATATTTTTTTCTGGTCTTAGTCAGTGCTTCCAGCAATAGGTCTGTCTGTGCATATTGTGGATGCCAACATTTAAGACCGCTCTCTGCTGGAGAGCCACAACACCTTTGTCAGTCTTTATCAACAGACTTAATTTTACTCCTAGGATTCTGACCTATGTAAACATAATGCATACTCAGTTTATAGATACTTAGTATTACTATGTATTTTTTTTAATCAACATTTAATGGAGATCTGGGTGACATGAATTGGACATGGAGAGAAAGAGTGCCAATTTTGAGAGAGAGGGTGTCTGTGAGTAAGTATTGATGGGAGAGGTGGCAATGAGTCCATGTGGTAAGATAGGGTAGTGGCTAGTGGGTGTAGGAAGTAATAGAGCATTGTGGAGAATGTGCAAACAGAGAAATGGTGTGCGTTGGAGTATATATGGAGTGAGATAAGGACAACAGTAAGTAGGTTAAGAATAGAAAATAGTGGGTCTCAATGTGTATGGAGAGAGTGGGTTGCAGTAGGTTGTTATGGATAGAAAGAATAGCAGTGAGAGGGTTTGGAGACAAATTGTGGTAAGGTGATGAATTGGTATGGAGAGAGAAGATGTTGGTGAGTGGGTATGGAATGAGAGATGGCTCTGGTAAGTGGGTATAAAGAAAAGGGGTAGTGTTGATTTGGGTATGGAGTGAGGGAGGATTGCAATGAGTGGATGTAGAGAGATAAAGGCCATCAAGGAGTTTATGGAGATTAGTGGGTGTGGAAACAGAGAAGATGGTGGTGAAAGCCTGGTAGCAAGTTAATGGAAATAGTGTGGAAGGAGATGGCTGATGTGAGGGAGTACCAATGACAGAGATGTGTACGTAGCCCTATATAATACTTAATATCCATCAAAATGTAGTTACCACACATTCTTATAGAGTTACAACTGTCTTATCTCAAACTATTGCAATGACGTTTAGACCACAGATCCTCAAGGACCCGCTGGCAAGCATTCAAATGTTTCTGGACAGCATTTAGGATATAAAAAATGATTAGCTGGCTATTTCTTAACTAATCTATTCAATATTGTGTCAGTGACATATTTAAGGGTAAGTCTATCATAGTCCTCATACATTTTCAACCAATGGCTCATTTCCCTTTCTCGATGAGGACCTGCACATAAGGTCTAAAGGATCAGCACTGGTCCCCAGGCTGCCCAGAACCACTGCACTGTATGTGCATTCTGGGGGCCCCACACTTTATATTACACCACTGCAATTCACCTTCAGTATATGAAAATCATTCTCCTATCCAGGCAACTGAATTATAAAAGTAAATTCACTGCTGACTTTGCTACTAAAGCACAGATCATTCATACTTTGTCTTTCAGCAGTACAAGAAAGCTTTTTGCAATATCCACTTTCTTTTGATCTCACATTTGCATATGCTAACCAACCGTATTCATCAGGAACTGAAATCCGCCAGACAGGCCCAGATAACAAATTTAGCTCTCATCGAGATATTGCAAACTGTGAACTTTTGCAAATTTTGAGATATTTCACAGCTCACAGAGAAGAAAGTAAAGTGTATTGTTTAATCATCAAAATATTTACCTGGTTTAATGTTGCAATAACTTTTCAACTCCTCTGCAGTTACATATAACTAATTATAAAGCTGCTCTCAGAAGAATGGGAAGTGGGTTCCATGGACTAGGGTTAAGTGATACAGTCTGACCACACAAGCAGTGACCTGGGTTCATACTGTCCTTTCTTAATGTAACACAGATAAGATAGATACAGGCCACCCAGGGTTAACAGACAAGAGACAAATAGAGGATGGTCCGGAGACCTGGAACTAGCTTGGCCATGCCCTGGAGTAGATATATAAAGAGATAAATTAACATTTTTGGGGCATTTTGTGCAGTTGTTTCAAAATGATCCTTTAAACGGCCATAGATCTGCCATTTTATTGTTTATTGTAATGTTTTATATTCACTTAAAAATTGTGTCACAGGACCAGATCACAAGGATGAAATTATTAACTTTCTCTCTTAAGGGGGAAGCTGCTGCATTTCCTCTCTCAATGAGAGCAGTCAGCTGCTGCTGAAGCAGTCAAAGACACACAGAACTATTCTCAAATACTCGGCATTATTAAATACTGTTATTGCACAACTGTAGTTGATTGGTTCTAACATTCTAAGACATATAATTATTCATAATTGATATGGAAAGTTTTCTGCAATGCTTGTATAAAGTGTGAGTATAGGGGAAGAACTAAGCCCAGATTGAACCATGCAATGTATCTAGCACCGCATGTATACGTTTATACCAAATCTCCCACACTCCCTTGGATGGTAAAGGATCTTCCTGCAAACTGCTTGAGCTCTCATCGGTTATTTTCATTTTCTTCTGCATTGATAAAAGCAAATAAAATGTTGGTTATGTTTATCTCAGTGTGGTCTCCTTTGGCATTTTCTGGCTTGGAGCCTGCTCATCGTCACTGAAAACCTTTCCATGAAAGAGTTATGTGCTCTCCATTTTCCCCATTGACTGTACATTGAGAGGTAGGTTTCTCTGAGGGTGGCCCTGTGAATGCTCACCTGGAGGCCCTACCCACTTCAAAAAAGGGTTGTAGTCACTCTCTCAATAATATTTACAGTCCATGCTAATTCCATCACCAGAGACAGGAAACTTGAATAATAAACTATTCACCCGATATAGGGGCTCGAACAATGGGCTATACATTTTGATAAACAACTTGCCTGAGGAAAATATCTAGCTGTGGACGGGAAATCCAAACAGTATAAGTGAATGTGTATAAGTTTGTGATACAAATAGCAGTATAAGGGAATGTAGCAGTTCACCCTGTGATGACATTAACTCCCACATCCCTCAGGTTGGACAATGAGGTACTGCAACAGACTGATTAAGTTAGCTGATTAAAGGCAGGTAATTTAATCATGTTTGTGAGCTGAATCAAAGTTGTATTATTCTGTCTGCCTGTAAATGTTTTGACTTTTCCTGTTCTGCATCCTTATGGTCCAAGAATAGAAGCCAGTCACCTAGAAGCCCATCCACTCTTTGGTCCAAGGGAGGTTTATTTTGGAGCTGAATCAGATCCATTCCCCTGGGTCATAGCACTGTGCATGACTGAATTCGAGCCTGTGCCTGAGCAGGCAGTAGAACTTTTATTTTACAATAAGATCTAAATCAGTGGTAGGCAACACTGTGTTAGGAGGGAATCCAACATGCCAGCATTTCACTACCTCTCCTCATGAGCACAGGTGAATCATTCAGAATGAATAAAGCTGAGAAACTCACAGGACTAATTTATAGCAACATGACTGGACTACTGCAGTTGCCTTTTTTTTTTTTTACATTTTATTAACTTTTATTTGTAACAGGCTAATATATTCTGTAGCGCTATACAGGGTATAAAAACAAAAAAAGTACAATGTTAGCAAACTGCAGAAAATGGAGAGTCCCATGTTGAGCTTAGACTCTTTGCAGGAAGTGCTTTTTTTCCAAAGCACCCTACAAGATTGAAAGAATAGACAGATAAGGAACAGAAAGGGTCAGGAAAGAAGTGAAGTTTACTTAGTAGGAACACATGCAAAGTTAGAAGGATTTTTATTTATTAGGAAAAGGAAAGGGTTTGAAGGATTTTTATTTATTAGGAAAAGGAAAGGGTTTGATTGAAAGTCATTTGAGGTGAGTGGCTCTAGTATGTAATAAGTTACAGATAACATAACGTGCAAATGGGAATATAAGATGAGGGGCCTTGGTTAGGAGATATATCTCCAGAAGCCAACAGATGGTTATGTGGGAGACATGATGTGGAAAAGTTGAGCCCGAGGAAAAGGCAGGAGGTTATGAGGAAGAAAAGGACAGGAGAAGACATTATTTAAAGGATTTTTTTGAAGTAGTTAGCAGGTGTTGCTAATTGATTGATTGATCAGCTGGAGGAAATCTAAGAGACTCAATAAAAGAAGAGTAAACAGGGGCGGGTGGGTGAGGGACAGGGGGAGGGCAGTGGTTGCAGTATCAGAAAGAGACAGAGGCCCAGAGGAATTGTGGACACTTCACAGAGGCTTCCATTGAGTGTGTATGGTTGCAGTATCAGAGGGAGAGAGACTGCTTTTATATAAGTTGCTTTTATATAAGAATACCAGATGAAGAGCTATATCATATTCTCTAGATTGTCACCTTATGATATATCATTTTGATTTCAATCTTGATCTGCTGAAATACAAAAATCTGCATTGTCAGTGTCCCAGCTATAGAAATTCTCACTATTTGTGTTCAAACGTATGTTCTGAGGATGGTAGGTGAGGATCTGCTAAACATCCAAAGAATCTCTTCAACTAACTTCAAGTATGCAGCATTAAGTTACAGGTACTCTCTGTTACACTCAGTCAGAGATGCCCTTTTCACCCAGCCTTTTGCATCTGTGACATAGCTATTTCATGGTTCACATCTTATCTAGAAATATCCTTCTCTGACAACTCTTCTTTACAGCTCCGTTAGACTGTTGGTGTGCACCCGGATTCAGTCCTAGGCCACCTCCACTTCTCAAATTTATTTATCCTCCCTTGGTATCATTATAAAATATTTGGGATTTCCGAATCATCTATTTGTAGATGACTCTCAAATCTACCCCTCAACACAAGATATATCTCCCTCTCTTCTAGCACATATTGTCAACTATTTTTCAAGCATATCCTCCTGGATATCCCCCCTGTTAACTCAAACCCAGTATGTCAAAGACTGATCTTCTAGTCTTCCCACTTTTTATCACAGCTTCCACCGTTGACAGTGCCATCATCGCTCCCACCTCTCAAGCTGATTGTATTGGGGTTCTATTGAACCCTGAGCTCCATTTCATTCCTTACATACAATCAATATCCGAATAATGTCACTTTCACCTAAAATACATCTTCAAAATACATCACAAGCATACAAAAGAATCCATTCTCTCTTATCTCGCACTAACTACTACAAATCTGGCCTCCTCATCATCTTACTACTCCAATCCATAATGAACACCACCTATAGACTAATTTTCCATACTCAACACCCAGTTTTTGCAGCACATCTCTTTAGTCACTTCACTGGCTTCCCACAGCCTCCAGAAATAAACTTTAAAACCATGACCGTATAAAGCCCTTAACGACAGTGCACTCCCTTATATCTCTGCCCTCCTCTCAAACTGACCTTTTCGATCTTCTTTCCTCCTATCTTGTTATGTCCTCTCACTCCCGCCTTCATGACTATTTTTGAACTGCCCCATCTCTGTGAAATTCCTTTCCCTGCTCCACCAGACTATCTTCCTGCCTCAAACCTACAGAAACTCACTAAAAATGTTTCTGTTTAAAAAAGCTTATCACCTACAGCAGTAATATGCACAACTACGCATATTCTATAGCATAGCATTGTTCACACACAATCTACAGTATACAAACATGCCAATCTAATTGAATCACCCTACAACCAGCTTGCATCTGTCACCCTTCCGTATCACCCCTCAACCTTACATTCTAGATTTTAAGCTCTTCAGAGTATCTCTCTTTTGCACCCAATGGTCTGTGGACCCTTTGGTTCCTTATGTGTATTGCATTGTGTGATGACAGTCCTTCATCTTCCTATTTTCACTCTACCTATTGAGCCATGTGGTTGGATTCTTACAGGAACTTTGGTTCTTTTGGCCACCCCAGGAATTTTATTATGACTTGCTGTTTGTCGTTTAGTATGTTGGTTCAAGTTAAAAAAACTGTGTGCTGTTAGCCCTGCTGTATATGTCATAAAATCTTTGTGTGTGCCTGTAAGCCTCATCCCTTCAGAGCATACAAGTGTGTCCACTATATTTCTAGTGTGGGTGTGCTATTAAGCCTTTACTCTTAACATTAGCCAAGTTACCCAGTACCTGTATCACACAAAGGCAAGCAATTTCCAGTGGTCCAGTCACTGTTTTACTGTCTGCAACTGGTGGAAAGCCACGGTCCCTGCACAGATACACAGAATCCACCGAGGAGATGACCTAAGCAGTAGGACCCAACTCATTGGCCAGTCCAGCTGGTCCCTCCTCTTGGCTCACTGTACCTGTACTTGTATTTCTATTAACAAAACAAATAAGTCAGAGGTGCTCATCAGAGAATGAACTAACCTTAATAGGTTAGATCTATGGACACGATAACCCACTTTGAGAGCAACCTCTTTTAGCTCACTTGTGGCCTTCACAGGGAGAAATATCCTGTAGTATATCAGTATGGTCCCACTCAAAAGAGTGACCCGGCCCCCAAATACCTTAGAATTAGTTTATATCTTTGCAATTTTGCTAATTGTAGCCACTTTACTCTATTCTACTTTGTATATAGGGCTACAGAAAATGTTGATGCTTTATAAGTAAAGAGTAATAAATAATAATAATAGCTTACTTATTTATTTTCATATGTCTCTATATATGTATACTAATTTAGCATAATACGTTTGCATGAATATTGTTTACAAGGGAGTAGATCATGTTGGTCACAGAAACAAAGCAGCTCATGGTGTACATTCCAGGTATAGTTTAGGGCTAGTAAAACGCATATCTAGTTTTTAGAGCTCGATTTATGTTTTTTGGGTTGTCAGTATCCCTTTAAAGGAACACTGCAGATTAGAAAAAACGCCATGTTTGTGAAGTATGCAACAAACTTTGGTAGCTGTTTAAGCCATGGGCGTGGATACTGCCATGACAGTAATTACTGTGCCAAGGCATGAGAGGGTGCCTACAGAGTAGAGCAAGCAATGCTTGCAAGTTTTCTTGAGACAGCCTTCTACTGGGCATGGAAATGTGAATTGCACAAACAGGGAACACTTCAGGCACAGGCAGTGCTTGTTAAAATAAAGATATTCTCTAAAAATGCTTTTATCCTCTTCGCATAGGGAGCTGCTAATATTTTAAGTTTGTTATATACTTCACAAACATGCATCTTTTCCCAAACTACAGCGGATCATCAACCTGCGTCTGTTTCTGGTGACTGTATAACAACTACACAATGCTAGGCACCATCACATGACTTGGTGCTAAAGATTTGATGTCAGGTATGGATTTCTCATAAACGCCCTAAAAAGACATAAATAAGGAAAAAATGCATGATCTATATTTCCTTTTATTTCCACAATTTATGGCCTGTTTCCACAGCTAGTTGAAATATAAAACGTGGCCTTTATTGCCTTATTTTCATCCTTCCTGAAAACCCTGTAAATCTTAAGATTTTTGAACATTAACAGAGCAATGATCTTAGACTTTTTCTCTGCTAGAAACAAGGGCAAAACATGCATGTTTAACCTCTTCAAAAAGGAACATTTACACAAGACATGTTTTAAAGCAAATCCCAAAGAAAATTTGTTAAGGCCACAATGACAATTCTTAACTGTGTATTATAGTCCAAACTTTCTATCATGCATTTAAAAGAACAGGTTAATTAACACCTGGAAACATGTGAAATGTTAGATGTGTGTGAACAAAAAGCACCAGACAAAGATAAAAAGAACAGTAACTAAAGTGTTTCAAACAGGATCCCTGAAGAAGTTGTGTTAGTGGAAGAAACATGTTAGTTGCTGTTTCTTCATCTTTGTATGATGCATTTATTTATGAGCATCTTACATTTTGTAAGTATGTTCACTGAGTTACACTTCACCATTTTGGTCTTTTTCTATCCTGTCCTATTTTCCCCCCGTATCTTTGTATGGTGCCTTAAGAAGACTGTAACATGGTATATGTAGAACATTTGATTCTGTTAACTTAATATTAGACGTAATAGTGAGATTCTTCTTCCCATTAATATACAGTATTTAAAAAAATATTTTAGGGTTAGTCTTACTCTTATAGGAAATTCACATTTCTTATACTCTCCTTTGCAACTACCTTTTTTTTTCTATTTTAGCCAGTCTAATTGCCCTTTTGCAAGACTTGTTTCTCATATATATATATCCTTGTACTCATATAGAGCAGTCTCTTTCCCCTCTTGTTTGTATAATATGAATGCCTGTTTTTCACTCCTCATCTTTATCTTTAAGTAATTGTTAAGCTACACGGGCTGTGATTTACTCCTACTTTTATTTCCACATAGTATATGGTGATAAGTATGTATATTTAGTAAGGATTTAAATGTTGTCCATTTATGTTCAGTATTTTTACCTGCTATTTCTCTGTCCCAGTCTATACTTTGTATCACTGCCCTTAGACCATTACAATCTGCCCTTTTAAAATTAAGAGTTTTTGTTAGTCCCTTACAGTTTTGTTTTTTAATTAATCTCAAATTAGACTTTGTTGTGATCACTGTTTCCCAAATATTGCCCTATTTCAACATTTGATACTATATGAATATTATTTGTGATGACTAAATATAGATAGCCTCATTTCTAGTAGGCTCTTGTATAACCTGGGCCAGATAATGATCCCTAAGTGTACTCAAGAACCTGCTCCCCTTAGCTGAACTACTGAACTACTGGTATCATTCATCCAGTTTATTTCATGGTAGTTAAAATCTCCCATTATTAAAACTTTCCCATGCTTAGCTGCATTTCCAATTTGTAAGAATAATTGCTGTTCCTCACTCTCAATTATATTTGGGGGTTTACAGCATACTCATACCAATATTCTTTCAGAATTTGTTGCTCCGCTATTTAGCCCACAAACCTTCAACATTATAGCTAGTCCTACCATAAATATCTTCTCTGATTATAGGCTTAACATACAGACAAAATCCTCCTCCTATTTTACCTTTTCTTTCCTAAATAGGTTATAACTATGCAGATTAACAGTTCAATCATGAGATTCATCCCACCTTGTTGCAGTAATGCCTATTAAATTCCATTTCTCAATAATTGCTAATAATTCTAACTCTCCCATTTCTCCTGGGAAGCTTCTGATATTAGCAAGCATACACTTTATGTCTGTAGTTCTGAAGTGCCTGCCACTGTACTTGAGTTACTTAACAATACCTCCCTGTTGACTATACTAACACTCCCCCATCTCCTCCCCATTGACTAGTTAATTAATTCCTTACCCCTCTACACTTTCTACTCCACTTGTATCTAGTTGCCTCCCACCCCTAGGTTAAAAACTCCCCCAGCCATTCTACCCTCCTCTCCCCTAGCACACCAGCTCCCTCTTCATTAAGGTGCAATTAATCCCTTCTGTAGAGATTGTACCCAAGTGAGAAGTCAGTCCAGTGTCAGTCCAGTCTAAAAACCTAAACCACCTCCTTAATGCACCACTTTTTTTAGCCATGCATTAACCCTCCTAAGCTCCTTCTGTCTCCCTGGGCTAGCACATGGCACTGGTAGTATCTTGGAAAAATCTACCTTGGAGGTGCTTGCCTTCAGATTATTACCTAGTTCTATAAAATCATTGTTTATGACTCTCCATCTTCCACTAACTTTGTCATTGTTATCAATGTGTATTAAGACTGCCGGTTAATTTCCAGCTCCCCCCAATAATTTATTTACCTGATCCACAACATGCCAAACCCGAGCACCCGGGAGACAGCAAACTGTTCGATTGCTCGGATCTTGGTGACAAATAACCCTGTCTACCTTCCTAATAATAAAGTCCCCTACCACCAAAACCTTTCTCTTGCTCTGCCTACAATGCCCTCCCACTCCTCCAGAGGGAACAGCTCTATCTGGCATTGCCATTCCTGAATGGACATCACCAACAGTTTCACTCAATCTGGCAAATCTGTTGGTGTGTGCCAACTCAGAACTGGTCCACCTCCTCCTACTGTTCCCCCTGCTTCCCCTTGTAACTGTAACCCAGCTACCTCCCTGGACATCCTCACTAGCCCCATCTCCACCCTCCATGCTAGGCCCAGCTAAACTGTGCTCAGTGAGCACTAACTTCCTTTACAGTGGAGCAATATCACTAAGTGCTGCAAATCTCCTCTCCAGTTCTCCAATTTGAGCTTCAAGATAGGCAACATGCTCACACTTCTCACAGAGGTATGGACCCTGGATCATCTGTTCCAGTAGTTCATACATGTGACAGGATGAGCACTGAGTGAGGTTGTCACTGGACTGACTCAATTACTAATTTATAAAAAAAAATCTATAAATCACTACATGTGCTCCCCTTTTCATTGATCTCCCTCTTTTTATTTAAACCCCTACACTTATACTAGAACTGCACTTGTACTAGAAGTGTTCACAAGCTCACAATTTCACTCCTTCACCTGTTTATATTAGGTTCTTACTACTCACCTGCCCACTAATCACTGCACAAACACACTTTACTGTTCAGGAGAAATCACAGAACAGAGGCCTTATTGAAGATGCTCTTGGTATTGATGGTTGATGCTGCCATGTTGACCATGATGACATAATTTCCTGCCCATACCCCCTTGCCTCTGCTTCAAATATCAGAGGCAGTGATGATTGAACCTTTGTAAAAGTCTACTCCCGTGCCAGGTGTAAACATCCGGAGGGCTCACATATTCCCCACCCAAGCATGGTATAATTTGTAGCTACCCAAAATGATTAAGGTTGGTAGTAAAGTGATTTGGAAATCGGTCACTCTAAAGACAGTATGGAAACCTGAACCAAACTCCTTCATGTCCCAAGCAGGTCAGGAGATCTGTAAAAAGCTTTTACTGCAGTTAAAACATCTGGGTAGAGACATGCAAATATCTCACAAGCTATCACCTTTTAAGAAACCCTAATCTCAAGTAGTTTTTTAAAATTTGGTTTAGTTTTTAAAAAATGATTCTTAAGGAGCTTGACATGCCAGGTGTACATTGTACTAGACATTTATATCAGAAGTGAATACTTTCTGAGGTAATTAACATGGTTTCTACTGTATTCTCTTACAAACAAGCTGGTCCTGAATACTAACTGGCTACTCTGATATGCTAATTAGAATTATAGTCCATTTGTGGTGGAAAAAAACAATACAATCCTAAGGTTATCATGCAAATAAATCACTGTCACTATCCCTATCAAGCACCCTGAGTTGCAAATCAGAATACTGAGATGCACATTAGCATACATGTGCAACATGAAGAGTGCTGGATATCTCATGATTTTACTATTTGTTTTTCTCTACAGTAATTCAATGTATAGATAATTTTTAGTGCTGTATATGATGACGATGTAGCTTTAACTTCTATACACTGTAAAGCTTAATGGCATTATTTAAGTAGCCTTAATTAAAAGCAATTAACCACAAAATCTGCTCACAAAACTGAACATTTTGCTTTGGATGCATTAATCAATGTGAGGTTATAGGACAATGATCTATTAAGCATTATCAGTTTAGAGCATTGATAACCATTTCTTAAATATAGACAGTGTGGGATTGTCTTCTAATCATCTATCCTGATATTGCATGAAACATGGGGGCATTAAGCCTTGTAGATATGCTTTTGTTCCCATTGTTTTTAGCATAAATCAGATGAAGAAACACAATTAATAGGATCTCCAGGAGTACTTATTCACATTTCCCCTTAACTCACTGGTAAAAAGTGGTGGATCAATCATAATTTATGCTGATTGGGCATACAACATGCACTATTAAATACACAATGCATATTTTAGACTACAGTGGACCTTTAAACAGTTAATACTGTAATTATAAAGGTGGTGGACAATTTTGGTGCCAACTTCTTGATAATGGAGCTGTGATTGGTTAGAAAATAATTGTGCCAATATGCAAAGAGATGTTTCCAAGCCTGGGTGCAGAGGCAGAGCTAATAAACTGAGGGTCCTGGTGCAAAATTATTTGGAGGGCTATCTTGCAACTTTTCTATGCAAGATAGGTGCCTATAGGTTTAAAAAAAAGTAAAATATGTAGTTGGTCAGATTACCTGTATAAAGACTACAGGTATACTTGCTTAAAGTTACCCAGTTTAGAGCTGATTCACTATAGAGCAGTTTTTGCTGCCGGACCCCTTTAAACTCTCTGATTTGTTATAAAACTGTTTTTTTTCTTTATAGAAAACAGAACTCAACCCATTACCGCTATGAAGGATAAAGCTTAGCACATCTATAGTGCAAATGGACAAATGTAATGCTTAAAAAAAATGTACCAATTTTTATGCTATGTTTGGGTATAGTCATTTAGTATTTTTACTGTTTAACTTTTTTTTTTATTTCTATACATAAATATATAATGTATATAATTTGGTATGTAACTGCAAATGATGCAATTAAGCAGACAAACAATACGTTTACTATTTAATATTTAATGCTGTGTAATTTGTTAATATGAGTAGAGAGAACAATGATGCAATTATGTTGCTGCTTATCACCCCTTTCAATTTTACTCTTTCTGGAATATCTTTTTTACAAAAGGAAGAATAATTTTAAAATATGTTGAGTGATGGAGGATGCTATAAACATAATTGCATCAATGTATACACGCACACATAACATAAATAAAAAAGGGACATCGAAAGCAGGACTCCGGCTTCTCATAGGAGCATGTTTGTGTGTGTATATATATTGTATGCGTGTGTGTATATGTATGTATGCAACTTTATACATGGCTCCTTTTTAGGCATATGCTTGTTGTATTACATAACTTTAAATAATAGGATAGTACGGATTATGCACAAGCCAGGAGACCTACTACCAGAGTTCGTGGGGCTGGTTCCATAGCTTGTGCTTTAGATTTTGTGGGGAGATAGTTTACCACAAAATCATTTAGGTTATGGTGAGCAAAAGAGTTCTAGATGCCCTCCACTGTACAGAATACAGAAAATAAATAGTAAATTTGTGTACACATTTGAATGTCTAAAAATAAGTTCAAATTGTTGTTTCCTGCCAAAAATCCTGAAAAATACAGTTATTACACTGCACTCTGGGAACGTGGGCAGGGACATGCAAATGTGTTCACAAAGTCTTTGCTCTTGTAATCCATTACCATTTTAAACATGGCTTCCTTTAAGCATATGCCTGCTGCATTATACAATTTTAAGCAAAGCTCAGGATGGATTATACACAAGTTAAGAATCCCACCCACTTACAGCTGTTTCAAGGTTACTGCCTCTCATCAGCGTGGGGCCAGTTCCTAGCTTGTGTAGTAGATTTTTTTGAGGAGGTAGTTTACCACAACAATCATTTATTTTATGGTGGGCAAAAGAGGGATAGAAGCCCTCATTGTACGGTAGTACAGTAAATAAATAGTACATCTGTGTTCACATTTGAACGTCTAAAATAAATTAAAAAAATTGTTTTCTGCCCAGAATTCACAGAAATACAGTTATTACACTGCATGTGTTGGCAGGCTGCAGCAGGCACCTACACTCCTACATTCCATGGTAGAATCTTCCAAGACACAAGTAGAGAGCTAACGTTTAGACTTTCAATAAAAATGCTTTTATGCTCTTGGTTTAGATAGATGCTAATGTTAGTTTGTTACATACTGTACTTCCCAACATGATTGTTTTTAAAAACTACAGTAGCCCTTTAAAATGGGGCAACAAGGGTTAAACATCAAATATCCTTTCTTCTTTTGATGATGGCTCTCATAATGATGGCTCAAAATAAATGTGCATTCTTTCTATGTGATGCAGTTATAGATGAAGCTTTTGTGCTTTTGCTTTCTTTGTGGATCTGCCACTCACTTCCATTTTATCTTTGCTAAGCTCTCTACAGAGTGTCACCAGCTGTATAATGTGCCCAATGGGGGGTAGACTTTCTATTCTCTTGCTGTGCTCCTGACTGTGTCTGGACTGTGCAACTAGTCAGTGTACAAATACACTACGGGTTCTGGCCATTACAAACGGAATATGATCTCTCCTTGACAGTGTTTTGATGGGACATGGAGCATACATGTTTGTCAAGTATGTATTTCAATCCACTAAATCTAATTACAGGAGCCTTTAAGGGGCAAATGAACTCACCAGATATTTTCTGCACCATAGAAGTTTGAGAAGCATTTGGAAAAGTGTCTTTTGTTTTGAAATTGAGGCTAAACTGATTAATTTATAAGCATTTGTAGTTAAGGGTTTTAGACTGCTTATATCCTCAACTTAATTGGCTGTCTTCATAATGATAATGATCTGCACTATACTTATTAGACTTGGCGACCTGATTCAGGAAGGATTGCATTTCCTATATAAGCTGTATTGTTTGTTTTTTGACACATTGCTAGTCATTTGCTTTCATTATGTTAGATTGTAAGTTAAAACAGTCAATGACTCTGCTATCCTGCTATCCTGGTTCTGGTGGTTCCTTGGTCCTGTTCGGTGGTCGAATCCTGGTCTGGGTTTATTCCTGCTAGCAGGGATATCCACAAGAACCCTCATGATTCACTATGTAGGTCAGGACCAGGTTCTGGGCAAGCCCATTTGAAGAAGTGGGTCGTGACAAATTTGTATTTTGGTTATAGCTTAAAAAACAATAAATCTATAAACATAAATAAATATATATATATATATATATATATATATATATATATATATATATAGTTATAGTATTTTTAGTAATAATCAATCTATATATACATCTGTGTTCACATTTGAATGTCTTAGGCAAGTTAAAAAAACGATATAGATTAATAATGAGTATTGCAGTATATTATGATACCTTTTGTATTGGACAAACGCCTTATTTATATTGATGAGCATTTGAGAGGTTCAATCTCTATCAAGTCTGAAGCAATACGAACATGAGATGGAACCCTCAGTTTGAATAAAAACAGTGATGCAGATAGAGTGGAGAGAGCATCTGAAATCAGGTAAATACATATAGGGGGAATAAACACAACATAGTAAACGAAACATATATACACATACTATATACACATATACATCAATATATACATAAAAAACTGTAGTCCACAGTGATATCCATCCTGTTGGACAAACATATACCATATACTGCAATACTCACTATTAATCTATATATATATATAGATTAATAATTACTAGATTACTGGACATTCACGGCTGCTTCACTCTTCAATTTATATATATATATATATATATATATATATATATATATATATACCGTATATAGTGATGTCACGAACATCAAATTTTGGGTTCGCGAACAGCAAAGGTGAACTTCATCAAATGTTCGCGAACCGGCGAACATCGGCGAACCGCCATAGACTTCAATGGGCAGGCAAATTTCAAAACCCACAGGGACTCTTTCTGCCCACAATAGTGAAGGGAAAGTTGTTTCAAGGGGACTAACACCTGGATTGTGGCATGCCGGAGGGGGATCCATGGCAAAACTCCCACGGAAAATTACATAGTTGATGCAGAGTCTAGTTTTAAGCCATAAAGGGCATAAATCACCTAACATTCCTAAATTGTTTGGAATAACATGCTTTAAAACATCAGGTATGATGTTGTATCGATCAGGTAGTGTAAGGGTTACACCCGCTTCAAAGTAACAGACCAATCTCCCCTTTTAATGCACCGCAAACAACCACAAACAGTCCCTTTGCACAACCGCAAACTCCCCATTTGCACAAGGTTGGATACCAAGCTAGCCATGTCCCGTTCCTTGTCCTCACTGATGTCATTGAAGGTTTCTTCCTACACCCAGCCAACAAGGGTCCCCGAAAGGTGACAACAAGCCCCCTGGGACGCCTGCTGTGTTTGGTCTTCCACCTCCTCAAAGCCACCTTCCTCCTCTGACTCCTCTTCTTCAGACTCCCAGAGTCTGGGGGCTTCCACTGCCCAGCATGGAATATTATACACAGGTCACAGTCTGGGGGCTTCCACTGCTTAGCATGGAATATTATACACAGGTCAGAGTCTGGGGGCTTCCACTGCCCAGCATGGAATATTATACACAGGTCAGAGTCTGGGGGCTTCCACTGCACAGCATGGAATATTATACATAGGTCAGAGTCTGGGGGCTTCCACTGCACAGCATGGAATATTATACACAGGTCAGAGTCTGGGGGCTTCCACTGCATAGCATGGAATATTATACACAGGTCAGAGTCTGGGGGCTTCCACTGCCCAGCATGGAATATTATACACAGGTCAGAGTCTGGGGGCTTCCACTGCACAGCATGGAATATTATACACAGGTCAGAATCTGTTGGCTTCCACTGCCCAGCATGGAATATTATACACAGGTCAGAGTCTGGGGGCTTCCACTGCCCAGCATGGAATATTATACACAGGTCAGAGTCTGGGGGCTTCCACTGCACACCATGGAAGATTATACGCGTTGCCTCTGTCTGCGTTATTATAAGGTGTGTACTGTTAAGTAGTACTATTCCTATCGGTTTAATCCCTGTTACGTCCACTATCAGGGGACGTGTATATGGCATGGATTTTTGGAAGCGGGAGATGGAAAAAGATGCTTGGTCGGTCCTCCCACTTCAAATTTGGGGGACTGCGCGTGCAATCTAAGGTGCCACCAGATATGAGTGTCACTGTGCACTGGCAAAAGTTGGCAGAGTAGATGCAATAGGCTTCACACACACGCCTGTAGGCAGGCAATTGCTATTCAATCTATTACAGTCAAAAAAGTGTTGTTTTATGTCACTGTACACTACGGTTGCACCAGATATGACGTATCACTGTGTACTGGCAAAAGTTGGCAGAGTAGATGCAATAGGCTTCACACACACGCCTGTAGGCAGGCAACTGATATTCAATCTATTACAGTCAAAAAAGTGTTGTTTTATTTCACTGAGCACAATATAAGCTGTTGGGTGTTAGCCTGTCACACACACATGCTGGCAGGCAGGCATAGATTACACAGAAAAAAATTATAAAATAAAATAAATGATGTTCTAGCCCTAAAAAGGGCTTTTTGGGTTGCTGTCCTTCAGATGGAAGGCTCTGGAAGAGAGTGTATGCTGCTGATTGTCTGGAATGTGTCTGCTGACTGTGAGGTGCAGGGTCAAAGTTTCCTCAATGATAAAGAATAGGGGGCGAACCCAAAAGCGCAAGTGTTCGCCGTTCGCTGCGAACGCCAACATGCAAAAATCGCCGCGAATAGTCTGCCGGCGAATTGTTCGGGACATCACTAACCGTATATATACTCGAGTATAAGCCAACCCAAGTATAAGCCGAGGCACCTATTTTACCACAAATTACTGGGTAAAATGAGTGACTCGAGTATAAGCCGAGGGTGGGAAATGTGCTGCCCCCTGTGTCCCTCTTGTGCCCTTTGTGTCCCCCTCTCTCTCCCGTGTCTCTTCTCCCCTCTCCCTTCCCTGTGTCTCTTCCCCCCTCTCCCTTCCCTGTGTCTCTTCCCCCCTCCCTTATCATCCTCCTCAACCCACCTCCTCATTCTAAACCTCCCTCCTCAACCCCACTCCTCATCCTCAACCTCCCTCCTCAACCTCCCTCCTCATCCTCAACCTCCCTCCTCAACCCCCTCCTCAACCCCCCCTCAACCTCCCTCCTCAACCCCCCATCCTCATCCTCAACCCCCATCCTCAACCCCCTCTTCAACCCCCTCCTCAACCCCCCCATCCTCAACCCCCTCCTCAACCTCCCTCCTCAACCTCATCCCCCCTTCTCTCAACCTCAACCCCCCTCCTCAACCTCCCTCCTCATCCTCAACCTCCCTCCTCATCCTCAACCCCCTCCTCAACCTCAACCCCCATCCTCATCCTCAAAAAGGTGTCTCACTACACCCCATGTCTCTCTAACTGCCCTGTGTCTCTTTCCCTCCCCCTCCTCATCCTCAACCCCTTCTCCTCATTCTAAACCCCCCTCCTCATTCTAAACCCCCCTCCTCATTTTACCCGTCTAAATACTTCCCCCTCTCCCTTTCCCCTCACTTACCTTCATCTGCAGCTTCTCCTCTGGCCTCCGCTACTTCCTGCGTCGGCACCCGGTATATGCTAATGACGTAACGTCACATGCACGCCACGTCATTAGCATTGGCCGGGTCAAGGCGCCAGAAGGAGCGGAGGCTGGAGGAGAAGCTGCAGATGAAGGTAAGTGAGGGGAAAGGGAGAGAGGGAGGTATTTAGAGGGGTAAAGTGAGGAGGGGGGTTTAGAATGAGGAGGGGGGATTGAGGATGAGGAGGGAATGAGGCACGGGGGGGTTAGAGAGACACACTGGGTGTAGAGAGACATGGGGGGTTAGAGAGACATGGGGGTTAGAGAGACACGAGGGCTTAGAAAGACACGGGGGTTAGAGAGACACAGGGGGGGGGGGAAGAGTGACTCGAGTATGAGCCGAGGGGGCCCTTTTTAGCCTTAAAAAAGGGCTGAAAAACTCGGCTTATACTCGAGTATATATATATATATATATCCAATAAAAAGAGTTTAAAACCGAAAAAATGATCAGTATAAACAAATTTTCATTTTGTTTGTGTGAGACAACTTACAACAAGTTTTTGGATGGTTCATCCATCTTTCTGACAACGCTCCTCACATCCTTTTTTTTCAAATGCAGCAGACTTCCCTGCAACTGTCTCTTTATTCACAACTTTAGTGATTGAAATATTCTGCATTTTGAATATATATATCAGTGGAAAACTACTTTCTAAATTTTGTTTATTTGTAGGTTGGGCATTTCTTTAGTTCACTGCTGTGCAAAATGTCAACTCAGAAAGAAGAGCAGGAAAGGGAATGCTGCAGCAAGTGAGAAAATAATACTTTGGGGCTTCTTAAAAGTAATCAGAGTGTACATTTTATATCATAATTTAATTGAGGAGGTTGACACTAATTAATTTCTCCTAGTTAAACATTTATATAAAACAAAAAAATATGCCTAAAAAAACTATTTTTGTGGTTATAGAGTGATGATGTGTAGACATTTTTGTTGGAGCCCAGTAGAAGGCAAAGTTAACTTGTATACGTTTAATGTGGGCAGTGGGAATGATATATAGTCTTGCTTTTGGTAGCATTTGAACCCATGGGTGTACCCACATCAGTCTAGTATGGAGAGTTAAGGAAGTAAAGTTAAGAAAGTAAAGTTGCATGCCTGAGAAGGGCCTCATCTTTGAAAAGGTTGGTTTTATATTCCATTTCAACTGCTCAGCACAATTTTTGTTCCATTTTCAGTGTCGCTGTGTGTTTTACTCCTAGTGAGTCAGTTCAGTAATCTATTGATCTCTCTTTCAGAACTTTTGTAAATAGAAGAAATACAACAGGTTATAGACTAAGAGAGAAAAGAAGGAAATAGGCAGACGTAAGAAATATTTGAGGTAGGGAAGAACTTTTAGCCTATAGCTATGTACAAACCTGTAAAATATCACCTTGTATGCGTATCCTGTGATATTATGATCTGACCATGGGGCTTGTTGATATGAGCATCAGTGATAATTGGATAATTTTAAATGGACACTGTCACCCCCAACAAGAAGCAGGTTTCATCTTGGCAGAGCATGACACATTGTCTTTACATTTTTTCACCTCTTTTCTCTATATGTTGTATACTAATATGTGCCTCAGAATGCTAATTTGTGGCTGAAATTGTTTGCTAAGAGTAGAGTAGGGGGTCTAACTCAGTGATAACACTGAGGGTATTGTTTTCATTACCACAGGGACAAACCAACAGACATTGACACTAGTTATCACATGAAATAAAATAATTAATATAGAAAACAAATTTGAAATGCAATGTGAAGCCAATTTTTCCTGCTCTCTAGAAATAACTTAAAAAAAACAACAATCAAATTTTTGCCTGGCAGAGTTCCTTTTAACATATGCACAGTTTACCTTCTTTCTATAAATACATACTATTAAAAACATTTTGCCCATGATCATTTATTTGTTCTCTGGGAGCACAGGTCTCTTGGTCCATTTGCGACATGTAGGTATACAAGAATAATTTTCTTTTTCCATACTATATATACAGTGAAATTTTTTTCAGTCACATTTCTACCCACCATATCATATTTAGTGTTTGGTCTCATTTCACGGTTACCAGAACCAACCTCACACCGATGAGCCCCATATAAGGGCACAACTGCTGTCTGGTAGTGGGTTTCTGGATATGTTCTAAAGGTTGTCTGAGAGCAGGGCCCATAGTTCTTTATGGGTACCATTTTAAGTGCTCTAGTGCCATAGGGTGGTTCATTTTAGACTTTATTTGCATTCCAATGCCCAGAATCCTTAGAGGCAGTGGGAGTACTGTTCAATAGGAAATTCTTAGGACCACAGATCTCTTGGCCTGGCGGCTTGGGATACGTAGATGGCTTTCTCTTTCTTTCCTAAATAAACAAATGAAACTCAACAGTAGTCATCTACATTTAATAATGTTGTGTTCTTTAAGCTCTTTTTTAACACTCTCTGTTGATCTGTACACTTACTTTCTCTGTAAACACTCTCTTTTTAAAAAATGGAGGTAACTGTGCATCAAGGCAAAAACGCGGCTTTGCTGTTCTGCTACAGTGTCAGTGTGCAGCTGTGAGCAATACAAGGAATCTGTTCAGTTCACATCATTAGCCAGAAAGGTGCATGCTGTTTCAGACCTGGAGGAGTTATTTAGGTAAAAAAAAGCAAGTCAGTCAAGCACTGAATATGATTTATCCATGTGTCACTTTGAATAGTGTTTCTTCTTTTCAGCCCCTTTTAACAAAATATAACAAAATATAAGTTGATTGCTACAGAATAAAACCATATTTATAGATACTCTAATACTAAGAATCAATGTTTTAAATATGTTAAACCACCTGAATGCCAAACTATTCAAACACAGCAGTTGTTCCTTTGTGATGCTTTTTACGATTAGCTTTATACACCTTTGAACTGATGTTCCCTTTAATTTTAAAGGAATCCTTCAGTTCTCTAAAAAAATCTGATAAAGATCTTGATTTGTACAAAACAAGAATAAACTATTATATACTATATGTGATACATTAAATGTTCTATTAGTTTATCACTGATGAGGACCAGCAGGTAAGGTCTTAGGGACTGGTGCTGATCCAAAGACTACTGGTTGTGAACCACTGATTTAAAACATTTACATTTTATAAGCAAATTCAATTTGATTGACATTTAGCTTCTCTCTGCTTGGATCTTCAGATCACAGCTGATGCTGGTAGCTGCATCTGTCTGGATGTCACGTTTATAAATGTCTATGCAACTCATTCAATTGCAGTTTGGCCAATTGAATAGGGCTATATGTAAGCACAGGGTATTTTTACAGAAGTTTTTAGTCAGTGAACTTCTATCCAAAAGCAAGGTCTTCACTAACTAAAAACTACTGTAAAAAAATATGCTTTGTGCTTACATAGAGCCCTATTCAATTGGCCAAATCGCCGTTGAATGAGGCCCCATGTGAGGAGTCTGGGTTGGCTAAATGGGTGCTGTTAAATCATCATATAAAGAAATGGAAGTATTTTAGAGCATATACCTGTAATTGCAAATCTGCGTAGGAGATGTATAAAATGTTTTGAGACAATAGAAAGCATGGACAAAAAAAGTGGCTTCCCCCAGATATAAGCTTTTCTAAGGCAGCCATAATTGCTCCAATCAGGAGCATGCCCATGATATTTATTACCCATAATACTTATCCCTTCTGATACACACTGCACATTATCTACTCACTTATTACAAATAGACATCTTTCATTCTAATTTATTAATTTATTATTAGACTCTAAGGCCCTCATTCAATTGCAATTTGGCCAATTGAATAGGGGTCTAAATAAGCACATAACATATTTTTTTAAATCCGTTTTTAGTTAGTAAACATCTATCCAAAAACAAGGTTTTCACTAACTAAAAACTTATTTAAAAAAAAATTGTTATGTGCTTATTTAGAGCACTATTCAATTGGCCAAATCGCAATTGAATGAGGGCCTAATAGTTCTCTGCTTTGATGTCCCACTTGAATATGTAGAGACTAGGTCTAAAACCTGGGTGGGGTTCTATATGTTTGTTAATATTTTGCAATACACTTTACTATAATAAGTAATCTTGTTTTGTCACTCTCACATTTTATCCACTCTGGATCTTGTCTCTCATCAAAAGTACTCAGTTATTCTGCCATGATGTTTTCCATAGCCATTATCCAAGTGATATTGTTGATTAATTGTACTGATTCATTAGCTTATTCATGTCTAATCTATCTTCTGTCTCCCAGACACATGGCTTGGTGTTCATACTATTATACACTCATGACCTCTGGCATTTTCTGACTCCTGTCTATTCCGGAACCTCTGACTCTGTTCAGGGGTCTGGTTCTAGATCTCTGGCTCTTTGACCTTCTGACTTAATCTGACTTTTCTTCTTCCTTACCTGTATCCACCATTGGGCTACATCCTGCCTCAGCCACTGCCCATGGCCCTTATCACTATACCTTCAACCTCCTTCTGGCATTGTCCCACACTCCTCAGCAACACATACATTACAATCTCACAAACCTAATGCATCACGCAGGGGCATGCACATAACAATAAATATCAAAATATATTTTCAAAGGGTTATGATATATTGTTTTATATGTAATACATAACCTTAGAACCAGAATTTCCATCAGGTACTGGGCAACAAGGAGAGACACTAGGGTTTCGTAATGTTTAAAAAATCATTCTTAATTATTATAACATAAATAAAATATAAATCCAGATTACACTATCATATTTTGTTTTTCATGGCCCTTAATGCCTCTGTTCTATTTTATAGCATTGCTGAATGTGACAATACACGTAGAGCACAGTACACATGGTTAGAGTACAACAGGCGAACAAAGAGAAGATGCTGAAGGCATCTTAGAGAGAGAGGTGGGGAGGTATAATATAAAAACACTTTTGTTGAAATCTATTTCCACCTTTGAGCTTAGATAATATTCTTTAGAAAACAGGACCATTCAAACATTACTGTGAGAGTGTGATTTGCCATTACAGTCTGTCTTTGTTCCACAACAGAAAACTTTAACTCATTCATCACTATCTCAGAGTAGATCAGTAACTCAGAGTATAAATATTTCTTTATTGCAATCAACACATGTATAAAAAGTGCAAGCGAAGTGCCCGAGGCAGAGCTTAGCACTGGGGCCCTTTACAGGGTAGCGGTCCACTCTACTTGCAGTAGCATTATTTAAAGGGACACTCAATATATTGCATGGGGTGGGGAAGAAAATGTGTTTTATTTATTGCCTTTTTTAAAGACCTACAAATGAAAGAGACCACTCTAATTATTCTGTAACAGGGCTCATCAGTCACTATCGCCACCACGGTCATATAATCTATACCATATAATATACATAGCTATAAGCAGGAGTGTGTCAATGTTTTCCTTATTTTAATATTTTATTTAAAAAACTTTTTTGTGTGTTTAGAAAGACTAAAACTTTAGTGAATAGGCTATGTAGAATAACGGAAACCGATGAGGTCTCATAGTGAATTGTAGCGTAGTGTCTTGTACTTTTGCAATCCTTCCTGGCACTGTAGGAGTTAACATCCCATTTTCTTTAAAAATATGGCACTTTCCTTAATTGGACCATTTAGCTCTGTGCTTTGTGAAGTCCTGTTAGATTTAATGCCCAGATGTTAATGCAATCTGTTCTCACCAGCTTATAAAAGTCATCAGCACTCTTTGGTACTTAAAGTGCTAGTGCTGTAAAAATGGTAGAAAAAGATATGTTTATCCTTTCATCACTTAGAAACAAACAAAAATAGGAAGACAAGCGAAACAAGTTACGATTATGGGGACTATTATTCCTCTTTTTAGGGATGCTTAAAGAATGCATATTGCAGGGCTGCTAAAGATCTGTAATCTTACACCAACCTGAGTACAGCCCTGCCATAGGCTTCACTCATTAGCAATCACATTAAAGGACCAGTCTATACAGTATTTGCATAACTTACCTTGATAACGAACGTTTACGTCTTTTGGAGGGACAAAGTATTGCAGTACATGGTGATACCTATTTTATTGGATAAGTATATTCATTTATTCTGACAAGCTTTCAAGAATATACTTCTCTTCGTCAAGTCTTTAGCATTCTATATTTGTGTTCTCATTTGAATGCCTAAAACAAGTTAAAAAATCTTGTCTCATGTCCAGAATTCTGAGAAATACAGTTATTACACTGCATTTTTGGCACCTTGGTAGGGACATGCAAATGTGCCCACAAAGGCTTCGCTCTTGCAATCCATAACCGTATCAAACATGGCTTCCCTTAAGCATATGCCCACTGTATCAAACAGCTTTGAGCAAAGCTAGGGTTGGATTATACATAGGCTAGGAATCCCACCTACCTACAGCCGTTTCCAGGTTACTGCCTCTCATCAGCGTGTGCCGGTTACTTAGCTTGTGTTGTGGATATTGTGAGTGGGTAGTCCACCACAACAATCATCATATATATGGTGGGTAAAAGAGAGTGAGAAGCCCTCAACCGTACAGTGGTACAGTAAATAAATAGTACACATTTGAATGTATAAAACATGTTAAAAAAAATTGGGAATAATATATAAAAAGGAATTCTTCTCTCTCTTTATCTCCCTTCCTCCTTCCGCCCTCTCTCTTCTTCTTCACACCTTTCCTACTTCTTCTCACTCCACTCTCTTCCTCCACTCTCTATCTGTCACATTTCCTCCTTCCTTTTCTCTCTCTCTCTCTCTTCTCTCTGTCTCTCATCCCACCTGCTTGCTATATCCCCCTGATCCCAGCAGCTAGCTGATATTGCTCACTGGTATACAGGGTCTGGATGCTCCTCAGGCCCCTGGGGCTCCAGTTCACACTACGTTCTGGTGTTTCCAAACAACTTGTCCAAGAAATCAAATAAACTGCACTATGGCCTTCCCGTGAGCTTTTCACTGGTACATGACCCTGCATGCACTGACGTAGCTCCATCCGTATTCATGGCCTGATTACCCATTAAACGTTCCTAATATATTTTATACTACAGATATTTATTACCATTGATAAAGCTCAATAGATGAGCAAAACGCGTCTGGAACTCTAGTAAAGACACTCCTGGTGTCTTGGCTTTCTTTTCGTTTTTTTTCTTTTCATTTATTGCTTCAGAAGTGTATAATTTTTTTTTTTTAATTTGTTTATACATGGACACCCATATGGATTGATCGGTACTATTGGGTTATTCAGCTATATCACTTAGTTGATTTTACTTGGATATCTATGGCCTCTCTGCTCTTTCGAATTTTTACACTATCAATAGAGGCTTTGGCCACCTACTCTGATACTTCCCACTCTTTGGGCCTAGCACCCCTTAGTGAATTAAATCAGAGTTGATACTTCATAGATATCAAAAGGTGGGCCCTTATCCTCTGATAGAGCCTGTTGGCCAATATTATATACCCGATATATACCAGGTCAATGCTGATTTTTGGATTAATGTGACCACCGTGTTCACTAAGACAGCCTGGTGGAAACCGCATTGATAACACTCGTGGAAGATCAAAGCACTATCCTATGTGTAATTTTTGATACCTCTAACTAGAGGGCCCTACATGTGAGTGTCCAATTGTTACGCCTGAATGTTTGGAAATAAATCTAATTGATCTGCACTAGGAATTGGTGTGCGCTTTCCTTTTCCTTTTTCCGGATTACATGCAGCTGCCCAGGAGCTCATCCCTGTGAGGGGTGACAATTTGTAAAACAAAATGGTTCCTGGCTTGAAAAAAATGAATGTTGCAGTTCATAGACTGGCTACTAGGGGGTAAACACCTAGAACAAGACAATTACAACAGGAAAGGCATACCTTGAATACTCACTCGCAGGGGCTCCTCCACTTCACTTCCTAGGGTCTCAAGGAAGATATGGCCCTGCCCGTATGTGTATCCATGGGCGTATTCACATTTTATGCTGCTCTGTGCACCACTCACTCTCCACATGCAGCCCCTCCTTTCCCTTTTTATATGTTATTTAAAATTTGAGACTGTTGTACATGGGTAGTTTTCCTGGCTTGTGTATAATCCATCCTGAGCTTTCCTTAAAGCTGTGTAATACAGCAGGCTTATGCTTAAAGGAAGCCATAATTGAAATGATATTGGATTACAAGAGCGACGCCTTTATGGGCACATTTGCATGTCCCTGTCCACGTTCCCAGAATGCAGTGGATAACTGTTTTTCTCAGAATTCTGAGCAGGACATATGTTTTTTAACTTATTTTAGACATTCAAATGTGAACACAAACATACTATTTATTTACTGTACTATTGTATGGTGGAGGCTTCTATCTCTCTTTTTCGCACCATAAATTAAATGATTGTTGCGATAAACTACCTCCTCACATAATCTATTACACAGGCCAGGAACTGGTACCACACTGATGAGAGGAAGTAACCTTGAGACAGTTGTACCTCGGTAGGTTTCCTGGTTTGCGTATAGTACACACTGAGCTTTGCTTAAAGATGTGTAATCTGCTCTCAGGCCTATAAAACAAGCATACTCAGGTGCTGTTCGTTCATTCTCAACTTGAGCACCTCTGACAGTGTTTTTGCTTCCAGGCACATGACTCAGGTGATGATGGGTCTCTCTAAGGGTAACAGGTGCTCCAGAGATGGAATCCTTGCTTACCTTGACTTTAGGAGTTCAGCTACACCTCACTGGTGAGACCCAATAGATCCTGAAACTTATGTCTGAGGTTTATGTTTCTCTGTTCACTGGAGAATTGCCTGGTATTTTGGGGCTGGATCACTCTTTTGAGTGAGACCAGACTGAAATGCTACAGGATATTTTTCCCACAAGAGAGCTAATAATAAATAGGCTACTCTCTGAGTAGTTGCTAGGTGGTTGGTGATTGGGAGATGTGGTGTCCCAGTCGGATAGGCCCAAGCGCTAAGGTAGTAATTTCCAGGGAATGTTTTAAAGATGTGTCAATCTCCAAGCTAATTTTCCTTATTACGGTTGTGAATTCTGATGTCGAGCTATTCCCCTAGACACTGCTCACACCGGTGTCCTAAAAGTAAGCAAGGAATTAGATAGAGGGGGGTGGGGTAGGGGAATTCCAAATAGCACACAATCTTTACGTATGGGTGTTCCCAGGCCTCAAACTTGGGTCCGTCATGTAGTATTGCGTGTCTGACACGTGTGGATTGAAGTCTGTGCCTCTTGTGACAAAATAAGAGTTCTCACGGTGGTGATTTAAAAGAATGTTTCTTTATTCATAAAATTCTAATCCAGATTGATACACTCAGTTGATAAGTGCAATAAAAAGTGTATCAAACGCGCTTCGCTGCTGATAGTCTGCACCTTCCTCAGTGATTTTAACCTTTGATATATGAGAATACATTTGTATTTATAATAACAACATTTAAACGTAGTGAATAGGCACAATTGATCATACAATTAGAATCACGTATATGTATATTTTGGTGGTATAAATGCCACCTTGTTTGTTTATATACATTTATATTGTAACAAGCACAGGTCTTGGTACAGTGTCTATGATACAAACAATATGATTCTACATTTTTCATAGACACTATAAAATAACTACTGCATATATCTAAACAAATGTATTTATACTACGTAATACCAAGAACTGTGCTTCTTACAATATAAATGTATATAAATGAACAAGGTGGTATTTATACCACCAAAATATACATATACAGTGCCTTGCAAAAGTATTCACCCCCCCCCCCCCCCCCCCTTGGCATTTTTCGTGTTTTGTTGCTTCACAACCTGGAATAAACATGGATTGTTTGAAGATTTGCATCATTCAATTTACAGAACATGCCCACAACTTTGAAGATGTTTTTTTTATTGTGAAGCAAACAACAAATAAAACAAAATAACAGAAAAAGTCAATGTGCATAACTATTCACCCCCCTAAAGTCAATACTTTGTAGAGCCACCTTTTGCGTCAATCACAGCTCCAAATCTCTTTGGATAAGTCTCTACGAGTTGCCACATCTTACCACTGGGATTTTTGCCCTTTCCTCCTTGCAAAACTGTCCAGCTCCTTCAAGTGAGATGGTTTTTGCTTGTGAACAGCAATCTTTAAGTCTGACCACAGATTTTCTATTGGATTGAGGTCTGGGCTTTAACTAGGCCGTTCCAACACATTTACATGTTTCCCCTTAAACCACTCAAGTGTTGCTTTAGCAGTGTGTTTGGGGTCATTGTCCTGCTGAAAGGTGAACCTCCGTCCTATCCTCAAATCACGCACAGAGTGGTACAGGTTTTTCTGAAGAATATCGCTGTATTTAGCACCATTCATCGTTCCCTCAACTCTGACCAGTTTCCCAGTCCCGGCTGCGGAAAAACATCCCCACAGCTTGATGCTGCCACCACCATGTTTCACTGTGGGGATGGTGTTCTTTGGGTGATGTGATGTGTTGGGTTTGCTCCAGACATAGCATTTTCTTTGATGGCCCAAAAGTTAAATTTTTGTCTCATCAGACCAGAGCACCTTCTTCCATACATTTTGGGAGTCTTCCACGTGCCTTTTTGCAAACTCAAAACATGCCATTTTGTTTTTTGCTGAAAGTAATGGCTTTCTTCTGCCCACTCTGCCATAAAGCCCAACTCTATGGAGCGTACGGTTTATTGTCGTCCTATGTACAGATACTCCAGCCTCTGCTGTGGAACTCTGCAGCTCCTCCAGGGTTACCTTAGGTGTCTGTGCTGGCTCTCTGATTAATGCTCTCCTTGCCCGGTCCGTGAGTTTTGGTGGGTGTCCGTCTATTGGCAATTTTGTTTTTGTGCCATGTTCTTTTCATTTGGTTATGATAGATTTGATGTGCTCCTGAGAATCATCAAATATTTGGATATTTTTTTATAACCTAACCCTGACTTGTACTTCTCAACAACATTGTCCCTTACTTGTTTGGATAGTTCCTTGGTCTTCATGGCAGTGTTTGGTTACTGGTGCCTCTTGCTTACGTGTTGCAGCCTCTGGGGCCTTTCAAAAAAGGTGTGTATATGTAATGACAGATCACGTGACACTTAGATTGCACACAGGTGGACATAATTTCACTAATTATTTGACTTCTGAAGGTAATTGGTTTCACCAGAGCTTTTTATGGGCTCCATAACAAAGGGGGTGAATACATATGCACATGCCAAGTTTTCCATTTCTAAAGTTTTATGTATATATGTTTCTCATTTCACTTCACCAACTTATACTATTGTGTTCTGATCCATCTTTTACAATTCAGATTAACAAAACATTGAACTTAAGGCTGTAATGTAACAAAATATGTAAAAAGTCAAGGGATGAATACTTTTGCAAGGCACTGTACGTGATTCTAATTATATGATCAATTGTACCTATTCACTACGTTTAAATGTTGTTATTATAATTAAAACTGTATTCTCATATATCATATAGGTTAAAATCACTGAGGAAGGTGCAGACTATCAGCAGCAAAACGCGTTTTATACACTTTTTATTGCACTTATCAACTGATTGTATTAATCTGGATTTTAAGTTTATGATTAAAGAAACATTATTTTAAATCACCACTGTGAGAACTCTTATTTTCTCACAAGAGGCACAGACTTCAGTCCACACGTGTCAGACACGCAATACTACACGAGGGACCCAGGTTTGAGGCCTGTGGAACACCCATACGTAAAGTTTGTGCGCTATTTGGAATTCCCCCACCCCCCCTCTGTCTATTTCCTTACTCTCTAAGGGCCTCATTCTATTAGCGTCCGCAGCCGTTGCGGGGCCGCAAGGACCGGCCGCAAGCTATTCGGCTATTCTATTCCCTTACGGCCGGGGATTCCGGCAGGCTTGCGGCCGGTGCCTTGCTATCTCTTGCGGCCGCTCGCGCCAGAGGAAAGCCTTTGATCTAAAACGAGAGTTTCGGCCGTAAGAAATTCCTATTTGCAATTCAATTGCTCCGGGAAACCTCTCTGCAAGGCTAAAAGCGAGCCGCAGCTTACTTGCAGGAAAGAGGTCCCGCTAGCACCAATTAAGCACATAAAATAGCTCAAATAAAGCCATCCTGCACTTTGAGAAGACTATAAAGGGATTTTAGGTGTTAGAAAAAATAGAACATAATTATCCTATACTCAAATCCGTAAACTATTTTATTTTTAATATCCGTAAAATATCCATGTAAAAAGTCCAGAGTGCTTGGAGCACTTCAGACCCGCCCACGCCGCAGCCGGAAAATAAACAGTTAATTTGAACTCGAGTTTGGGCTGATGTGCAAGCTTGAGAGGGGGTTACTTTTAATCCTCATGTCCCCCAATATGATCCCTAGCATTTACAGAGCTGTACAGTGCAGGCTTGAATTTATTTTTGCGTTTTTAGATTTCACAGCTTACGGCCGGTTCCAAGATATGCGGCCGGCCGTAAAAGGAGATCCTTGCGGGGCCGTATAATAGAATCGCGAGTTAACAGAACCCCCGCAAGGAATCGCAGCCTTACGGCCGATTTACGGCCGCTAATAGAATGAGGCCCTAAGTAAGTTACCAGGCCTATAGAACACACCTACATAAGTTTTTTTTCTCAGTTATAGTGCCCCTGACTGTAATTTTGCACACATTTTAGTGCAAAATCCAAGCACTCACAAAACTCTAAATAGTTGAGATAGTCATAGCAAGACTTCTGGTGATCTATTGTGGGTATAAAAGCCGCTGTAACTAGGGAATTACCTACCTGTCTTGAAAGTAGGAGGATTGGTTAAAAGTAAATGATGGTGTCACTTGTGATCAGGGCAAGGGTTTAAACTTAAAGAAACTAATCAGAAGGATTTAAGATCTCTTTTTTTAGCCAACTAATTCACAGCTTACCTGTTTGAACACAGGTGAGGCATTTAGTGTTCAACAGGCTGAGAAGCCTCTAACTGTTAAACCTCAAACTGTTAAACCCTAAATGATGGCCTGTCTGGTCCTTGATGAGAGGGTTGGGAATCACTGTCTACCCTATCTCTTTACCATAGAATGGGCATTTATTTAAAATATGATACAGTGGACCCCAAACAACCTTTATCAAAATAGTGCTTTAGAGACCATCTTTCTCACAACCCCTTGGTGTGGTGGAGTGAGGAAGACACAAATGTATAATATAGTATTAATAAAATATTTAAAAAAATAACACCATCATTATCTAACTAGCCTATGTTAACTTTTTAAGGGTGGCATTAATGCTACCCAAAACCTTCTAATCTAGCCTGACCTACCCCCTCTGGGTCATACTAGCACATTGGGCTTGATGGAGGTCAATAAAATTGACCCTCACTCTAATACCTCCAACCCTCACAGCTGAGTAAGAGACACATAAACTTGTAGGGAATACTACCTATTCCCCAAAACTCTTCTAATAAAAGTTTGGGCAAAATGATCACTACTAAATAAAGTAAAAAAAAGCTGTCATGAAGGAAATTAAATTTGCCATTCTTATTCTAGATTGTTAAACTGCTCCCTTGCAATTAATCATTAGTTATGGGCAAAATAAAAAAAAAGTAAAATAAAAAATGGCTTTCTTAATTTGTAGAGGAGGGGTTCATTTATATAGATAGGTAGTTAGTGATTTTTTGTGAATGCGTCTATTGGTTATTTAATTTTAGAGATCTACTGTGGTTAAATTCCTTTATGATGGGTTTGGTAAGAAGTACATCTTTGAAATGTTGGCTTTTATGTGAAAACTGGCTAATGCATGCTAAGCCTCCATCATTTATATATGTATACTTTTATACATATTTATTTACAAATGTTTTATTTTATCCGTGAAAAAGTGCCATATTTAAGAACTGAAATCATGAGCAAGGTAATTTTTATTGTCATTTCCTATACTTCCTTTGGTAGCAATTACACAAATTTTTCATTTGTGGAATCACTACACAGGAGACCGTTACTGCCCTATTTATTTGTGTAGTGGGAATTTGCTGCCTCCTACAACAAATGGGCTTAATGATCGGTGCCTTCAGGATAGAACACACAGCAATAACCCAAATAATCGTGACATTCTATGAATGGTTATAGCTTGAAATTTTATTCACTGGATATCCACTGTTGGCTTCAGGCACCACTCCTAATTTCCTCTTACTTTCTTATGTGCAGTGGTAGCCAATCATATTTATTTTCATCTACAAGACCACAGATCAACTATTTAATATTAAAATAACAAATATATAATAACTTAAATGTGCTTAACGCAAAAGATAACATGAAGCTATATACAGTAACCTTTATCAATTCTTTCAAATGCAGACATAGTTTTGGTCTACACAAAAGGAATGTGGTCGTGCGTTCAATAATAATCATGGAAAGTTCATTGGCTTGCAAGGACATACACTCTTGAAGACGTAGGAGGTACAGTAAGTCCATAAAAGAAACGTATTCCTGCAGTAAAGAATAAGTGCTTATAAAAAATGTAATATTGTGTTTTTGGCTTTCTAAAAAACATTTTGCTCATTGATCCAATTTAGTTGTTCAAAATAAAATGTTATTTTCTTCACAGTGGTTCTTTAAATATTTAATATAATGTTTTATATTTATGTAGTTTTTTTTAATGTACTGCCACTACCTTTTTAATGGTATTGAAATGGTTAATACTTGTACCATGCCATATACACTATAGGGTGGTTTATTTGTTTTTTTAAATAAAAGAGAGGCTTTAAAAGCATGAGCGACTGAATATAAATTTTAATGAAATCGCTTCTCTGATAAACATCAGATTAAAGAAACTCCAGCAAGTGCAATATAAGCACAGCTGAGAATTAAATGAGATCTTTCTCAGAGAGTCGTATTCCGACATTTAATGCTTATATCAGGCATCTGGAATGTATGTCAAGGCGAGGAACCTTGAAACGAAAGCCATTAACAATTTTATACACTTTGTATTTAATGAATATTTAAAATATGGGCAGCATTGTGTACAGCTTACAAGTGTTTATGTTATATGATTGTGACATTGAGGGAATTTACTTAGAATACGTGTGATGAGCCACGATCTTCCGTGGCTCACTGAACATCAGCCGTACTCAGGTCTCCATGTTATATTATAATTAGGTCCAGGAAGAATCGCGTAATGCAAGATGCAGCACTATGCATCCACCTCCTATGCATACCTATTACACATTACACATAGCCAATCAGAAGCCATTAAAGTAGTAGTAGTACTGTGTTTAACATGAGATACTGGTCAGAAAGCCAGAATGGAGCTTGTTAGATGAGTGCTCTATTAAGTAAATAGTTTTTATTATTAGAGCTTAGGGATTCTTTTAGATGGAGGCACTTTCCATGGGCCAAAGAGAAGATCCAAGATTATTCAAGCAATATAGAAGAGGACTGATTTCTATAATCAACTTGGATCTGCCCGCTTATCCGTGAGGACAGGGGCATTACAGATAATCGCTAGAGGGTTGTTCAGGAGAAGATAAGTATAACTTTGTCCACAACAGGCGTACATTTTTGTTAATTATTTTTACTTATTTAATATTTTTTTGCTCTATTGAAAATCATTTTATGTTTCTGTAATTCTTTTTTATTTTCTGTAATTTTTGTAATTTTATTTATTTGGGGGGTAGTGGCAGAGACTGTTGGAGTCCTTGCGGATCCTCAAACGGTATAGGGTCCAAGGGAATACCTATGATAGTAGTTGGGTTGATATAGGTTCCATTGAGACCCCAAGATATGGGGATACGTAGACATCTCCATGCTATAAGTGTTAATTTTAGGTTCCATGGAGGTTCATAGGGACTCACATAGCTACCACTTAGCATACCAAGGGGGCCCATAGGGACTCCAGTGACAAGGGGATAATATTATGTGCCATGGAGGTTTATAAGGACCCCCATGGTTCTACATTTATTACCATGGGTGTCTTTAGGACCTCCGTGGTAACAGATTAATTTTAGGTGCCATGGAGTACATAGTTAATATCATAGTATACCATGGTTATCTGTAGGTTGTTGTTCAGTCATGTATCACTCTCTGTGAGCCTATAAACTGCAGGATGCCAGGCACATCTGTTAGCTACTGTCTCTCTGAGTTCCCTCAAGCTCATGTATACTTCTTTAATGACCTCATCTATCCATCTCCACTTCTACTGCCCCCTTTTTCATGTGCCCGCTTCTTGCACCCCCTTTTAAAATCTCTCCCAGCATCAGAATTTGCTAAGGGGAATCCTGTCTTCTAATAATATGTTCAAAATATTTGAGCATAAGCCTCATGATAAAACCTGGACCAATGGACTCTAAGCATTTTTCTTCAGCACCACAATTCAAAGGTGTCAATTCTAAGGCTCTCAGCCTTCTTTATGGTCCAGCTCTCACATCTGTATGTTACTTCTGGGAATAACATACTGTAGTTCTAACGATGCAGACCTTTATTAATAGTGTAATAACTTTACCTTTTTAATAGCTTGTCCAGACTTGCCATAGCTTTCCTTCCCAGAAGTAAATGTCTTTTAATTTCATGACTGCAGTCACCATCCTAAGAGATCTTGGAGCCCAGGAAAATAAAATCTGTCACTGCCTCCACTTTTTCCCCATTTATTTGCCAGGAACTGAAATAGCTTTTTGCCATGATATGATCTTTTTAGCATTGAGCAGCAAGCCAGATTTTGCACGCTTTTCCATTACCCTAATAAATAGGCTCTTTAGTTCCTCCCTTTCAGCCACCATAGTAATATCACACATGTATCTGAGGTTGTTGATATTTCTTCCAGCAATATTAATTCTGGCTTTGGATTGATCCATTCCAGCCTTACACATGATGTATTCCACATATAAGTTAAATAAACAAGGTGACAATATTCAAACGTGTGCACTCCTTTTCTGATCTTGACACATTCAGTTATTCCATGTTTGGTTCTGACTGTGGCTTCTTGTTCCACATACAAATTCCTCAGGATGCGAATGAGATGGACTTGTATCACCAAATCTTTAAGAACTTGCCGCAATTTGTTATGAACCACACAGTTAAAGAATTTACAATAATCTATGTGGAAAATATTTTTTTCAGAACTCTTGCTGTCTATTAACCAACGGACATTGGCAATTTGATATCTTCTGCTTCTTCCTTTGCGGAACCCGTTTTGCACATCTGGTAGTTCACAATAATTCCTTTGCTCCTCTTTAGCTTCTGCCATCATCATTCCTCAGTAAAGGTAAAGTTCTGGTTACATTTTTATTTATTTATGTTTCAGATTCAAGTCTGGAAATTATTCCAGTTTTAGTTAATTCCTATGGAAAAATGATTCTATATTAGAAAGATTATTAAATTGACTCTTTTTAGACAAATACACTTTTACATAGATACTTTTAATCTATGTTAATTAAAATTATCCTCTTCAGTGTATTTATCATATAAAATGTACATTTCGAAAAAGCTATGAGAGTACATATTTTCATCTTATGAGATTGCCACTTTTCTTCCTGTTCTCTCTCATGTAGGTGCTAATTTTTCATAGTTGTGACATAAAGTCACACCCACAGCGAGGGACTTCACAGTATCCGAGTAATGCTGCTGCATTCAGACACACAGCACACCACTGTCTACTTAACAGTATTACACAGGTAATGTGACTCCTCTCACAGCTATGAAACATGGCACCAACATGAGAGAGAACAGGAAGAGAGGACACTTCTTAGAAGGGAAGAGTACATTTTATGTGGCAGTTACATTGGTAAAGGTAAAATTAATCAATTAACCTAGTTAAAGCATTCATAGAAAAACAAACATGACTAAAGAGTATTTTAAAGGACAAGTATGGTAATTTCTTTCTACATGTTCTTTTATATAACTAAGTTTGATAATGGGCTAAAATATTCTTGAACACCCCAACCAGCTCAACTTCCCAGAATGCAGTGTAATAACTGTTTTTCTTGGAACTCTGAGCTGGAAGCAGGCTTTTTAACTTGCTTTAGACATTCAAATGTGAACACAGATGTACTTTTTATTTAATGTACTTCTGTACGGTGGAGGGCTTCTATCGCTCTTTTGCCCACCATATTATAAATTATTGTTGTGGTGAACTACCTACTCATAATTTCCACAACTCAAGCTGAGATCCCGCTCCATGCTGATGATAACCACTAAGCTTGAAACAGCTGTACATGGATTGGATACTCGGCCTGTGTTTATTCCAACCTTGGCTTTGCATTAAAGCTGTGTAATACAGAATGCATAAGCTTAAAGGAAGCCATGTTTGATAATGGCTATGGAATGAAGAGCGAGGCATTTGTGGGCACATTTGTGTGTTCCAGCTCAACTTCCCAGAATGCAGTGTAATAACTGTTTTTCTCGGAACTCTGAGCTGGAAGCAGGTTTTTTAACTTGCTTTAGACATTCAAATGTTAACACAGATGTACTATTTATTTACTATATATATATATATATATATATATATATATATATATATATATATATATACCGTATATATAGGTTCCCAGAATGCCGTCAAATGACTGTATTTCCCTGAATTCTGAGCAGAAAACAATTTTTTTAACTTGTTTTAAACCTTCAAATGTGAGCACAAATGTACTATTTATTTACTATGTGTATATATATATATATATATATATATATATATATATATATACTGTATATATTATATATATATATATATATATATATACAAATGTACTATTTATTTACTATATATATATATATATATATATTTATTTATATATATATATATATATATATATATATATATATATATATATATATACATATATATACATACTAGCGACTTGCCTGTCAAAAATGACGGCAATACAGTTGTAAGGCTGGGAATGCTGTTTGTCACACAATGTGAGTTTCTTAACCTTTTTGTTATCTACAAAGAAGTACAACAATTAAATGTTTTTATTTTTTTAACATTGAACTTGTATTTGAAGAACTGTCAAACCATTTTTTTTTAAACAATATTGTCCTTTTTAATTGTCATTTATGCAGGAATAATATAACAATGGATGCATTTTGAATGAATAAGTATTTTAAATCATTATATACTTTACCGATTTATAATTAATAGCCAGCAATCAATATCCTGAAGAGCTAACAATCTCTTTGGATTTTCCGGCAGCAGAAAATATCAAGTCAGACAGCCATCAGTCAACCTTTATTTTAGGCGGGAAGCCACCATTTCAGAATCGTTATGTTATGATTTGCAAGTTAGTGCTGTATAATGGCGGCGATAGTCTATGTCTTACGCGCCTTACAAGTATTTTCTGTCCTTCCTAATAGTGTATTTTGTACATAGAACATGCCTGGATAAAAGTTGTATCTTCCTGTCGGTGTTTTGTGCGCTTCGGGGTCGTGTAGCCTCGTTTTCATTATTTTCGGCCTTGCATTTTTTTTCTCACTTAGACGATTATCAAGTGCCGAAACTGCTAAAATTCAACTTAAATTTGCGTGCATCCTCATTCCCAGACGTCCTGGCTTTCCCCCCATGCTGTGTGTGATGTTTTTTTAAATGTTTTTTTTATTTATCTGTGGTTTTGGTGCTTTTTGATCTACGCGGTACGTCTGTTAACTTCGTATTTTTGCGACCTCGTGATTTTTTGGTGGTAGAAATCACAGTTGAATTGGAATCATTCACACTCTTTTTCTGTATCTGTACTTTGTTGTTCTTTTGAGAGAGGCAACATGATCTCATAAAGAAGAAAAATAAAAAACTGACCTGCCTCTCTCAAAAGAACAACAAAGTACAGATACTGAAAGAGAGTGTGAATGACTCCAATTCAACTGTGATTTATACCACCACCAATAAGTCTCTGGAAAACACTTCAGATAACACAGGATTCATAAACCTATCTAACTATCAGCTAACACAACCAGAGATCTCTGTTCTCTCTAAAGGACTATCGTTCTGTCCAAGCACAAACCTCGATAAAATTCAACTATACTCTGACCTGGAAGAATTCTTCAGGAGACTGAGACTTACAGAATATTTCTACAACAAAGATGATACCACACCATCACTGGATTATAACCTCAGGAAAAAGAATACACAGTTCACTCCATCACCTGGACGCAACCCTAAACTGGACAGTTACATAGAAAGCTTTTGCCTGAGAACTACATCCTTAATAACATCCCAACAGAAAAGAGACTTATACAATCTCTCTCCATTAGAAAGAGCTGCCATAAAAAGCTTAAAATCAAACCCTAACATCAGCATTAGACCAGCAGACAAAGGTGGCGCAGTTGTAGTCATAAACACAAAGGACTACATACAAGAAGGAAACAGACAACTGACAGACAATACCTACTACAAAAAATTGAACCAGGACCCTACCGAGGAATACACCATCCAACTAAGAAAACTCATTCAAACGTTCCCTAAGAATGTGCAACAAGATTTGGAGCAGCTCATACCCACCCATCCTACAACTGAGACTTTCTACCTGCTGCCCAAGATCCACAAGCCAGGCAATCCAGGGAGACCTATTGTTACAGGTATGGACACACTGACTGAACAGTTATCTGGCTTGGTTAAAAACATCCTTAAGCCACTAGTTAAAAACACTGACAGCTATATACAGGACACCACTGACTTCCTTTACAAACTCAGTCAAATTGAGGGCCTACCTACCAACACACTACTTGTAACCATGGATGTTGAATCCCTTTACAGCAACATCCCACATAAAGATGCCACTGAGGCATGCATGAAGTTTCTTTCTACACACAATCAGAATCACAAATATAACCCTGATACCATTGTCAAACTACTAGAATACATCCTGACCCACAACTACTTCAGCTTCAACCAGCATGTTTACCTACAAATAATGGGGACCGCAATGGGCACGAAAATGGCACCACAATATGCCAGCCTATTAATGGCCGACCTGGAAAAGAGATTCCTGTCCACATATGTCCACAAACCTTACAGATACTACCGTTACATAGATGACCTGTTTATCATATGGACAGAAGGGGAAGGAAAACTCAAAGACTTCCATAATTCATTCAATAACTTTCACCCATCCATTCAATTTAAAATGGATTATTTCACAGAACAGGTTAACTTTCTGGATACCACCATTTCAATTACAAATGGCAAACTGAATTCATCTATCTATAGGAAACCTACAGACAGATGTAGTTACCTCCACAACTCTAGCTTCCACCCCTCCCACACTAAACAAGGGATAATTCATAGTCAAGCCATTAGATACCACCGCATATGTTAAAACACAGAGGACCGTGATAAACACTTAAAAACACTGTCTGCCTCCTTCAGACTTATTAGGCCTGCACCTGCTTTAATTAGAGATCTTTATAAGCCAGCTTGTCTAGGACAGGCAAGCCATGGTAGTCTCAGACAGAGATGTGTTAGACATTTGTGTACTGTATAGACATTGTGTTTGTCATATTGTTTAACTAACAAGGAAAGTCCATTATTATCTGAGAATAAAAAATGATTTGAAAATCCATCCCTGATGAAATACATTTATCAGGAATATCAGGAGTTACACTGTTACAAAGCACTACAGTCATAGCAATGTGAGAGGCAGAGGATGAGACTGACTCATACACCATCCATCATACACTGACACAAAAGACATAATTACAAATATTTATGTGCTCTCTCTGTAGATGATTATTGGGTAAAATGTTCATATTTGTACTTTCTATTGTGTAAACATTTGTCAAGAGGCATGAAAAAAGCTCTCTGAAAAGCCTTTTTTTATTTGGTGCTATCTGCCCACTCCTATTACTCACAGCACTGCTGTCTGTTCAAGCAGAATGGTTGTGTTCACAAACATGTATTGTTACTATCAACCTTTGTCTGCAAAGAACAGGCATTTTTTTTACATAAAACCTGAGTCTAGTGGTCTCATGTGAACAAGATGGCACCAAATTGGATCATCTAGTTTTGATGTCACTAATCACTGTGGTCAAATTTTGTCTGTATGATCTTTTTAATATAAACACTTAATCATATGCAAAATGTTGTTTTTATAAAGTAAAAAAAAAAACTATTATAACAGCATTTATATTTTTTTCACTTTTTATATACGATTATTTTTTTAATGTGCTCTACAATTTTTCGTACTAAACTTGCTACTTGCAAATAAGTTGAATTATGCCCTAAACTGGTTATCTAAAAGTAAAATGGCAAGCCTTTATGAGAGAAAAATATATATTAGGCATTATGGTAATATATCTTTAGTTTATATACTGTAATAGGCAAATTTGTTCAAAGAAGAAATATTGATTACATGAACAAACAATGACCTTAACCTTAAAGAATATACAATGTATTCACTAAAGTTTTTTTTTTCATGGCTCCCATAAGAATTCCCATAAGTGAAAGGAGCTACAGCGCTATCACATTTCACCCATAGCAAACCCTTATGAGTGAACAATTGGAAGTAATTCATAACTATGATATGGTCCCTGCTGCTATGGGAGAAATGGCTTAAAGTGTTATTATATGGCTCCTGTAAGATTGTCTGAACATCCTGTATGTTCCCAAAAGGCACTACTGCTATGGGAGATTTTATAGGAGTGCTGTTACATGGTGGCCATGAGATCTACCTTAAGCCAGTAGAGTCATGTAGAGCCTATGAGTAAGCCCACAAAAGGGGGAAACGGACCGCCAAGATTCTCCTAAGGATGCGTAAGTAGCATTTAACCCTATAGTGGGGTGGGGGTGTCTCTGTTTTTTTGTATATTCATTGTTTATTGAATTGCAATATTGCATGTATGATTCAGGCATTTGGCATCCACTGTGGAAGTTTGGTAATGCTGCTATTGTGAACCAATTACCTCCCAGAGATATTTGCTCACCCACTGTCTACTGTACCACTATATAAGGTGTATGCTATAGCTACTACGCATCCTCTAGGTTTTGTTTTTAACCCTTTTTTAGAACAAATATTCCCATTAGTCCAAGGATTTTTAAGGGAATTCAGTAACATTCTACAGTTAATTGTGTTGGCTTCCAATGTCTGATAGGAAACATTATAGCCACAAGTATCTGTAGTCTACAAGTTACTCTAACTTTGGGATTAGGGTTTTAGATTCCGAATCCTTGATTTTTGCAAACGTTTCCCAATTATTAAAGTGCTAAGATATAACTAGGTGTTATGCACCAGGGAATTTTTAAAAGTCACATTTATATAGAGTCATGTAGAGCCCAAACACACCCTCCTGTAGCACCAGTTAAACACTTAATGAGAGCTGTTTAAAGCTTCCTTATTGCAACAAAACAATAATTGTGGTGGGTTTGTTACCCCTTCTGTCTATAACCCGCTAATCCCTATGAGCTTGAGTATCGCCAATGCCCCCCTAAGCACCAATTATCCCTATGAAACTAGCAATCCTCTGGAACCCCCCTAGAGGCCCAGGAGGCTATCGGGCCCCACCACTTGAATCCCTTGTACTATGGACCCTCATGGTAACCTAACTAGACCCCAAATTACCCTATATCCCCAGCTGGCATTTGTTTGATTATTCTGACATTGTGACTTTGGCATTCCATTGATCTACATTGTGTCTGTATGCAGCAGAATTGCACAGGTAATGTCACTACATTACGACAGAGATATGTCTAAACATGACAATACATTGATATTAGGTATGACCTTAGATTACAGCTGTGAAACCTGGCACCCTAAATGAAAGAGAACAGGAAGAAAAGTTTAGTGGGTGAGCAGCTATTTCTCTGGGGCCTTTTTTAGAAGTAAGTGAAATGTAAATTTTATATAACAATAAAGTGAGGAGGATAAAATGAATACAGCCACCTAAAAGGAGGTAATTAATTGTTTTAAACAGTATAGTTAATAAGGTTTCTTCTGTAATTCCATGAAAGTGTCTTGTGTTTAACAAACAGAAATAATGCATAAGAACTGCCCTCTATATCTTATACATTTGTTATATTTTTCTGCCATTCTCTGAGGAATATAAACCTCAGCAAATTTATGATATTGCTCAATTTTTTCTACTCTTATACATAGGATAAATAGCACAATGTCCTTGTACTGTTTGATTAATTGGCATCTACCACTCGACAAGCAAGGACATCTACTCCACAAAATTCTTGAGAAGTGATTTTGAAGGTTCATAATGATACTGAAATCTAACACGTTCTCTTTCAATAAACAAATACATGAGTTGTAAATTATGAATACAATACAAAAGTAATGCAACATAAATGCAAAATTCTAACTATATATAAAAAGTGTAATATCTATGAATGTCCAGTAACCCAGATGAATAATCAGGAAGCTTGACATTCTAAATAAAATGTTTGTCCAATAAAAATGGAATCAGTGTATATTGCAATACTATATATAATACACACATTATATGTCTGTTTGTATGTATATATATATATATATATATATATATTTATATATATATATATATATATATATATATATATATATATAACAGTGAGGTAGCAGTGAGTGTCCAGTATTCTAGATGAATAATAAGCGTATTGCAGTATATAGTGATACAAGGCATTTGTATGAGCCACATATATTACAAAGCTGATAAAAGACTAAAGCTGAGAATTTGGTGTGGGCCATTTTTGCACTGCTGCTAGCAGTGTGAGAAGCTTGGCTTGAGGCCTGCAGGCTTTGCTTGAGGCCTGCAAGAACTGTGTGTAAAGTTTGCTTGGGCCAAAAGACAGACTAACAGAGGTATATACTATTTACTGGAGCTAAGAAAAGACACAGAAGTGTGTACAACTTGTTTGAGTTGTGAAAAGAGCTACCCAGAGAAGAAGTGTCCATACTGGTGATTGAAGCTAAAGAAAGACAGAGAGATACAGCAACTTGGAGCTGATGATCGATCTGCAGAAAAAGAGTGCAAACTTGGATAAAGGTTAGTAATTGAAAACAAAGTATTGGACTGTATATTTTGTTTTTGCTCTATCCAGGTTTAGTTTCATAACTGTATTTCTCTGAATTCTGGGCATGAAACAAGTTTTTTTTAAAACTTTTTTTAGATGTTCAAATGTGAACACAAATGTACTATTTATTTACTGTACTAAGGTTTCTTCTGTACTTGTATATATATATATATATATATATAAAATATGAATAGTAAAGAGTGTTGCACTTCTTTCTTTATTTGGCCCTACAGATAAAGTAGGATTTTTTACAGGACCTCTGTAGTTTTAAGAAAAAAAAATGTTACTTGTCTGTGAAATACATAACAACCTAGCAACATTAGCAGAGGTGTATGCCTTCTACATAATAACATGTGTAGGGACATTTTTGAAGACTGTTTATGAATAGAAGGATCCATTTTTTACAGCATTTCCTGAGGGCTGAACCATGAGTTTATTTTTTATCTGCCAGTGGAGGGATAGATGAGAGATGAAGGAACAGGGAGTGGTCAAGAGGGTTTGTTAGATAACAGGATCACCACACTATCTTACACCACACCTCTTCCTTGTCATAGGCACAGAAGCAGACTGTTGCATAAACAAATGTAAATGCCCCACTTATACACACATAACTTCACCTAAGCATCATGGATAAATCTACAGTCCATTAGAAGCATCAACATGTTTTTGTTTCTAATTAAAAATGAATTGTATGACTTTTCCCTGCTTAGTCGTGCTCTTAGGTCAGACTCAAAAGTTTTCAAACATATATATATATATTTTCATTGCGCTGTAGTTCTTTACAACTTCACAGGAGGTGATTCAGATAAAAGCATAATTGCTTTGGCACAGAATTATTTTCCTTGAGAAGTAGCTGTTCAGGTGAAATATGTTTAATATCTCCTATTTTCCATTCTTCATTTATCTCCTCTCCACAGATGCCTGTCGCTGTCCATGAGGGAGTGCTGAAAGCTCTTATGATAGAATTGTCCGTGCACAGGCAAATTTGTAAAGCAAACGCACAATGAAAGGGTTTTGTTTTCACCCTGGCTCCTTTTATTAAGTCATTGAAGTGGAGTTGGCTGGAATGCATGGAGGGTTTATATCTGTGAGGTGTCAGACAGAGGACAATGTACTGATAGGAAAGGGAGCAGGTAATGTCTCAGGAATCCATCACAACTCTTTGTATATAAAGATACTGAGGAATTATGCATTACGTCTTTGAAAAGCTGAAGCATTTTGTCTTAAACATTTAATGCATTTTATTGAAAGGTAATCTCAGCAGGAAATTGTTTTCTGTGTATTCAAAATGTATATGAAATGTAAAAAGCCCCTGTGAGCCTGCAGACAATGCTTAAAGGATAATTTGTGGCCATTGCAGTTCAGTAATTTCTAGCATGCATTTAAATGATCACATTTTACACATTATCAAAAGTTTTGTTCATGAGAAATAATTGATCTATTGAGTAGAAAAGTACATTAAATAGAGACAGCGTGAGATTGTTTTCTCCTTCTCAGTCTTGATAAGTTGCAAGAAACAGAGGGCAGTGATATTTGCTTTTATTTGTGGTGGCCATTTCATTTCACCTTTGGTAAAAAAGTCTCATGACTAATATGCTTTCTTACTACTGTCGAGTGGTTCTATTGATTTAACCTCTTGTGTAGAGATGTCCTTTCTTTATTGAAGGAAAAAAAATACCATTCCTGCCGTTTTCTGATTTAAGTAGCAGCTATTATGCAATTTTTATGATGGAGGCTGTTTTAGTTTCCTATTTAAAGGGCCACTTTATTTAAAAAAAATTTAGTCAAGTATTTAAAAGAGCATGTTTCATACATAAGAAGTTTTTTCCCTTGGAAAATAAACTATATTAATTTAAAAAATGAACACTAAAACGGTAGGCAGAAAAATCAGTGTGTTTGATCTGCTCTTATCTTGCCAGTGACTTAAAAGCATGTGTATAAAAGCCTTTTAATTATGTGGATATTTATATACCATGTGCTGCTTCAAGACTGAAGGTGAGAACTCCAGAAACAAGCAAATACATGTATAAACCCATCCCCAACTCCAATTGACCAATCATTTTAAACCACTCAATTCCAGCTCATACATGGGTCAAATCCCACTCCACTTCACTATGTTTAGTTATTGGATATCTATTACATGATCACTACAGTGGCATTGTTAATACAGCTGTTTAGAGAAGGGTCTACTAGGCTACAAAAACTCAAATATTTAACTTATCTGAATGATCAGTAATACAGTCATACTTGCCTGCCAATGAAATCTGCAGAAGTACTTCTTTTGAGTTCCAATTAAGTTTACAAATTTTACATGCAAAACATACTTCTGGTAATGCTTAGAGTATGGCCTTTTAAATGCATGATACAACTATTTGTGTTTCATATCCCTTTAATGGTCATATTTTACTCTTTTGAACAACTACACAAAAATATAGTAGAATAAAGTAGAGCACATAAAGCTGAATGTAGTATAGTATTTAAAACCAATGTTTTATTAAAAAATACAAAATGTAATCACAAATCTCCTAGTGATCTCATCAGGACAAAGACAAACCGAGCTGGTAAAGTAAACAAAAATGGAGCCACACACTAAAGAATATTTACATATAAAAGTTGTTTTTAGTCCTATATCATGTTTAGTAATTTAAAAAAATTAGAAAAAAATAAGTGACCACAGTGGCACTTTTGAAGTATTGTTTCTAATGTATTTATCACCTTGTTTGTTGTGTGTATAGTGGTATATGCTGATTCAGCTCTTGTTTGGATAAAAATTATGAATTGCTGTAATAAATAAGGTATCCCTGGTCAAGAGCGCTTTATGTCTTATCTTGCTGCAAACTAATGCAGTTTGTTTTGTATTGAGGTCATACATACTGTAAGCTGTGAGCTATGCTCTGTGTCCCAGTGTAAATTATATTGATGCTGAAGGCTTAGCCGCAGAGAATCCATTTTTACAAGGGTTGTATTTCTCAGGCACTAGAGATATTCAGGGGACAATCAGAATATCTTATTTCCATTGAACTGTTAAAAATAAGTCATTGTTTGGGCCTGAAAAAAAAAGTTGTTGTTCTCTAACTGAAATTGAATCCTATAATTGCCAGATAGGCGCAAATCTTTATTTTAGTCTTAAAGGGCCACTGCACAATGAAAAGCATGTATAAGTTTTAAAACTTCAGTGTAACTAAGAAAATATTAAAGCAAGAAAGAGTAGAGAAAGTCTAGCTTTTATTTAAAAATAAATACATTTTGATGCCTCTTCTGGACACTGGCACATTGGTAGACTTTGTGTGCTTGAGAGGGGTGTTTAGATTTCTGGAGAGCAATGCTAGCATTTATTAATGCCAGCAACCTGCTTCTGTTCCAGTGAGAGGAAAGAGGGTGGTGTCAGTTTAAATCAAATCCAGTTATCTTACAAAACTTCCTGATCTCTGTCTATTCCCTCCACCCCTACACCTTCCACCACTAATACATTTTTAAAAATCACCCATAAACAGAGCCTTCAAATTTCTATTTTTTTTCTAAATATTTTTATGTCCATGGCTGCTGATGTTATCTGTTGCATAATTCCCAAACATGTACCATTTTCATGAACCGCAGTGGTCCTTTAAGCATATGTTTGCAACAGAAATCCATTATGAAACTTGCAAAAAATTTATATATTTTTTATGGTTATATTAACTAAATGCACACTGATGGCAACAGATGTACTCTGATATCAGACAGAGGATGAAAAGGGAAAGTGAAAACATGTTTCTCAAGTTGCTGTTTAATTAACTGAGAGCTGGATTACATGGTTCCCACAGGAATTTCCTCAAGCCTGATACAAGATACAGGGTTTTGCTCGCTGCTCTTTAGCTCACATCTACTCACAACCTGTGTAACATATACACCTTGGACTACTGAAACTCAGTAGTCGCCATGGCTATGCTACGGAATGGTACCCACTACTTAACATGAACACAATACACTCACCCTAACATTCTACCATCTATATATTTGTCAATCTATCTGTCTTAAAAGTATCCCATTTATCATGGATCTTGATGTTATATTACCCAATCTCAGTAGGGGTTATTGCACCTAAGATTAGCCCTGAACCATTGTGGTGCATATGGAATTTTATAATATATTATTCTATCTCCATGGGTCTTCCTATGGACCCTGAGATTACCTCAACTTAACGCCTTACAATTCAAACTACTACCACAGAGGTCCTTATGGACCCTGATTGCACCCTAACTAATACCCCTATGAGGAACCATAAGGACCCCCTTGTCCCTGACATTAGACACTCAACTATCTGCACAAAAGTAAATACCAAAAAGACAATACATAGTTACATAGTAATTGAGGTTGAAAAAATACTTTTAATTCATCAAGTTCATTTTTTTGTTGTTTCCATTCTCTGTGCTTTTTCCAGCTCTATGAAATGGTGCCAAAAAATGTACTCCATATTCCTAATGAGGGTGTACTAGGGATTTGTATAGTGGCAGAATTATATTTGCTTCTCTTGCTTCAATGTCCTTCTTAATACATGCTAATATTTTATTTGCCTTTGAAGCTTCTGCTTGGCATTGAGCACTGTTACCTAGGTGGTTGTCCACAAGCACTCCTAAATCTCTTTCAATATCTGATATCCTGAGATTTACTCTATTAAGATTAAAAATTGCATGGCTATTTTTCCTTCCCAAATGCATAACTTTACATTTATTTTATTAAATCTCATCTGCCATTTAGTCGCTCATTTCTCTAATTTATGCAAATCCCTTTGGAGAGAAAGTACATCCTTTTTCGATTTATTTACCTGGCACAACTTAGTGTCATCAGCAAAAATGGAGACACTACTTTGCAGTCCTACTTCTAAGTCATTAATAAATATGTTAAAAAGGAGGGGACCTAGTTCTGAACCCAGAGGAACCCCACTTACCACATGTGTCAAATCTGAGTATATTCCATTTACAACAACCCTTTGCTTCCTGTCTTTTAGCCAGCATGAGGAGACTGCATATTGCAATTCCTGCATCCCTTAGTTTGCCCAATAGTCTTCCATGTGGCATTGTATCAAAAGCCATTGCAAAAGTACAAAAAGACTACATTCACTGAGTTACCTTGATCCAAGTTCCTACTAACCTCCTCATATAAACTAATTAGATTTGTTTGACATGACCTTTCCCTCATAAATCCATGTTGACTCCTACTTATAATCCTGTTCAAATATATTTAATATATTCTTGTATATTATCCCTTATTAACCTTTCTAAAAGTATCCCCAGTACAAAAGTGAGCATTACATGTCTATGGTGCCCTGGATTTGCTGTTGCTCCCTTCTTAAATATAGCTATCACATCTGTTTTTCTCCAGTCATCTGGTAGCGACCCTGTGTTGAGTGAATCTTGAAAAATTAGATATAATGGTTTGGCTATTACAGAACCCAGTTCGCTCAGTACAAAAAAATAAATATTACATAAAATAACATTTTTTACATAAAATAAAAACAAACCTGTCCTCTTATGTCTTGCTTGAAGAACCATCGTGTAAAGGGCTATCTAACAGAAAAAAGTGCCACTCTATAAAACAAGTAACATAACCTAATGAAACTCCTAAGCTGAGGAGCTCCTCTGAAAAAAAAAATACTTTCACCCTTGTCTTTTATACATCTTTTAGGCTTTTGATTGACTAAAACATGTGTTGATCATATTTCAGCCAATCAGAATTGAGTATTTGAAAGTAAAAACTCTGATTAGTTACTCAGAAGTAATTCAAAAGTACTACCCCTTTTCTGATTGGTAAAGATGTCAACCAGTCAGAATGCAGGGATTTAAATTGGATTTAATCCATCAAAGGGCTCTATTTTTGCATATTCTGATAGGCTAAAATAGCAGCCAATCAAATGGATCTTAATTATAGTGTTATGCTCCACTGATTAGCTATTGAAAGAGTCAATCAGAGAAGAGAATGAAGGGTCAAATAAGAGGGTTTATATGGAGTGGTTGCACCAGAAGAGAAAATTAATGAGAGTGGTAATGATGGAATGGAATTAACATGTCAATTTGTCCAAAATGTTTAGTTCTTTCATTATGGAAGGGAAAAAACAATAAGATATTTTATATCGAGCCTGGCTGAAAAGAGGTGCTGAAGATCTATGCAGAAATGTGTTTGTATGTGTTTTAAGGGTTCTGGCTATTTTATTATTTGGTTATTTATAAAAGTTTTGCCTGTGTGGTTTAATTAATTTTTTCTCCTCTGGTTTATATGGAGTGGTTGCACCAGAAGAGAAAATTAATGAGAGTGGTAATGATGGAATGGAATTAACAATTCAATTTTTCCAAAATGTTTAGTTATTTCATTTTGAAGGGGAAAACAATAAGATATTTTATATCGAGCCTGGCTGAAAAGAGGTGCTGAAGATCTATGGAGAAATGTGTTTATATGTGTTTTAAGGGTTCTGGCTATTTTATTATTTGGTTATTTATAAAAGCTTTGCCTGTGTGATTTAATTCATTTTTTCTCCTCAGGAAAATTGTGATATACAATTTACACTTTACTTCCAAGCAGCCCTCAGAGTAACAATTTGTTAGCTTCTGCAACCTCATCTTTTCTTTCTGTTTTCTCTCATGCAGGGTACCATGTTTCACAGTTGAGACATAAGGTCACACTCACAGAGGATGGACTTCACACTATTAGTACAATGCTAATAAATGCAAACACATAGCATGCTACTGCCTGTAGCAAAACATGCCAGTGGTAGTGTCAAGCCCTTCCCCTGTGGGGGTGGTTTTAGGTTATGGCTATGAAACCTGGCACCCTACAAAAGAGAGAACAGGAAGAAAGGGGGATGTTCTAGAAGGTGAGAATATTTTAATCTGGAGGCTTCTCAGAAGTAAGTGAAGTATACGTTTTATATCATAATTACATTGAGGAGGATTACATTGACAAACGTCGTCTAGTTAAAACGTTTATATAAAACAAGAACTGAAGAGTTGCCTTAAAGAACCACTAAAGTGCCATATTTATAGTATGTTTTATGAAGACTTTGAATTGATAATGTGCCATTTTTTGTACAGAGTTTAAAATGCATAAATACAGTTCTTTACTATTATATTCAAGTTACATTTGGCAATATGACTGAATAGATACCAGTTCTTAATGGGACAACACTCCCCTTTAGGCTATGGGCAGACTAGCAACCTAAGATGGAAGCCCCTGTGCCAAAAGCAGTTTGCTAAATATAAGCTTTTCTCTAGAATGGTTTTCTTGCTCATGGCTTACACAGCTGCTAATGCTTTCAGTGTGTATCATACATAACAAACATATGACATTTGTCTCATATTACAGTGGTGCTTTACATTTCTTAAGGCCCCCAAAAGAATTATAAGTAAGTACCTTAATCAATTAAATCCCACCATGAGTCTGTAATGCTTCAGAGGCTGTCCCGAATCTGGTACCCTTATCTACACCTGGTATACCTGCCCTAAAGCTGAAAGATTATGGAGGGATGTGATGTGCCTTGCCTCTGAGATATTTAACATACAACTAGAACCAGACATGTGGTCTTGTCTTCTGGGACTTCTAAGACCAAATCTCCCCAACCGCCATAACAAACTACTACAATTCCTAAGGTTGTCAACCAAAAGCCATATTGCCAAGCAGTGGAAATCAGATTCCCTGAAAATCCAAGCAGTCAAAAACAAACTAAACTTCATCTTGAAAAATGAAAGGCTTACACATATTTTAGCAGACACCATGCCAATATTTACCGAACAATGGGAACCTTGGTTTGCTTCAACTAAAGTATTACCTTAATGAGACCCCCAAAACACCCCAAATGGAAAAACAAGTTCCAGGGGACTCAGGCCTGGGCGCTGGATGCTGTGGTTGACGATGAGGGTAAGACATACCAAATACAAACACGGATCTGAGGACAGGGAAACGTTCTATGTTCTCCTTAATTTAGTTTATGTTTTTTTTATATATTTGTTTTTATTTCTCATACCTACCCCTAATATCCAAACAGCTTAATAAATTATTGAATATACAATCAAATTCCTCCATTTACTTTCCTCCTAATACACTCTGATGCCTTTAATTTCCAAAATGAAGCGATGCATGATAACAATCAAACCAAAATTATATGTATTACAGGGAGTATTATATTTTAAGAACTTTTCTCAAACTTCCAATATCCATTGTCGGCTTTTAGTAAATATTCATGAATAATTCACACTTTATTGCCCCAATTCTCCAAAATACTATAACATAGCTTGGAGGTGTGGAGAAGGAAGCATAGTTAAAAATGACAAATAAGTTTGTATAACAAAAAAGGACAAAACAATTAAAATATTAAAACAAAAATGTTGTATTATAGATTGTTGATCTTTATTGGCAAATATATCAAACAAAGAATAACAGGTTTCATGATATATAACCTTATATATTAATCTTTCTATGACAATTCCTATACATGTAACAACAAATATTACAACTGTATGTTTTTTTTTGCCAATATTTTACTCTAATAAAATCAATGGCATGAGAAAAAAAAGATTTCCAAGGACGTTATTAATGTGCCTTTTGAAGATTTAGAATTTTAATATTCCACATTTTTTTTAAATTACATCTCCTTTATATCATTGTCAAGTAAAGTTTTCTGGCTCACATTTTTTGTTGGAAAGATCTCTCCAGGCAGGTAAGAACAGATGCTACCTACCTACAGGCCAAGCTCCTTAATGCACTTTTTATAAGCAAACCCCATATTTGTTGCAGTCCTGTTTTTCTGAAAGTGGTTTTATTACTATATTAAAAAGTCATTATGCAAAAGCAAATATTCCACCAAATGTTTCTTTGCTTGGGTGAAAGCCTGGCCCACTTTTTCTTCAAATCTATATTTGGCAGACAGAAGCACAAACAGCTGGTCTCCTCTCATTTAATTCCACCGCTCAGGGTTAATTTGCCAGCACAACTACAGCATGTCTGCTACCAGTGTACTCACAACATCCAACAAACAAAACAATATGTTATTTACACAGTGGAAAGCAGAGGTTTGGGTTTTAAAAATTTAAGGCATATGAGTGTTAATGGGACACAGAACAGCTGCCTCACTATAAAAATACTTTGCTAAAGATCTACAAGGATCTGACATGTGGTAACAAAATGTAAAATATTCTCTTTTAAAAAACAAAAAACTGCAAATAGGCAACAAGTTTTTAGAATACAAAAAAATACAGGCTCTAATATATTATTTTCTAGTTATGCTGCTGTGGAATCTAAGTGGGGAGAGGCTTTGAATACACAGGATTTTTTTTATTTGAACAATGGGAATGTGGCATGTACAAATGACAATGCATCCATTAAGTCTTATTCATTTACAATGATACATCCTGTTGAGACAGAAGCTATAAGAAGCAGGCAAATGGAAGCCTGCAAGTAGTGAATAATTGCATAAAAAATTCTAGAATGCAGACGTTGGGTCTCATTCAATTTCAAGCCCGTAACTCGCTCGCAAAAGGCTGCATGTCTGTGATTGAGTTGCGGGCTCCCGTTGGTCTCCGTTTGCAAAACTATTCAATTGCTGCAGGTAGCGAGTTGCGATCCTGAACCCAGCTCTGTAAACCATATACTGGTTTCGAGCAGTTGAGGGCGTAAACCGTATCAATTCAACAAGCCCATTACGAATCGGCCAATAGAAAATGAGGCTGTCATAAATACGACAGTAAAACATGGAGGTTACGTGTCAAATAATCAGGTTCGGGGGTCTGATATGCGATCGGACTCGCACAACTTTAAAAATGAAGAATTCTTAAAATGAATGCCAATACTGTTCTAGTCCATATGGGTGGCCTGATATGTTATCATTGATAACCAAGAACATTTAACCCTGAAATGACACATAAAAATATAACTTATTACCTGCAGTTGTGTACGCTTGAGACTGTTGTGCAATTAATTCTAATGTCTTTCATCACTCTCACCGTAATTTACAGTGCAGGATTACTGTTTTATTTGCATTTACAGTGCTACGAATTGGTGTTTAACCCCTTTGCGGGTCCTCTCGAGTACATGTAGGATTTTCTCTTCCATCTGCGGTTTACGAGTGTGGATACTTTTGCAAGATTGGGGATTTGGAGCAATTGAATAGCGATTTATGATTTTAGTCCTTTGAAAGTGAAACACAAAGGCTTCTGGAGGTTGTAAGTTACGAGTTGTACGGCCGGCATTTTTTCAAGCTCGTAACTCGTAACACGATCAGAGCACGCAAAAAGACGCCAATTGAATAGCAAATTTGACTGCGACCTCCACTTGCGAGCTCGGATCTGAAAATCGCAGCCATTGAATGAGGTTCTATGTTTCAAAAGTAAATGACCATAACATTGACAACAGTGATATTTTTTATTGTTTTGTTTTTAAAATATCCTTTTGATCATATCAATATAGAAATTGGGCAATAAGGATGTACTAAAGGACTGCTTGCTCTCTATCCAGGAGAGTACATAAACAGTTATAAAAAGTTTTATTTCCAGCTGAGAAAATTCCTGTATTAAGGCCTACTGGCAAAAGCAGTTTCTAATCACTTATGGCGGATTCTCTAAATTTTAATTGAGAACTGATTTTATACTTTTAAGGCTTGAAGATTATAGCCATACATTGTCCATGATGTGAAAAATTATATGGTGTGAAAAATAAAAAAATGTTTCCCTCTGCTAAGCGAAAAAATAGATGTTAAGGATAGGAAAGAGAGATGGGCAAGAAAAAGAGAAGCAGCTGAGCCCTAGCGAGCGGGAACTGAGAGAAGAGCATAAGAAAGAAAAAAAGCAGCTGTGACCCACGGGGAAGGGAGTCTTGGGAAATGGAAACAGTTAAGGCATCTGTGGAATAACGGAGAGAGTCTGGAAAAGAAACCTAGTTGAAACATATGAGAGTAGGAAATGTGTCAAATTGAATGGTGGAAAGAGCAAGTGGAGGGGAAAAAGAGGACAGGAAATGTGAACTAGTGGAGATATATGGCAGTAGGGAAGAGAGACACAGAAATAATAAACAGGCAAGAGAGCCAATAAAAAAAACAAGACATGGCCAAATAAGAAAAAAAAAATGTTGAGACAGCATTAGAAGAGAAAAGAGAGAGGGATAAGGAATTTAGAAAAAATAGCATATGGATGAAAGGCAGAAAAAAAGAAGTAGAAAAGAGAGAGTCAAGTAAATAAGAAGCAGTTAAGGCCTTCGAAAGAGCAGAGAGATACATAGAAGAGAACTACTAGAGATATGAAGAGAGCAGTGAATAGAGAGATGCAAAGAAAAGAGAAACTGCAAAGAGAAGCAGTTAAGAGAATGCTGAGGGGGAAAAAAGGGTTGAGTCCAGCAGAAGAGATGAGAGAACTAAGAAAAAATCCTGAGTGTTGGAATGGGAAAGAGAGGCAAAGAAATCCATCAATGGAACAGAGCAGTGAGGAAAATAAACCTGATTAATTAATTTGAGTGTGGAAGAGCCAATGGATAGAGATGCAGAAAAGAGAGAGTGCATAAAAAAATAGTTGAAGAGAAAGAGGGAAAGAACTAGTGGAGATACATGAGAATAGGGAAGAGAGAGGCACAGACAAAGACAAGCAGGCAACAGAAGATCACAGAAACCATCAAGAGTAGGGAAGAGAAAGAGGCAAAGAAAAAGAAGAAGGGGTAAGATATGAAGTAGAAAGGTATTGTGAAGAGATAACTAGAATCACAGGATGGGAGACAGAATATCCAAGTGGATCTAGGACAACACAAATCCTGCACACGTCTCTGCTGCTGCCGCTGCTCCTGTTAGATGATTGTGAGAGCAGAATAAATGCAGATAGAAATGTTTCATCTCCTGGAGTAGCATGAACCTATTTTTGTGCCATGCATCATATTTTGGTGAAGGCGTGTCAGCAGATTCATGTTCTGTGATCTGAGACACACATTAAAATAAAATATCCAGCCCTGCATCTGTGTTTTTTCTCTTTCATCTTTGTTTAAATCACTGCCAAGGTTTTGATCACTGAAATCTCCTTGGCTACCTAATCGGTCAGGGCTGAAAGACCTTAAAATGCGCAGTATAGTTTGATGGAGACAAGATATTTTAGGTATTTTCAAAGCAAAATCATTTCAGAGACGGGAAACGGATTTTGACGGCAGATATGAACAGGCTCACTGAGTCTACCCATTCTCCAATGTATTTAAAAATCTCAGGATCCCTGAAAAGGACTTTTTAACCATAATTTTTTATGTAAATGTTATAACTGGGTTACATGTTTAATTTGATCCCCCTTAATGTAAGATTCATGTAATGTAATTTCATATAAAATTAACACTTCACTTCTATAAAGCTCCCAGTGTAAGAGATTCTCAGCATCTTGAGACTACTTCCCTTTCTTCCTGTTCATGCAGGCTATAATCTTTCATATCAGTGACCTAAGGACACACTCACATGGGAGGGGCTTCATCCTATCAGTGTCACACGCTGCTATAAGCAGACAGTGACATGCTGTGTGTTTGGGGTGTGTGAGCAGCAAGAGATACTGGTAGTCTGAAGCTCCTCCTTAGGTCACAGATATAAACTATGGCATGAGAGTGAACAAGAAGAAAGGGGAAGGCCTAGAAACTAAGAATCTGTTATATTGGGAGCTTCTCAGATGTAAGTACAGTTCAATACATTGAGATGGATAAAATGCAGCATAGTTAAAACATTTATACAAAGCAAAAATGTTTTGCCTAAGGAGAAGTGTATTTAATTCCTATGCATATTCCATCCATTATTGATTTCTTTAATTGTATGCTATCCTACCATTTCTGTTGGAAAGCTATTCCTTGACTCTACTACCTTTCTAAAAATAACACTGACTTTAATCCTCCACTATGCATTTTTATTTTCTAAACAACTAACAGTGTTTGTCAGGGTTTATGATATTTCATTTTTAATGTCATAATTTGAAGATCATCAAAGCAATGCTAACTTTTAGTGACCAATTTAATTTATATGGTTTAGAAAATAATCTTTCAGTATTCCTCAATATAAATATATACCGTATATATATATATATATATATATATATATATATATATATATATATATACTCTTAAAGGCACATTGTTACTATAAAGGAAAGTTGGTTTTATTTTGAAGAGCATCAAAATCTGTCAATACCTATACTAGCAGTTTGTCTTCACAGTAAATCATTTCTTACATATTCAGCATGAAAGTTATTCTTAAAAAACGTCAAATAGGGACTATTTCCGGCTGGATGTAAAGTTCAGTATTATATACAGTCACATTATTATGACCACCAGCTAACTTCCCGAATAACCTTGGTGTGCAGAACGGATAGCAGCTAGACAGCGTGGTAGTGGATCAATAAGATGTTGGAAAGTTGGAAAGGGTATCTGTCCATATGACATGTTGTATTGTCCTGCTGTAAGATCTCATCCTCTCCAGGGGAGACAGTCAACATGTATGAGTGTACTTGATCTGCAAAGATGGATAGATAACCCAGACAATGCCAAGATAGCATTCTGAGACCATGCCGCTACCATCTTGTGTTCTTCCAACAATGGTTGCTGAGTGTTTGTACTCTGAGGTATCGAAACCTGACACGCTAACGTCCATTCATTCTTATCAGCCTGTATATTTTTTATCACCTGTCTCAAAACTGCTAATACAGTAATACAGAGTGCAAACATGGTATAATTTAAAACTAGAGATAAGAACAGGTTTCTAACAACCTTTATTAACTGATTGTTCTTTAAAAAAAAAGATTTTCCTACAGTTAACAAACAATGACATTTAGATTTTGAGTCTGTCAGACTGTCTGATCCACCCAAAAGCTGAAATTCATAGTTTAAAAAAAAAGAGAGATTGTTGTCATTAATCACTATTTATGCATGTAGCCCATTTTCATCCGTGCAGTTACCTGTACAAAAAATGATTAGGCATGCTCAATGACAGTCAATGCAATCAAGACCCTGGATCCATTGTTGTGACTGCATTCAATGTCATTGAGCATGCCTAGTTATTTTTTTGTGCAGGAAACTTAATTGATAACAATAGGCTAGATGTCTTTTGGGTTGTCAGTTATTAATGGAAATGATCTCTCATGAAAAAATATAGGAATTTTAGTTTGTGGGTGGATCAGAAAATTGAGAGCTCAAAACAGAAATTTCAGTATTTGTTTTTACTGTAGGAAAATACATTTTTAATAACCATCAACAAATAAAGTAATTGTTTTTACTTATGGTTTTGAATTACCTCATATTTGGAAGCTCCGCTCTGTCACTTTAACACATTTTCATTTTTTGAAACAAACACCAGTGGAAACAAAGTTTTCTTTTCATAGATACATAAACCTTTATTTTTTTTTACAAGGTTGACATCTCGTTTAATGGTGTTTTTCCTTGTGTTCCCTTTTGCTTTATTTGATCAATAGCTCTGCTTTATGGAGTATGTCAGTCTGCAATATATATAAAGGCTTTTGGTTCCATACAATGATAATATCTAAAGTGCCAATAAAAAAGCCATCACAGAAAAATAATCAGGTACTCTTGTGTTGTCAATAAGAGATATCAATGTTTTCCCAGATCTTGAGTTAATTGGCTTTAACATATTGATTCCAAGCTAAATAAACTGCAAGGATGGCAGACTTAATAACAACAGAACGAGCGTCTTGGATGCATCATTCTGTTTTTTTGTTTTTGCTTTTACATCAGAATTATCACCTCCAAGTTATCACTATGGTCAAAACTAGCCAGTTTTTTTTTTGTTGCTTTTCTTTAACATGGATCCCTGTCATTCACAGTAGCAGACCTAGAGAATGGAGGGCCCTAGTGCAAAATAAATGTGGGCCCCCCTAGACGAGATGTAAAAATGTGCAAAATCTCCTCCGCTTGAAGCACAGCTCCCGGGCGCACGTTCTACTTTTTCCTGCGACATGCTCTACATCAGCCCCACCCCTCTTAACATCATCCCTACATAGCATCCAGTTCTTGTCAGCAGCCATCTCCTCTCAGGATCCATCCCCGCACAGCACCCAACTCCATGAGCACCCACCTCACATAGCACCCTTTGTTCATCCCTCACATAAACCATCCCCCTGTGCTTTGCTGGCACCTTGCTCTCTTACCTTCTTCCCTGATACCCATCTCCAGCGTCAACGTGCTGAACTGCTATACACTGCCACCTGTTGGAGCTTCAGTAGAAATGCTCTTAAACAGACACATACAAATTTCAGGCTGGGGGTGCATGTGGTCACGGAGCAACAGAGGATCCCAGGGGGTTCCCAGTGGGGCCTTGGCATGTTGGGACAGGGTGAGATATCCCAGGGGATCCTAAACTCCCCAAAAAATGCTAATGGAAAAAAAAAAATTACACACCACTGGAGGGCCCTGGTGCACTGCACCACCTGAACCACTGGTAGACCCACCCCTGGTAATTCAAAAACTATGTTACATGCTTAAATAGTAATGGAACTATGTAAATCATCAATTTAAAAGTATTTTATCCAAACCTTGTTAGCCTGAATGGGATGATTATCCTACTGGGAGTTGTTCTTCTATTTAGTTATATGATAATAATAATAATAATAATAATAATAATAATGCATTCATATCTCCCCTAAGGGACTTAAATGGCTTAGGAGAGAAAATAAAGGTAAAAGAGAGTTGTAACGTATTGAAAAGCCTGGGTGAAGAGCATGGTCTTCAGTCTCACTTTGAAAATGTTCAAATCCTTGTGTAAAGAATCTGCAGATAGATTTTCAGCTGCAGATCTCAGAGCACGAGTTGGAGCATAAAGATGAGAAGCTCCTGCAGATAGCTGAGGCCTTGATTATGTAGAGCATTGTATGTCAGCAGACTAAGCTTGAAAGATATGCTTTTTTTCACAAGGAGCCATTGTAGGGAATGGAGGATAGTTGTTATGTAGCAGGAACAAAGTTGATCTGTTAATAACCTTGCAGCATTGTTCTACACCAACTGAAAGCAATGCAGCTCTTTATTTCACAATCCTAGACAAAGGCAGTTGCAGTAGTCCAGTTGTGATTAAAGATAAAGGCAAGAACCAAAGTAAGAAAGTCTCCTTCTGATATCAAGTGCTTTATCCTGGCTATGTTATTTACATGGAAAAATGTATATTTGATCACAGCTGACACTATTCTTTTAGTGCCAAACTACATTCTAGAACTACCCTCAATGTTGCATACTTGTTCAGCTTTTTAACATCTGGGAGCCCCCATGTGTTTTCCGAAAGAAATTCTTATGGATTTCAGGGTAGAAACTAGGAATGTCTTGGTTGTTGCTTTACTCAGGCCTTGCCTTCTGGCATATAATAAATTGCCAGTAAAGCTGTACATTTTTTTTAGCAGTGAGAGAGTTAATCATTTGGCCATCCTGTTTAGAAGAAAGCATGTAGATTGGAGGCCTATTTGTTGGTGTATTATTATTCCATTTAAGACTTGTACATATCCAGAATAAAAAAAAACGATTTCAGTGGCGATGATGCCCTTTTTTATGGCTGAGTAGGATTAGATTGCAAGCTTTCAGTCATAGTACCCTTCCTCAAAGCAGGTTCTGAAATTAAATTTGGAAATCTTTCAGTACATATAGGCAATATGATTAGGTTGAAATTTATCAAATTGTAGATAAGGTTCACACTATCACATCAGAGAAAAAAAAAAGAAGACCTTGATGTATTGAGTATGAAAAGTTTGCTAAGTAGTACAGACAGTCTCTGTAGGAAGCAAATGGACCGACAGTGTTGATGAGAAATTTTCCCTTGATATGGAGTAATGAAACATAAATCCCTGGTCACTGTTTAATCCATATCTTAAGGTTCCAAATCTCTGCATGAATTTGTATGCCGAGATCTTATTGTCTCTCTGTGTCCTGAATTTTCTCATTTTAGCCAAAATATCCTCCTCCTGGGGCCTCATTCAATTGCTACTTTTTTTAGATACGGGCCCGCAAGTGGAGATAGCAAGTTACTTAGCTATCGTGTTACTTGCTGATCGGGTTACTTGCTGCACGCTACTAATCTATTGTGATTCTTCAAATTACAAGTTACTTCCCTCAAAGCCTTTGATCTTTCACGGCCGCAAGAGTTGAGGCCGCAAAAAATCACAAATCACTATTCAATTGCTCCGATTTCCCCTTCCGTCAAGCCCGTAAATGGCCCAAAGCATACCAGAGCTTACTGGTACCAAATATTGACAGTTACATCAGCCAATCAGAATGAGATATAGGGGTGTATCCCATTTTGAGTGGCTCACACATTTGCACCTTCTGATTGGCTGAAATATGATTGACAGCAATTTCAGCCAATCAGAAGTGCCATTTCGAAATTTTGACCGGAGCATGCGCGATAATGACCATTTGCAGCGGGAAGCTCCTCACGGGAGGAGCTCTGTTAGTTTTTTTATGTTTTTAGAATGTTGTTATTTTTTGGAGGCGCCCTGCCTGCGACAACTGAATGAAAACCGTGGGAAAGCTGGATGGGCATTTTGGACAGGTAAGTGGCCTATTAGGCCTATATTAGATTACATATTGTATGTATTTATGTATTAATTGTAATGTTTCTTTTTATTGTAGGTGGAGCGCACTATCTGGGACGAAGCACAGAAGACCAGCATCGCTGGAGGGGCATTTTGGCAAGGTAAGTGGTCTCAATTTTCCCTTTCTTTTATTGCTGGGTGTAGGTCTTTTCTTTATTTTAATAGTGATGTGTTTATTTTATGTTGTAGTTTTATTATATTTTGTGAGTAGCTTTTTTAAATTTTCTGTAAGTAGTGGGGTGTTATTTTCTGTAACGTTCTTTTTTATTTTCTGTAATCTAGGATTTTTTATTTTTTGTAATTAGTCTTTTTATTTATTTCGTGTGAGTAGTGGGGTGCTAGGGATTTTATTAGGGGGCTAGGTAGGTAGTGTAGGGGTTAATAGGGTAGGATAGAGGGGGTAATTAGTTAGATGGGGTTAATTTAGATGTATTGGTTTATTGGGGGGCTAATAGTGTAGTGTAGGGTAGTGATTGGACTTAGTGTCATGAGTGTCATGAGGACCCTCATGTCACTTATAGGGTTTAGGGGAGAGTTAATGATTGCCCCATAAGGGTCTTTATAAACCCTTATGGGATTGATGGGGTTAATTAGGGGCTCACAGGAGTCTGTATGGACCCCCATGAGTGATAGGGTTAAGTAGAGGCTTATAGGGGTCTGTATAGACCCCCATGAGTGATAGGGTTAATTTTAATTGTATCATTGGTCCTTTAAGGATCTTTAAGGTCCTTTAAGAACTTGCACGGTGCCAAATTTAAATTTTAAATGCTGCTGTTGACCCGATCGGGACCCCTGCAGTAAGGGTTAATGGTGGGACCCTCCGGGGGTCCCAGTGGGGACCCTCAGCATTGGGGGGTTAATGACGTTAGTTGCCGCGGGAGTATTCACTGTACCCCTACGGCATGGGGTTAACAATTTTTGTGCCGCGGGCCCGTTAAGGATGGCGAACTTGACAGCAAATTGGGTATTTACTCTTGAGTCATGGCCCCTAATTAAATGAGGCCCCTGGTATCCCTGTTTTAATTTCTATTTGCATTACACCTGTGCAAACTCATTCTGTGCGTTAAAATGTGTCCTGTTTCACCTACATAGGTAATTCCAGGACATTTGACACACATGATGAGGTACACATAATTTCATAATTTGCATGAAATGTTACCAATTACTGTATGATGTTGGTCAGAGTTTGGGATTGGTACATTAACTATTGAAGATTTGCTAGTGCATGTTACACACCGTTTTGTTTGCTGGGGAAAATGCTATTAGTAGTAGTATTCTTAGGTGAGGTCCTTACTATTAGTTGTTTCAAATTAGCAGGTTATTTACAGAAGAGAATGAGCTAGAAATACTTATCTTGGAGTTTTCAAGCTGCCAGCTTGACTTGCTTTGTAGCCATTGATAGGACAAAAACAATAATGTTTGCATATCTGCACAGGAATAGAATACATTGGCTCTGGTTGGATCCAAATGTGCAGGGGCTGAAGAGTCAGATCCTTGAATACTTTTTGGATTCTTTGAAATCAGAAGATTTAAATGAAGATCTTTTATGGGAAGGTTCAGGAGAACGAAAAGGTTGAGGCATCCATCTTGGGCTCTTTCTGTTGAAAGTGTCAGTCTATCAGCAGAACTTAATAAAGAGGTTCTCTGAATCTTAATTCAGGTTTAAAAACAAAGGCAAAATATCTGCAACCATTAAAGCAAAAGTTATAAATGGTTCTCTGTCCTCTCTACAGATTATGTTATGTTATGTTGTGTTGATTACTAAGTTTGTTTTGTAGCATGAGAATAATGTATATTTGTATATGCTGTATGTTGTGATAAAATAATCAAAAAAGTTATAAAATAAAGAGTGCATTTATTTATTTTAAACATTCTAAAAACATTTTTTGCACATCATCAAATCAAGTTCTTCATAACAACATACTAAATATACAAATATGACAATTTGCTGTTCCTTTAATGTACTGATCTATTTTTAAAAGCAAGAGTAAATGAGAAAATCTGCTAATCTATATTTTAAATGTGAATTATTACAGTGTGTACTGAGTGCTGTTTCAAGAAATATAAACAATGTTTGCATTACTAAAAATAGTAATACGGTTTTGAATTCAGAATGAGGATGGGAACACTCTGATTTGTCATCAAAACTGTAGTTTTCCCAGCAACAAACAGACAGATCCATGATACACCAATATTAGATCAACCCGTGAACTGGTTTACAGGTCCAGTTGGCAAAAGAGTTGTCATAAACACTTCGGTAACTGCCTCAGGCAGTAAACTATATAATTGTGTAAAATCTACAAGTGGTGCAGTGCACCAGGTGCCTCCTCTGGGGGCTCAGTGCTGTGGATAATTTTTTTTGCATTTCATTCTTTTTCTATACTGCATGTTCTCCCTTACCCTGGTCAACCCTTCCTGCCCCCCCCCCCCCCGAACATAGGAGTCCCCTGGGCCCCTGGGTACACCTCCTTGGCACACCCCCAGGCCGGAAATTGGTGTGCACCTGTTTCAAAAGGAGCATTTCTACTGAAGCTCCAATAGGTGGCAACGTGGAGCATGCTGGGCATGTGTATTAGGGAAGAAGGTAAGAGCAAGCGCTGCAAAGTGACAGCAAGGTACAAGGGAATGGGTTCTGTGAAGGGCTTCAAAGGAAATAGGGATGGGTGCCATGTAAAGTGGGGGCTGAGAGGACAGTTTGGTGCTGTGTGTGGATGGATGCTGAGACGTTATGGCTGCTGACAAAGACTGGGTACTATGTAGGGATGGGTGCTAAGAGGGGTGCGTGCTGTGTGATGGTGTATATGCAGAGGTGCTATGTCAAGATAGTATACATTAAGAGAAGGTAGCTGATATTGGAGGGACACCAGGACCCTCCATTCTCTAGCTCTGCCCCTGTTGAAGATGGTAGTAGATTGGAATGTTGTGTTCACAGGCAATAGGTTTTAGATCAGTCGTGAGTCCTACAAAGGCTGTCAACTGTCCAGGATTTCTGTCTGTCTGTTTCTCTCTCTCCTTATTTACTCTGGCTATCTCTTATTTATCAAGCCTGTGTTACTCAGTTTCACTCATTTCAGTTGATTCACCTATGCTCATGCAGAAGACCTCACTTGTTGGGGCTCTAGTATTACTAGCTGCCCAGGTAATGGTCAAGATCAAACACAGAATAATTAATTGGAATTTGTAATAACATATATAATACGTTTGAAAACGTGAACCATTGCTGAGGCAATTGAAATGATACAGGAGAATCAGATTAAATATTAATGGGACATAGTTCAAGTGATTACCTAGATGTATGCAGATGAATCCCAGGTTGGAGGTGACAACTTTGCAGGTTCTAATAATAATCCTTTGTCCCTCTTAACTCATCATTCAACTCATCGTTAATTCCTTAGTCACCTGAGAGATACTGTTTTCTCAAATAGTTACTCATGGAACTATGTTTCCACGGCTGCTATGAATTTTGGGTAGTGACAGGCAAATGAGGCTGAAAATGCACCACTTTTGTGTCTCAAGCCCACTAAACAAGTGATTCCTTAAATAGTATATATCTGCAATTAGACGGCCTATAGATAATAGGTCTTCTGACCTGTGTGAGGCATGCAGACTGATATTGTCTTTCCATTCATTACACGTGTGGATGTTTAATGAATCCGCTTCTCATTCAAAAATGTAACACAATAGGTAGTAGGTTCCAATCACTAGAGACAATATATCATTTGCTGTGTTCTGTTTGAACCATCCAATATATCTATAACAGCCCTGCGTCTATTTATAAAAGCCAAACAGCCTCATGCACTTTATCAAAAACAGTTTTCCATTTAGCTGGATGATGAGGCACAGGGTCTTGTAACAAAGCTTATCACTACATTGTCATTAGCTACAGTGATTCCAATAGACATTGATGTATTTAGAATAATTATGCAAATTTCATCCTTGCTCCTATTTAAATGCACAATTCTTGGCTATTACAAAAAATCCTTGCTTGCTGAGGAAGCAATACCTACAAGCCTACATTAAACTTAACACAATATGCAATAAAAAGCTCATTTTGCATCCAAGCTGTCTTTGTATCTGCGTTAACTGAACTGCTATACACATTCTGTAAACTGCGCACTTATAAATTACTCATTTATAACAGCTGGGGAATGACAGTTACAATGAGAATTTTACAGCGCTTTGACTGTACCAGCAGATTTTACCCCCTTTTTCTTTTAAATTGTTTGCTTATATAAATATGCAATGACCCCGGTCTCAAAGGGACATAAAACTCACATATTGTTTTTTTCTTCCTCTCTCTCTTCCTCCTCTCCCCATATTATTATCCTTATCTATCGTGATATTTTAAAACATTAATTACAAATGCTTCAAGATTTTTTATGTATTTCAAACATTGACTGTAAATGCTCCAAGTTCTTTTACGATAATGATTGTCAGTTAGTCTATACAAGGAAGTAACTAATCTTTTAATAGTTGATAATCAAATTTGTTTTTTAGATGCTTAAACTGAATTTATGAAACAATTACTTGTTTAAAAAAATACAACTTTTCTATTTTTTTTTCTATATGACATGAATTCAATATGATTGTAATTTTTTTATTTTTTTTAAAACCTCACATATTTGGCTAGCATTTATTTAGAGTAGCATTTTGCCATTATTGTTGTTATTAAAATTTTTGCATAAAATGTTAAAAATGTAACTTCCGACCAGCTGCAGACAGGAACAGACTGTGTTCCACATAAAAAAAATTGAATATGGTTTGTTTTAGGTATCTAAGTTAATAATTTATGTTAAAGGCACATTTAAAGCATTCTTTGTATTATTTTTTTTTGCATGTGTTTTTTTTTCAAAGGATGCTCTCACAGCAGTAAGAACTGATTCAAATATTTAATGGGGCCTTGCCTCTGTGAGCCAAGGACCAGTAATATAGATGTAGGAGCCGTACCTGTCTGTCTACATATGTACATATGTTTTGTGCACTTCATGTTGGTTTCAATAAAATTTGACCATGTTTTTACTTAGAATATTTTTTTACATGCTCAAGTTTGGTATTATTTAAAGCATGCTCTTTTAAATGAATAAAATATCACAGCTGAACTGTGAACCTAAAAGTATACCAAAAACTGTAGAGCTCATACAATATGATTGCATTTGCATTTTAATATCTGATTAACAACAAAATCAGTTTTTGAAAAAATAAATTAATTGTAGCTCTTAAAACTTACATTTGACCCTTACAGCCTTATTAAATTGCAATTCGGCAAATTATGAAAGGCTCTATATAAGCACATTTTTTTTTACAGAAGTTTTTAGTTCGTGAACTTCTATCCAAAAGCAAGGTCTTCATGAACTAAAAACGTCTATAAAAAATATATGCTATGTGCTTATATAGAGCCCTTTAGAATTTGCCGAATTGCAATTTAATAAGGCTGTTAGTGTCTAAGATTTTAGAAGACATGCTTCTCTACACCCAATATCATGAGTTGAAGGTGTGGGAGAGAATTTGCCCAGGAGCCTGTCTTATTAGGGATCTTTATCTGGGTCACAAGACATAATGTATTTCATGCAGAGAATATTAAGATGTCTTTTCAATCATGTTAAAATAGCAATAGTGTAAAAATATAAAAACCTTATATTCCTTTAGTGCTTTCATATCATATGAGGTTTTTTGCTCTAACTTAGGAAGCCGCAAAACTAGCAGTGAAACGCGTTTTATTTTTATTACACTATTAGTATTGTTAAGGGATTGGAAATACATCTGAAAGTTCTCATCATGAAATACACACGTCTATTGCAGAGTCTTCTTTTTGACTAATATTTTTTGTATATACACACACATAATATAATTATATGTACAGAAACACAATGGACCAGAAAATGAAGACCGGGGCAAGAAGTTGAATGCAGAACCCCCAGAAGAGAGGGACACATAAAACAGCTGACTGCAGTTCTTCCTTAAGGGCCATCAGCCACATGCATATTTGATACCTGACATGAACTGATGTCTGAGTATTAACAATTGTTTGTGTCTGTTCATTAGTGTAGATCAAATTGTATGGAGTAATCTGCACTGGGTTTCTGTGTGCTTTCCCCCTGCCCCTTCTTGTCTTCATTCACGCATAAAGACGCTCCAGTGGACAGCGTTGATTTTGAGACAGCAGCACATCACCAAATTGATACAGACGGCAGTTTATACATCGACCCAAAAAACAGTTGAATCTACAGATATAAGCGTTATAGGAAAAGTTGCTACCAGCTGCATTAATTAATTAAGAATCAGTATCAAAAATAAGACCTGGTGACACATCAGTTATGTACAACACAAAAGACCATTCCAGAGTGCCAACTACCACACTGGGATCTAACAGTGTCTCTTCTTCATTCTTAACTTTAGATGAATATGAAAAAACAAATCTTCCCAGTGTCTTTTTAATGAAGATGCTTTTTAGTGCAAACCGCAATTTGACAACGGAATAAAGACTCATAGCTCTGTAACTGGCCTAAAATAAATATTGCTCATTGAGACAGACATATGATAAAATGTCTGTAGGAATAGTACAGTAGGAGATCAAAGACAAAAAAAATTATATATTTTTTCAGTAAGAGGAAACATAATATCAGAAAGATACATAAACTAAAAAAAAGAACATTCAAATGAAATTTTAATAATGTGTCAGAAAATGCTATTTTTTCTTGAATAAAATGTCTTTGATATTCAAAAATGCGATCACCTTTGATAATATTTTTTCCTGTGCAAAGGATTTTGTTTTGCCACTTCAGAATGGTTATGGCCTACACGTGAAAGTTGGTGGGTTACATACCTATAAGCAGTGTAATTGTGCACCTAGGATACACATACAGGCATAAACATACATTATACAGTAAAGACAGGCTAAGGTATTCCAAAAAATAATAACAAAACACAAGGATATATTTTTTACAATCAGAGATATAAAAGGAAAAGATTTAAAAATAATAATTAAATTACAAAGTATTTCTGAATTGCTGATAAAAAAAAGCCTTGGTATATTCATTTATTAAACAATGAAAATGTAATAATTCCCTCCCATTTATCAAAATGTCACCCTTTTCTTTCAAACAACTTAAATTAAGTACAGTAGATGATATCAAATGGAACAGATATTTATTGGAAGATATTCCTGGACAGGTTGGGCCTGTCCATCAAAAAGCTCAGTAGTATGCTATGTAATATATTCAAGTTGATTTTGAGTTTCAATCTAATTTCTTGAGGAATAGAAGAAGATGTGTCGGAGAAGAAGACGCTAAATGATTGTTCTTGGAGGTATGATGAGAACCACAAGAGGGCAGTGTCTTGAATGCCGAGGGAAGAGAGAATGTGGAGTAGAAGCGTATGGTCAACTGTGTCAAAGGTGGCAGAGAGATCCAGAAGAAGCAAAATGGAAAAGTGGCCTTTAGACTTGGCGGTAAGCAGGTCATTGTGTACCGTAATGTATACCGCGAGATGCAGGCTTCCAATTGAATGAGGCTCACACCCACACTCTGAAACTTGGATACCCTATTGCAACTCGCTCCTTGTTGGCCTGCCCATTACTCGCCTCTCCCCACTTCAATCCATAATGAATGCCTCCGCCAGACTCATCTTCCGTACACAGGGTATCCAAGTTTCAGAGTGTGTCAACAATGCCATCATCACTCCCACCTCCCAAGCCAGTTGTCTTGGGGTTCTACTGGACCCTGCCCTCTCTTTCATCCCACACATATAGTCTCTAACCAAATCCTGTCTTTTCCATTAAAAAAACATATCCAAAATACGCCATTACCTTACGCAAGACACTACTAAGATTCTAATACACTCTCTCATCATTTCTCGCCTTGACTATTGCAACTCGCTCCTTGTTGGCCTGCCCATTACTCACCTCTCCCCACTTCAATCCATAATGAATGCCTCCGCCAGACTCATCTTCCGTACACATCGTTCCGTGTCGGCAGCTCCTCTTTGTCAATCATTTTACTGGCTTCCCTTAGCCTCCAGAATAAAGTTTAAAATCTTGACTCTAACTTATAAAGCCCTCAACAACAGCGCACCACCATACATCTCTGCTCTCATCTCCAAATACTCCCACACATGCCCTCTTTGTTCTGCTAACGCCCTTCTTCTTTCTACCACTCTTGTCACCTCCTCTCACTCCCGCCTCCAGGACTTTTCTCGTGCTGCCCCTATTCTCTGGAACTCCTTGTCTAGCTTCACCAAACTATCCTCCTGCCTTAAATCCTTCAAAACTTAAAAAAAAACGCACCTCTTTAAAGAAGCCTATAACCTTCCTCCCTAACATGCTCAGCCCTACTCTCTCCCTACTGTACCACATACAAACTTCAACCTTTAGATTGTAAGAATGCGAATTTCAATCCTGCAAGGTGCTTTAGGGAAAGCGCTATGGACACTGGATTCCAAGCTCAAAGACAGGGCCCTCCATTCATTGCAATGTGTGAATCTTGAACTTGTCATTGCCTGTAACTTAACTTATGTATAGCGCTCCGGAATATGTTGGCGCGTTACAAATAAACGATAATAATAATAAAATAATAATACAGGCCGTATGTGCTGCGGGCTTGCGGTCTGCTAGAATTCCGGTGCTATTTAATTGAACAAGTCCACAAGTTACGGCCTAAAAAGCCAAAACCGTAAGCCATGCAATCACATGTAGCATTTAGAGCGGGAACATGATCAATAAGCAAGACTTTAACTACCCATTTAAAAACAGCCAATAGAAAAAGAGACCGTCATCTTTAGGTCAGTAAAACATGTAGGTTACGTGTCAATCAATTAGCGTTTGGGGGTCCAATATGCGATCAGACTCGCAATCCTGCAATGTACAAAATAATAAAAACGAATGCAGATACTGTTCTAGGCCTGAAATAAAATATAAAAATATTTTTTATTGCCGATTTGCGAGCTTGAGACTGTTGTGCAATTAATTCTAATGTATATCATCGATTTCCCCGTCATTTGAAGCACAGTATTGATTTTTTTATTTGCATTTACAGTTCTACGGGCATGTCTTTAATTCCTTTGTGGATCCCATTGTAAGATTTTCTTCTACATTTGCAGTTCACAGGTGGGAAAACATTTGCGGGCTTGAGGAATTGTAGCAATTGAACAGCCATTTGCGATTATTACTTTTGCAGATGTGAAAGATCAAAGGCTTAGCTGGGGTGTAAGTTACGGTTGTAACAACCGCAAGGGTATCAAGCTCGCAAACAAACGCCAATTGAATAGCAAATTAAATTGAGGACTCCATTACGGGCTACTGTAACTTACAATTGCTCTATTGAATGAGGCTCTCTCTTTTTAATCTGAATAGGTCTATAGGTGCATATAGTATATAAGGAGCTTTACGTTAGAGCACACAAGTAAACAATGCAGCAGATTATTACACAATAGGATGAGCGGGTGTAAAAGATGAAAGTGAAAGTGAAGTTCAAATATAATTTCAAAAGCTAAATTTGTATCCAATCCATAAAATACATTTTTTTTTATGCTAATAAGTTATTAAAAAAGCATATGGAACAATGATTGAAATCTTTGATTTTGCCTAAGAGCATAATTAAGTCATAAATTTAGTTTTTAATCAGAAAAAAGATATTTGTTGCCTCTGTTTGACCCTGGGGACATCCATGATACTTTGGTGGAAGTTGTGTGTGTCAGAGGAGTGTTTCTATTTCTGGGCCTCTGAGGTGTACGGTGTACGGTGTATGGTGTCAAATTCAATCAGATCCAGTTTTCCAATAACGTTTCCTGACCTCTCCCTTTTCCTTTCACCTTTAGCACTCCACCTCCTGCAAAAAACATAATAGATAAGCATTAACAGCCTTATTAAATTGCGATTTGGCCAATTCTAAAGGACTCTATATAAGCACAGAGCATATTTTTTTACAGAAGGTTTTAGTTAGTGAACTTCTATCAAAAAGCAAGGTCTTCACTAACTAAAATCTTCTGTTAAAAAAATATGCTCTGTGCATATATAGAGCCCTATGCAATTGGCCGAATTTAATAAGGCTGTAATTCTCTTAATGTTAAGCTCTAAGGCATTGATATCACATATATAGTTGTGAGCATGCGAGTTGTTGCTAACGCTTGCGGGCTCGCGCTCCTTGCCAGCAACTCCTCGCAAAATTTACGTACTTACGAAAGGGAAATACGAGACACGTTACGACCCATTACGACCTCGCAAAAATCGACCGCAACCCGCGCACATCAAAACATGAAAAATACAATAAATACACACAACAAATACAGAAAGTAAGTTTAGACACCCGAAAATCACCTAAGCGAGAGAAAAAATGGCCGAACAAAACGAAAATGAGGCTAAAGGACCCTAAACATGCAAAACACCACCAAAAAGCTACGGATATTCCGAAAAAGTAGAACGACATCCTAAACGAAGGATGCTAAATCAGCCGCAGCCGCATACTACACATTAGCCGCCATTTTAGAACAAAAACGTATACAATGCGGAAGTACATAGCTACGCTAACGGATTTGCCTCGAGCCACGCACACTATTACACTGCACACATTCATCACGCTTACACAGCAGCTCCAAACCACTAATGCTGCAGCAACATCAAAACAGATTGCCAGCTCTTCAACGGAATCCTTCCTCCATATATTACTTGAAAATAGGTAAAGTATATTACTTTATTAATGTATTATTTATTTTATTCTTATACACCAAACAGCATTAGCTCACTTAGGGCCTTATTCTATTATCGGCCGTAAAACGGCCGTAAGGTTGCGATTCCTTGCGAGGGTTCAGTTAACTCGCGATTCTATTATACGGCCCGCAAGGATCTCCCCTTACGGCCGGCCGCATATCTTGAAACCGGCCGTAAGCTGTGAAATCTAAAAACACAAAAATAAATTCAAGCCTGCACTGTACAGCTCTGTAAATGCTAGGGATCATATTGGGGTACATGAGGATTAAAAGGAACCCCCTCTCAAGCTTGCACATCAGCCCAAACCCGAGTTCGAATTAACTGTTTATTTTCCGGCTGCTGCGTGGGCGGGTCTGAAGTGCTCCAAGCTCTCTGGACTTTTTACATGGATATTTTACGGATAGTAAAAATAAAATATTTTACGGATTTGAGTATAGGATAATTATGTGCTATTTTTTCTAACACCTAAAATCCCTTTATAGTCTTCTCAAAGTGCAGGATGGCTTTATTTGAGCTATTTTATGTGCTTAATTGGTGCTAGCGAGACCTCTTTCCTGCAAGTAAGCTGCGGCTCGCTTTTAGCCTTGCAGAGAGGTTTCCCGGAGCAATTGAATTGCAAATAGGAATTTCTTACGGCCGAAACTCTTGCGGACGTTTTAGATCAAAGGCTTTCCTCGGCCGCAAGAGATAGCAAGGCACCGGCCGCAAGCCTGCCGGAGCCCCCGGCCGTAAGGGAATAGAATAGCCGAATAGCTTGCGGCCGGTCCTTGCGGCCCCGCAACGGCTGCGGCCGCTAATAGAATGAGGCCCTTAGAATTTAATTGCCGTCATTTTTTGACGGGCAGTTCACTAGTAACAAAGATAAAATGGATTTCACTATTCATAAAGTCTTCAAAAATCAGATTTCTATAAAGTAAAATATGTTTATTGCTTCCAACTGCTAATGTTGTTAGTGTGATACTTGCTTCACAAATATGTAATTTTTTTCTTGAACTACAGTAGTTGTAGAAGCTTTACAAAAGCAGTGCCCATACCTATGTGTGACTTATCTATTTTCTCCAAGCCCCTGCTTCCATGCATTTCGTAATTTGAGTTGTTTTTCTAGCTGACACTTTGATTTATCTGAAACTAACAATCCAGCCCACTTGGCGCTCTGCTCCTTTCCAGCACAGCCCATGATACAATGGTTTTAGGGCATTGTAAATCTCAGAGTAAAAATTTCAAACCGAGCAGCTGACCAGAAAAGCATTTAGTTCTCCTTTGCAAAGGGAAACTTGAAACAATTCATTTTCTTTTTCTGCTTTGAACAGGAAAAACATTTCATGTTTAATATGCCTTCCTACTGAGAATTTGTAGGAAAATATAAAAATTCCTTATATTGCCAGAAGGTGTTTTTATTCTGCTGCACTTAGCCTAGAGCCACATAGATATACACCTATAAAGATAATTGATTCAGTAAGCACATACCCTGTATATGTCGTTTTTTCAAGACAATCCTGTTGTGATTTATGATGCTGTGTTTATATATCAGAATATATGTACAATTCTAAAATAAAGGGAATGGATATGATTGTAACATATAAAGGAAACTATAAAAAATGAACTTCGAAGAAGTACACTAAATAAAATAATGTCAAGGAATCGAGGGTTAGCGTGGATACCTATCAGCGCGGCTACTTTTCTCCACATTCTACAAGTGTAGGGTTAGTAATCTGATTTATCAATGTTTTCACTTTAGCCTTAAAAAGCACATTAAAGATGTTTTGCATTAAACACAAGTTAGTTTGGTTGTATTTTTTCTTGTTTTAATTATAATATCACATATATAGTTGTCAGTGTTGGGAACGCTTACGATGTTGGTCACATTTTGCAATCCTCGCAAAGTGAGGCGAGCCATCGACCGCTAGCCTAATAAAGTGAGCAGTTGAGGCACGCGGGACTTAGGCTGTCAGTGGGACTTAGGCAAAAGTGAGGCAAGCAATTGAGGCACGTAGGATTTAGGTTGCAATGAGCGACAAAGTAAAAATTGTTTGGGACCAGGCCCAAGGTATTTCTTTAATAAATAATGTTTTTGTAACATATTTGTAGAAGCATGTCAAGTTTTTAAATATTATAATTCAAATTGCTCTAGAAGTTCTCCATTTTATCCTCCGGCAACTCTCTATGTTGCATCTTTAGATGCACAGCAGCAAAAAAACTTTAAAGGACCATTGTAGTTTATTTGCAGGTGAAGCCCATATGTTGGTTTGCATAGGCTATAAAAACAGTATGCAGTTTAAAATAAATATGTTTTTCTTAGCTTTTAACCTGTGAAATCAGCAATTTACTGAGTGACTATTAGCTAAACTTGGCATCCACAGCTCCCAACCACATAAACCATACAGAGGGATGTATTCTAAGACAAGAATTCAGATAGACAGGACAGCACAAAAAGATAATATATGTAAAGATGCTTTTTATATTACTAAAAATTAGCTCTTTAAAATAGTATAATAAAATATTGGACTGCAGTGTCTCTTTAATGCACCACCATGGCCCTTTAAATAGACTGTATGAATCTCATTATCAGAAGATAATCTTTTATCTCCCTGCCGCTAATCCCATGTTCGCAGCAGGTTATTTGGCTGTTATTTGCCACACTGAAGTGTAACCTCACTGACATTTCTCAGCCAAGAATGGGAGGCTGATGAGCCTTTCACACTGTGATATATTTTCATGACACTGTGGCAGGATGGGAAGATCTCATGCCTGTTCATCTCTTGGCTCTGTCTCGTACATCAGGCAGAAGAGATATGAAATCACTTCCCTTGCTTTATGGGACCACTCAGCAGACTGTGTAATGTCTTTCATTGGAGAACTGAACATCTGTATTGCACAATATTTGATCTGAACTTGTTTTTTGCTTTGGGAGAGTAGGCTGATTTATCAGTCCTGTGTTTTTTAAATTATCTGGTTGTTGAGTTGTGTCTAAAGCACAGTCTAAAGCCCCTGTGACAATGGGCTTTGATTCATAATAAACAACTAATTACATTTTTCATAAACTGTTAGAGGCACATGCAATGCATTTCAATTATTTATTTGCATGGCAAATGAGTAGTCTGAATTTAAGAAAACATAAACAGAAAGCTGAACATGAAGCAAATTGCTCTTGTATTAAGCTACTAAATAAAATCACAGGCTAGATTCACTAAGCTTTACAACAAACAGAGGTAATGCTGAAAAAAATGGGTGCTGTGGATTCTTTATCAATGTTGGATTTCCCATAACCTTCACAGACCCATGACCCATGCATGATCCATTTAGACTAAGATGATGAATTACGGACACGACGACTGAAATGGGAGAACAACCGGCCACATCTTATTTATAAACAATTGTATATAACAACACATAACTTTATTTACACAAAAATACGGAAATACTTTTTCCGCGGTAGGAGCCCGGCCACGGACAGTGACGTCACGCTTTGGGCCATCCCAAAGCCCCAATGCTTATATTAAGCAAGCCCTGTGAGGTAGGGCCAACGCCCACTTAGGCCAGTGGGCCGGGCAACTCACCTCACGCCAAGCCATAAACATAGCAAAATACACAAAAATTGCCACTTTTACACAAATTCCTTGAATACAAAAATCTTTTTTTTTTTTTTATATAACTATATACATTTTTCATTTTTACAAACAACCAAATTAACAGGGCGGGTGGGTGTGATTTCAGTCGGGAGAGTGCGCTGCTGTGACAAACGGCGCGAAACACGGACCCACGACACGCCCCCGACGCAACTGATTGGCCGACGGCCTCACAGACTCCGCTGGGTCACGCAATGCTACCTGCTGACCCAGGAAGCTTGTGCAGCCTCCGCGTCATACATAGCTGATCTTCCTGATGTAAAATTAAATGTTATGAGGTGTTGTTGTTTGGATCAGTCTTGAAGCTTCTTAAATGATACACATTTCACCCACTATAGACTTCTTTTAGAGGCACTCTAGAAGAACGCTTTATAGTGGGTGGATCACGTAGAAACATTGCTACAGTGATTATTATTACCATGTCTCCTTCTTATTGCTAATGTCATCACGTTGAAATGCCACCTTATCTGGGAACCAAGAGCTACATCGACCAACTGGATTGATTATAGTAACTGCTCTGCACTAAAGATTTATTTATATCATCTGAGAAGCTTCAAGACTGATCCAAACATACTTGAATACGAAAGGGCTAAACAAGTTAACTTGTAACTCACTTCTACCAGGCTCAGTACTACATTTCTAATGACATTGGCCTTCATGATGGACGTGTAATGAATTTATTGAAGTTATGATATTTGTTATACTCTATGTGATTCTTATTTTAATAGAAGCCAACAAATATTTCAACCATGCGGCTTATTTTAAAGTAAGAATCATGAAGCATAATATAATTAGGAATAATTATAATGACAATTGATAATATATTGATAATTCTGAGTAAATCACAGATTTTAAAATTGATTATATTTGAATAGGTTCTTCCCAAGATTTCATGTCACACATTTTAAGAGCTGCCTCTCTGTGGGTGGACAGCGGATACATGCTATAGTGAATATTGTGATGGTTATTACGTATTGTGTTTTAAATACAATATACCCTTAACATGCACATACATTTCCTACTTTGTATCTTTAAAGTGACATATTAGAGGTTACAAACATGGTATAATCTAATGCTATTGGAAAGTGCCATTTTCCTACAATGTCAAGGCTTACAATAAAGAAACATACCCTACTATGGTGGGAAATCTGGTTTATGTATAGGAACTCTGTATTTTAAAAAGATGTTTATGTTTGTAAAATATGTAACAAATTAATACCATTAGCAAATATGTAACCAATGGGCATAAAAAAAAAGATCTGTATAAAAATTTTCCATCTTGACTAACTAAAGCTCTTCCTGCCGGGGAGGAGTCTGAAGGGTGTGTTTACTGCCAGTGGAGGGAATATTTGATTAGTCATCGGACCATTTGGAATCTGGCACTTACTCCCTTTACCCGCATATGCTCAGAAGTAGGCAGATTGCAATTACAATTATAAGCCTTCTCCTGAAAAAATGGTCAAGCACCCCTCCATAATGTATCGTGGATGTTTCTAGGGATATCCACAATGGGAACAAAATTATTTAAATACCAAGATCTCCAATAATTTAACAATCCCCACTACTCTACCTCCCCCCTTACCCTTGCACAATTATTCAGTAGATGAGCACTACCTGATAACTTGGAGTTTGAGGGCATGTTCTTAAGTCAGAGAAGATGAGAACTTTCTATATATATATATATATATATATATATATATATATATATATACACAGCCTTATTAAATTGGGATTTGGCCAATTGAATAGGGCTCTATATAAGCACATAGCATATGTTTTTTACCAAAGTTTTTAGTTAGTGAAATTCTATCCAAAAGCAAGGTCTTCACTAACTGAAAACGTAAAAACGTCTGTAAAAAAATATACTATGTGCTTATATAGAGCCCTATTCAATTGGCAAAATTGCAATTTAATAAGGCTGATAGTCTTCACAAAATAGAATTTTCTATAAAAATGTATTGGCTTACACAGATATTAATTTACACAGATTGTACTTCATGTATAGGTATATAAAGAAATAAAAGGTGCATATAATGTATATAGATAGTATATCGTTTGGACCTAGTCATCTATATTTATATGAATGATGTAAGTATAACTTAATTTAACGAATGGAAGCGTACAATAATATATATATTGCATTTTATTAATAAAGGGCTCATTTCCTCCTAAGGGGATAAATCACATTAACAGCTGACTGCAGAGAGGCTCCTTCTGCCATGTTGTTTGTGGATCCTGTCCAGGTATATGGCTTGGGGCATCCACCCGTGACATAATCTGTGCACATCACCCTTGCAAGCATAAGGTAAACTTGATGGTTGAGGATAACCGTGAGGGACAACGTGAGGTTCAAAATGGCAGCTCCCTATACTGAGCAATACAAGCGGCAAAATAAAGTAAGTAAACCAAAATACTTCATATATTTCACTAAAATGTTTATAAAAATCATAGAAGAGATTATTTTGTTCTGCCATTGGTATCACAATACAATATCATGTTTGGCAGTGAGCTGCAGTCAGATCAGCCAAAGATTTCCTTGTGACTGAAATTATATGTGGTTAAATTATCCACAATAACGCTAGCAGCTGCACACACTATATATTGTGATTTTACACACAAAGCAACATGGAGGCTAATTATCGAGGCACAGGTGCTATAACTTATAGCAGCCTTTTTAAAATTCTACATCAGAAGAGAATATTGTGTAAATAAAAAGCAGAAAGTTAAAAGCCATTACCAGTAATGGCTGCCTGTGTTTCAGTAGTAAATATGACATTTTTATTAAGGTGCGTGGGTTTTCTTCCATGTTTTTGCATACCTTTGGCAATCTGGTCATGCTGTTCCCTTTTAATTGCTTTTATTAGCCCAATAAATAGTCTCTAAATTGCACATTCCCACATCCAATCTCCAGCCTGATAGTTGTACATGATTGATAGATTTCCAAAGGTCAGATTATTAGTTCTGTTACATTCAGACCGTGTACTGTGCTGGAACAAGAAGGGCCTTTCAGGCAGTTAACCTGCTAGTACCTGGAATGTCTTGTAAAGGAATATTAGACATTCAACAAAAAAGGAAGTATTGATTATTTTTTTCTAAAGCACAAGCATGAATTTAAAGGGACTAAATTAGCCATTTTTCTGCTTCAAATTGAAAATATATAACACATTGGGGAAGAGAAAATAGTTTATTTTATGAACTCTTTCAAAAATCATAAATATGTAAAATTATTGGCCTCCAATAATATACTTGTGTGCACAGTTGAATGTCTAAAACATAGGGCCCTATGCTAATCTGAGAGACTAAACTGCGGTATAGCCATAAATTGGCTGCAGGAGCTTTTTTTGTCCCCCTAAATTCTACACTAATTCAAATCATTCTCTCCCCTAGATTAGAGCACACATTAAACAGCTATAAATCCTGCCTTAGACACAGCAGATTTCTGTGCAGGGGCAGCAAAAACAAACTTTACAGATAAGACAGGGCTGTAGGAGCCAATAGTAAATGTGAACGTCATAAATCTTATGAGTGGGAAGTGTCGTAACAACTGCCCGTAACTAGCAGCTTCAAGGAATAAAGATATATGTAGAAAATAATTGTTTTTTAATTAAAAATATATTTTGATATTAAAAAGATGGGACAATTGTATTTATAGCTTCAATCAATGTGTTTATTTTGTGTTAAAATATGATATATTTATAGACCAGGTATTAGTGAATATTTTTCAATAACACACATGTAGATATCTGATAGTAAAGTGTCAAATAATGTTGAATTATCATCATTTTGTAGTGTTTTTTTGTGCTGTAATGTCAATTTAAATGCTTCTAGGAGACTCTACAAGGGTTTAAAAAAACACTTGCGAGTGGTGTTTGGTACACGTAAATATTTCTTCTGCTTTTTTTTGTTTTTCATTTCAATCATTTTTATTATCATTCTGCGTTTTGAAGTTAATGCAGTGCCTTAATTTGTGAGTGATCGGTAAAATCTTATTAGCATGGGGTTTGGGTGTCAAAGTCTAATGGAGTAACTCGTAATTTATTGGCAGTGCAAAAAGCAATGGAGATTCCTGCCTTGCTTTTCAGGTTTGTCCAGATGTTCACTCTGAGCAGTGACCCATAGGAGTTCTCTCACAATGTTTTTCTCACCCAGGAGCTATGCAAGGGAAGTTGCACCTCAATTTAAGTCTAAATTCCCGAGTTCAGACACACAAAAATCCCCTAAGTAAGAGAAAAAATGGCCGCCGAAAATAACGAAAACGAGGCTACAGGACCCTAAACACGCAAAACACTACCAAGCACATACGGCTTTTCAAAAAAGCTGTACGAGGTAAAGATACTCTTACCAGGGATGCAACATCATCCACAGCCGCGTACTACATACACATTCGCCGCCATTTTACATACACACAAAAAGTAAATAAAAAGCTTACCCACAGCAAGGGGGGGTGGGGGCACCCAGGACCTCTGCAAATGAAGTTACACCTCAATTTAAACTAATTCACGAGTTTACACACACGAAAATCCCGAGTTTACACACACGAAAATCCCCTAAGCGAGAGAAAAACTGGCGGCCGAAAAAAAACCCTAAAACCCAGCTACACGACCCTAAAGCCGCAAAACACCACCAAGCACATACGGATTTTCAAAAAAGCCGTACAAGCTAAAGATACACTTTTAGTAAGGACGGAAAATCATACACACCAGCGTACCACATACACAATGTACACAGCTACACTAACGGCTTCACCTCGCTTACGCAGCATATTTACACTACACACTGCACACATTGCTGACACTTACACCTCAGCTCCAGAACTGTGCAAACCTACATTGGATGCTGCAGGAACATAGAAACAGATTGTCAGCTCTTCAGCACAATGCTTCCTGCATATATTACTTAGAAATAGGTAAAGTATATTAATTTATTAATGTATTTATTATTTCATTGCCATACAAGAATACATATACACAAAAAAATGTTTAAAAAAAATTAGCATAATAAACACAAAAGACATTCATCGCGCGCCTCACAACCAATGCAAACGCTGCTCATACCACACAAAATGCACCAGGGGACAGCCTTGCAATAAGCACACAAAACACATCACCACCGAACTTACAATGACAGCAAAAGCCCCTGTAATAACAAAAAAAACAAAAACAGCTGCCAAGGGCGCTCAGTGCAAGCCTCGCAATAAGTGCAGAAGGTCCTCACGGTAAAAACTGTTTTACATTATCTCTAAAACAGCATTCCCTGGCTTACAATTACATGCCCGTCATTTTTTGACGGGCAATTCGCTAGTTATCACATATATAGTTGTGAGCGTACGGGCCGTTGCTCACGCTTGCGGGCTCGCGTAGCGAGCCGCGGCCCTCGCGTAGTGAGGTCACTGGGCAAGGGCCTCAGTTGCTGGCATGGAGCGCCGAAGGTGCTCCATGCCAGCAACTGAGGCCCCTCGCGAAGCGAGGGCCTCAGTTGCTGGCGAGGTCACTGGGCAAGGGCCTCAGTTGCTGGCGAGGTCACTGGACAAGGGCCTCAGTTGCTGGCATGGAGCGCCGAAGGCGCTCCATGCCAGCAACTGAGGCCCCTCGCGAAGCGAGGGCCTCAGTTGCTGGCGAGGTCACTGGGCAAGGGCCTCAAACCCTCGCAAAGTTCACGTCGCTACTCAAAAAACACGACACACAAATTCCGACACTCGCTAAATTTTACGAGGAACGCAAACAACCTACGAAACACGTTACCACACATTACGACCTCGCAAACCTCGGACGCAACACGCCGACATACAAACATTTAAAACACAATAAATACACACAACACACACATAAAAAGCTTACCTACAGCAAGAGGAACCATCCAGCACCTCAAAAAACCAAGTTACACCTTCATTTACATAAAAAAAAACACTTTAGACACTAATAAAATCGCTAAGCGAGAGAAAAAATGGCCGCCGAAAAAAAAAAAAAAACGAGGCTACATCACTCTCAACACGTAAAACACCACAACACACTCGCAAAACACCACACGAAACTCGAAAAACACCATGAAGCACCGACGGATAATCCGCAAAAACGCATACCACAGATAACCCGCCATTTTACGGCAATGCAGAAGTACACCACTACGCTAACGGTTTTGTCTCGCACACGCACAGTATTACACTGCACACATTCAGCACGCTTACACAGCAGATCCACACCACTAATGCTGCAGCAACCTCCAAACAGATTGCCAGCTCTTCAACACAATGCTTCAAAATAGGTAAAGTATATTCATTTATTAATGTATTATATATTTCATTATTACACACCAAACAGCATTAGCTACCTTACAATTTCATTGCCGTCATTTTTTGACGGGCAATTCGCTAGTACATAATAAACATATGTTAGCAGCAATGTAAGCCATGAAAATCTCAAATTTAGTGTCTCTATTCAGAGAGCTTTTTTGCTCGGAGCTTGATGGGGATGGTTATGCTGTTGAGATTTGCCATATATTTAATACTATTGTCAAATGGCTATTAACAGTGGCAGTCTTTCAACAGAACTACGTATAGATATTATCTGAATCCAAGATTCCCCCTTCAAGTGTCTAATCCTGTTAAAAACAAAACAAATGTCTGCAAAATGTAATATTGAAGCAAAATGTAATATTTATGTTTATTTTAAACTCAATACCCTTTAATAATTTGATTAAAATGCAATCTAATAATATTTTTAAAATGTCATAATAGTCCTTCTATTAATTTCCTGATGGAAATTTCATTGCAGGAGAGAAATGTATGTTAGGTATTGCACTGATGAAGTCTGTCTGTAATCCTCCTCGAGCAGTGTCACACTACCATTGAACAAAACCATTGCTCAAATAAAACAACCAAATACATAAATACAGTTATAAATATAAAATCAATACAAATACATAATATGTATATATACACAGATGTGCTAAACCGTATTTCTTTTCCATTTTCCTTTCAAGTCAATGGAGATAGTTATCAGTTGCAGATGCTACACTGATGAACATTTGGTGAATCAGATTTAGTGCATCTGTATTTTGAGATGTGGTCCCTAAAATTATTTTGCACTGGAGTCTTGCCAAAGAATGACTAAAGGTAATCATGACAATAAGTTCTTAGCTGGCATAACCGCAAAAAGGTCAGTTATTGTCAGGCCTAGTGCCTGAGAAAGTCACTGTGATATTGTGGTAGATTAGCCTGTTACCTTATAGATTAACAGCAAGGAGATCAGGTTTTCTCTTATTCTTTTATTCAAAAGTCACAAATTTACACCACACAAAACAAAACTCTTGATAATATCTTCATCAGCCCGCCCGTCCCTCCGAAATGCTCCAACCTCTAGGGACCCTTTTATGTTGCGGCAATTATGTTGCTCCAGGAGTCAACATGCTCTGACTTGTCCCTGGGGTTGAACACACTCCGGTGTCTGTCATTTTAAGCCGCTTGCCTTTGTCCCAGCCTGGGTATCCACCTCTCTTGGTCTCTGCAAACTGACTTTGCTCTGTGGACAGCTTTGCTCTGCAAACCGACTTTTCTTTGTGGACAGTTTTGCTCTGCAAATCAGCTTTGCTCAGCAAACCAGCTTTGCTCTGCGGGCCAGCTTTGTTCTGTGGACAGCTTTGCTCTGCAAACCAGCTTTGCTCTGCGGACCAGCTTTGTTCTGTGGACAGTTTTGCTCTGCAAACCAAATTTGCTCTGCGGACCAGCTTTGCTCTGTGGACAGCTTTGCTTTGTAAACCAGCTTTGCTCCGCAAACTGACTTTGCTCTGTAGTTTGCTCTGGCAGCTAACAGCAGCACACCAACTGAGCCTCTTTCAGCAGACTCCACACACTGCTCACACTTCTTAGGCCCAATCCTAAGTGAGGACTCCAACCCATCTCTCCGCTGTTGTCTTAAAGGCAATCCACAGCTGGGCTTCAATTAGCCTCTGATCACTGCCCTGAGGATCTTTAGTCAAACCGACCTCTAGGAGTACTCCTTGCTTGACTTTGTTACGCATCTTCCCCCTTAGCTCAACACCACGTGGTTGAGCTACGTGAGCCGAGAGGCTGTAGACACTCACTTGTAGCTTTATCTTCCCCTCGTCCTCTTATTTAAGGGGCTCCTCTTCATAGTGCATTAAAGTATCTGGAGCAACTATGCAATATGGGCTTGGGTCAGTCTCTACCCCCTTGAGCTCAACAGCACGCATACTTCCACAAACCAAGAGAACGTCCCCTTTTCCAATTGATCCGTTGGCTTTGAAGAAGTAAGGCTTGAGATATCCCTCAAATCTACTACCAGAGATTTCATCCACTGCAATATCTATGGGGAACATACAGTTTGGTCTGGACTCTCTACTTCTGGCTGCCCCAGGTCCATCTCACATACCATTTTGGGAAAACCCCAGGAACACTGATTCTCTATGAAGCTTGTGACTAAAGCATGTTGGTCAGAAGGTTTCTTCTGCAGCTCTCGTTTTATACTGTAGATCTTCATTCTGTACTATCCTCTCGATTAGCTTATGCAGTTTGTCTTCTTTTTCTCTTTCCAATTCCACAGTGCGCAGTTGCTCTGTGAACCTGACTAGAGGAGGATTGGTGTCTGCCTCAGGTAGCGGCTGACTCTCTGTTACCAATCTGTTTAACCCTTGGTCAAGCTCTGTGACTTTTGGAGCTGGTATGGCTCCCTTCCTTAGCTCTTTATGCAGAGTCTCCAACTCTCTCCTATTAGACTCACCTTCATTACAGGATACCAACTTATTTGGCTGTTCCTCAGCCAACCTTTCCTCACAACTACTTTCAAAGTCCCTCAAATGGTCTTGAGCCAATTCTTTGTAAGGACAGATAGCCTTGGTCTCTCTTTTCCAGGTGTTCCAATTGGCTTGCTGATAATTCTCACCAAACTTCCTACAGCGATTTTGCTTCCGTTCTGGTACAGTATTCCTCATAGACTGCAAAGGTACGTCTTCTCTCAGGGCTGCTTCTTGTGTTTGGATCTGTGCCTCCTCTTTCTTTCTGCTCACAGCAGGCATACTCTCTACCACTGGGGTTCCAATCCTGCAAGTTCTGCAATTACCCATCTCTGCCAGGACTGATTTCTCGAACTTTAGATTTTTCTTTGCTATCTTCAGCCATAGCTTCTAACTTGCTGCAAATCCATTTCACTCTGCTTCTGCTGGATCTTTTGCTGTAAGTTCAAAAGAAAAATCTCATCTGTCTCTTCCATCAGGTCCTCCCTGAATACTTTTGGTGGCTTAGTCATTCTTTCTTCCTCCCTCTGTTTCGCCTTTACAAGTTCCTTCACTAAACTCCCAATATGAGCTTCTTGTAGATAGTGCTCTGTATTTGATGCAGTGTCTTCTATATACATCATGAAGTGTTAGTCTCTTTTGGACATGCATTGCTCTGACCCAACTGTATCTCCATCTCTGATGGATCGACCATCCTCTATGCTTGTGGAGTATGTAACAGCAGTTCATTCTGTATCACATTTGCTTTCTTCTGCTTCAGGGATTCTTCTATCTCTTGTAGCTGAGAGGTAGAATGTTTGATCTCTGCTTCTCTCTGAGATACACAATTAGTGAAGTGATCTTGCTTCTATTGTTTACCATGGTGCTGCAGCTCCCACTCAACTGGCTCTTTCAGCTTGTACTTGGGAGGACTCTTCCTCTGCTCCCAGATAGACAATGGTGTCTTCTTCCTGTAGGACACTATGTTGTCCTCAAAATCAGGCCTCCGCCTCCATTCAGGAATATAATCTGGCATCATCCTGATACCCCTAATTTTAGTAGTATCTTGCCTTTCCATTTCAGACTTTTTCGTCCCACTGGAATAGAGTTGACCATTACTTCTTGCCGGACTTGTTTTCCGTCATGTCTCTCCTTATCCATAGTGCTTTGTCTTATTGCTGCCTGAGATAGAGAGCTCTTGGGATACTTTACAAGTATTAAATATTGTATTAAATATTTCATTATTACACACCAAACAGCATTAGCTACCTTACAATTTCATTGCCGTCATTTTTTGACGGGCAATTCGCTAGTACATAATAAACATATGTTAGCAGCAATGTAAGCCATGAAAATCTCAAATTTAGTTTCTCTATTCAGAGAGCTCTTTTGCTCGGAGCTTGATGGGGATTGTTATGCTGTTGAGATTTGCCATATATTTAATACTATTGTCAAATGGCTATTAACAGTGGCAGTCTTTCAGCAGAACTACGTATAGATATTATCTGAATCCAAGATTCCCCCTTCAAGTGTCTAATCCTGTTAAAAACAAAACAAATGTCTGCAAAATGTAATATTGAAGCAAAATGTAATATTTATGTTTATTTTAAACTCAATACCCTTTAATAATTTGATTAAAATGCAATCTAATAATATTTTTAAAATGTCATAATAGTCCTTCTATTAATTTCCTGATGGAAATTTCATTGCAGGAGAGAAATGTATGTCAGGTATTGCACTGATGAAGTCTGTCTGTAATCCTCCTCTAGCAGTGTCACACTACCATTGAACAAAACCATTGCTCAAATAAAACAACCAAATACATAAATACAGTTATAAATATAAAATCAATACAAATACATAATATGTATATATACACAGATGTGCTAAACCGTATTTCTTTTCCATTTTCCTTTCAAGTCAATGGAGATAGTTATCAGTTGCAGATGCTACACTGATGAACATTTGGTGAATCAGATTTAGTGCATCTGTATTTTGAGATGTGGTCCCTAAAATTATTTTGCACTGGAGTCTTGCCAAAGAATGACTAAAGGTAATCATGACAATAAGTTCTTAGCTGGCATAACCGCAAAAAGGTCAGTTATTGTCAGGCCTAGTGCCTGAGAAAGTCACTGTGATATTGTGGTAGATTAGCCTGTTACCTTATAGATTAACAGCAAGGAGATCAGGTTTTCTCTTATTCTTTTATTCAAAAGTCACAAATTTACACCACACAAAACAAAACTCTTGATAATATCTTCATCAGCCCGCCCGTCCCTCCGAAATGCTCCAACCTCTAGGGACCCTTTTATGTTGCGACAATTATGTTGCTCCAGGAGTAAACATGCTCTGACTTGTCCCTGGGGTTGAACACACTCCGGTGTCTGTCATTTTAAGCCGCTTGCCTTTGTCCCAGCCTGGGTATCCACCTCTCTGGGTCTCTGCAAACTGACTTTGCTCTATGGACAGCTTTGCTCTGCACACCTACTTTTCTTTGTGGACAGTTTTGCTCTGCAAATCAGCTTTGCTCTGCAAACCAGCTTTGCTCTGCGGGCCAGCTTTGTTCTGTGGACAGCTTTGCTCTGCAAACCAGCTTTGCTCTGCGGACCAGCTTTGTTCTGTGGACAGCCTTGCTATATGGACCAGCTTTGCTCTGTGGACAGCTTTGCTCTGTAAACCAGCTTTGCTCCGCAAACTGACTTTGCTCTGTAGTTTGCTCTGGCAGCTAACAGCAGCACACCAACTGAGCCTCTTTCAGCAGACTCCACACACTGCTCACACTTCTTAGGCCCAATCCTAAGTGAGGACTCCAACCCATCTCTCCGCTGTTGTCTTAAAGGCAATCCACAGCTGGGCTTCAATTAGCCTCTGATCACTGCCCTGAGGATCTTTAGTTAAACCGACCTCTAGGAGTACTCCTTGCTTGACTTTGTTACGCATCTTCCCCCTTAGCTCAACACCACGTGGTTGAGCTACGTGAGCCGAGAGGCTGTAAACACTCACTTGTAGCTTTATCTTCCCCTTGTCCTCTTATTTAAGGGGCTCCTCTTCATAGTGCATTAAAGTATCTGGAGCAACTATGCAATATGGGCTTGGGTCAGTCTCTACCCCCTTGAGCTCAACAGCACTCATACTTCCACAAACCAAGAGAACGTCCACTTTTCCAATTGATCCGTTGGCTTTGAAGAAGTAAGGCTTGAGATATCCCTCAAATCTACTACCAGAGATTTCATCCACTGCAATATCTATGGGGAACATACAGTTTGGTCTGGACTCTCTACTTCTGGCTGCCCCAGGTCCATCTCACATACCATTTTGGGAAAACCCCAGGAACACTGATTCTCTATGAAGCTTGTGACTAAAGCATGTTGGTCAGAAGGTTTCTTCTGCAGCTCTCGTTTTATACTGTAGGTCTTCATTCTGTACTATCCTCTCGATTAGCTTATGCAGTTTGTCTTCTTTTTCTCTCTCCAATTCCACAGTGCGCAGTTGCTCTGTGAACCTGACTAGGTAGCGGCTGACTCTCTGTTACCAATCTGTTTAACCCTTGGTCAAGCTCTGTGACATTTGTAGCTGGTATGGCTCCCTTCCTTAGCTCTTTATGCAGAGTCTCCAACTCTCTCCTATTAGACTCACCTTCATTACAGGATACCAACTTATTTAGCTGTTCCTCAGCCAACCTTTCCTCACAACTACTTTCAAAGTCCCTCAAATGGTCTTGAGCCAATTCTTTGTAAGGACAGATAGCCTTGGTCTCTCTTTTCCAGGTGTTCCAATTGGCTTGCTGATAATTCTCACCAAACTTCCTACAGCGATCTTGCTTCCGTTCTGGTACAGTATTCCTCATAGACTGCAAAGGTACGTCTTCTCTCAGGGCTGCTTCTTGTGTTTGGATCTGTGCCTCCTCTTTCTTTCTGCTCACAGCAGGCATACTCTCGACCACTGGGGTTCCAATCCTGCAAGTTCTGCAATTACCCATCTTTGCCAGGACTGATTTCTCAAACTTTAGATTTTTCTTTGCTATCTTCAGCCATAGCTTCTAACTTGCTGCAAATCCATTTCACTCTGCTTCTGCTGGATCTTTTGCTGTAAGTTCAAAAGAAAAATCTCATCTGTCTCTTCCATCAGGTCCTCCCTGAATACTTTTGGTGGCTTGGTCATTCTTTCTTCCTCCCTCTGTTTCGCCTGTACAAGTTCCTTCACTAAACTCCCAATATGAGCTTCTTGTAGATAGTGCTCTGTATTTGATGCAGTGTCTTCTATATACATCATGAAGTGTTAGTCTCTTTTGGACATGCATTGCTCTGACCCAACTGTATCTCCATCTCTGATGGATCGACCATCCTCTGTGCTTGTGGAGTATGTAACAGCAGTTCCTTCTGTATCACATTTGCTTTCCTCTGCTTCAGGGATTCTTCTATCTCTTGTAGCTGAGAGGTAGAATGTTTGATCTCTGCTTCTCTCTGAGATACACAATTAGTGAAGTGATATTGCTTCTATTGTTTACCATGGTGCTGCAGCTCCCACTCAATTGTCTATTTCAGCTTGTACTTGGGAGGACTCTTCCTCTGCTCCCAGATAGACAATGGTGTCTTCTTCCTGTAGGACACTATGTTGTCCTCAAAAGCAGGCCTCCGCCTCCATTCAGGAATATAATCTGGCATCATCCTGATACCCCTAATTTTAGTAGTATCTTGCCTATCCATTTCAGACTTTTTAGTCCCACTGGAATAGAGTTGACCATTACTTCTTGCCGGACTTGTTTTCCGTCATGTCTCTCCTTATCCATAGTGCTTTGTCTTATTGCTGCCTGAGATAGAGAGCTCTTGGGATATTTTACAATTTTGATAGGACACATCTCCGTTCTCTGCTTCTTATGTTCTCGCTGGGATGGTGGTTCCTCCTTCGCCACCTTAAACTCTAGATTCTTATTTTCCCTTTCTTTGACTTTCGTAAGGATTCCTGTATCTTTGCCAAAGTTAGGACATTCTTCCTTTGTAAGAACACTGTCTCTAAACATCTGTTTGATCTCCACTTTCTCTGGGTCAGAGATCTTTGTCAGACATGTGCTTTCACTTGTATCATTCTCCACCTCAGGAGTATTCACCAAGGACAGATGGCTGTGTCTGTCCAGGTTTCTTATGGAGGCATCTGCCTTGCTCTTACTGCATAGGTTTGGGTTCAAATCTTCTCCAGTGACTTGATCAGCATGTGCTTCGTGCTGAGGCTGGTTTTACACCCAGTCAGTGACAACACCTTATCCTTTTCTCTTTGACCTTTGCACACAGCATCAGTTATTTCCATAACATTATCATCTTGCTTCAGTGACAAAGGTTCTTTAAATGCACCCACATTCTCTTTCGCCATCTCAGCAGTCTCTTTTGCAGTCTCAGTGGTCTCTTTTGCTGTCTCAGCAGTCTCTTTTGCCATCTCAGCAGTCTCTTTTGCCGTATTAGCAGTCACTTTTGCCATCTCAGCAATCTCTTTGGCTGTCTCAGCAGTCTCTTTGGCCGTCTCAGCAGTCTCTTTGGCCGTCTCGCCAGTGAAACTGCTTTTTAAACTTGTGTAGACAAGCATGTCCCTTGGATAGCGATAAGCAGGTTCATCAAAAAATCCCAGGAGTGCAATCTCTGTACTCTTTTCACTCCTATTCTGTTAAGGATCTCTTCCTTCGGGATACAATAATTTGTTGCCTTTTCTTCAGGCAAAACACCATATACTTTCTGGGCTTCTCCACACATATAGGGACCCAGGAATGTGGCCCAGTTCATTTTGGGCCAACCTTCAGTAGTGGCAATCCTCTAAAAATTCAAGAGATATGTTTCTACTTTATCCTGAATAATAATCTTCTTTAGGAAGCGATTTGGATTCATGCTGCCACTTGACTTTGTAGCCACAATGTTATCTGTAGATCTCAATTGCTGCAGCTACACTTTCTGTGCTTCTAAAATGTCTCTCAGGTGAACTCTGTCCACTTCCGCTTGTCTATTCATCTCTTACTGTGCCACTGTAGATAGCATTAAAGCTTTTACTGCCTCCTCCATTTTGACACGTGGGTGGACTTTTGATACAAGGACCTGGATCGAATTCCTGACACCAGTTGTGGTAGATTAGCCAGTTACCTTATAGATTAACAGCAAGGAGATCAGGTTTTCTTTTATTTAAAAGTCCAAAATTTACACCACACAAATGCTTACATCAGCCAAAGTTATAACAAATCATACACAGTTCTCTTGACAATATCTTCATCAGTAGAGCAAGGGGAGTGTTCGGCACGCGCGTCTCTCCGAAATGCTCCAATCTCCAGGGACCCTTTTATTTTGCGGGACTTCTGCTGCTTAAGAAGTCCACACGCTCAAACTTTTCCCTGGGGTCGAACACAGTACATACTTTGGTATCTTTTTATCAGGTGTCTGTCATTTTAAGCCACTTGCCTTTGTCCCAGCCTGGGTATCCACCTCTCTGGGTCTATTTGCTATGCAAATAGCTTTGCTCTTGCGGACAGCTTTGCTCTGCAAACCAACTTTGCTCTGTGGGCAGTTTTGCTCTGTGGACAGTTTTGCTCTGCAAACCAGCTTTGCTCTGTGGACAGCTTTGCAATGCAAAGCAGCTTTGCTCTGCAGACCAGCTTTGCGTTGTGGACAGCTTTGCTCTGCAAAGCAGCTTTGCTCTGTGGACAGCTTTGCTCTGTAAACCAGCTTTGCCCTTGTGGACAGCTTTGCACTGCAAACCGACTTTGCTCTGCAGCTTGCTCTGCCTGCTAACAGCAGCACACCAACTGGGACTCCACACACTGCTCACACTGCCGAGGCCCAAGCCTAAGTGAAGACTCCACCCATCTCTCCACTGTTGTCTTATAGGCAATCCACACCTGGGCTTCAATTAGCCTCTGATCACTGCCCTGAGTTAACTCTTTCTTTCCTAAGAGAAATCTTCCAGGATCTTTAGTCAAACTGAACTCTGTTACAATATATATATATATATATATATATATATATATATATATATATATATAATGTTATTGTTGGCACCAGAGTGGGGCACTGAGGGCCCAATCTAAAAAAAATATTTGGACCAGCGCCAATTCTTTTTTTTTTGCACCGGGGCCCTCCATTCACTAGCTCCGCCATTTGCTACAGCCTGCCTACCTCCACTAATAGGAACGGAAGTAGAGAAGACAGAAGTGCTAATGTGAGAGTTCAACAGCCAAAGGCCTTTGCTACTTTTTCCAGGCGTTTCGGCAGGCTCCTCACAATATTACCGACCCATCAATGCCTCTGTTAACACCCAAGCATCTAACATATCCAGGTTATCAAGAAAAAGCAAAATTGAGTTTGATAAGGCCGAAGATGTTCTGTGGTAAAGGTGAGGTTCAACTCCTCTGAATTGTCCAAATTGACAGACTGCAGATACAGCTCCAAATTGTGACAGTAAATGCACAAAGTTAGGTTGTGAAGACAGCGCTGGGTAGAATGTACATAAGTTCATATGTAAAACGACAGCACTTTTCTCTCACCCGTATCCCATGTATCAGCAGATGATGTCTTGATAGCTGGACCAGTGAGCAGTGAACTAAAAAAAAAAACAATGTACTCTTCACAGAGTTGAGCGCCTACAATGGATTTGAGAACATAGATCTCATTATTTTCTTTGTGGGTTAGTTTTAAAAATGCCTAAGTATGTCTCATTGATAGTACAATAAAAAATAAATTATATAGATGTAAGAATAGTTGTCTAGCTCTGTGATAGAAAGGCTCACTGTGATGGAGAAGATGAAGAGAAGTGAATATCTGTGTAATCACTGTATTACTTTCTCCATGAATGTGATGAGCCAACACTAGGTGCTTACCTTGGGGCATTTCAGATATAAATAAGGCAATAACAACATGCATTGTTGTTCAGTTATTCAGTCGTGTTTACACTTTTATTAAGTATGTAATAGACTATCAACATCAGCAGCTGTGTAAGCCATGGATATAAAAGCATTTTAAAAGAATATTTTAATTTTTGAAGACACTGTTAAAGCATTGAAGAATCCATCTTGCTTTTCCTTGAGAACTGGGGCATGAGGAGCATGTTTTTTTATTGGTGGGGGAGGAAAGAAGAGGGAAATGTGTGGAGGATTTATTAGATAAATGGATCTCACTGAATTCAACATCAGCACTTTTAATCAACCCTCTCAAAGCTTTCAAGAGTATATATTTTTCAATGTACAGTGGTCATTGCGACCCGTATCGTGTAAATACATTATTAGCAAACTAGGGGTGGACTGAGGACTCTCCATCATTTCCACTGTTTACTAGTATATCAGGGGTGTCTAAACTCAGTTCTGGAGGGCCACACACATGCCTGGATTTGATGATAACCCTGCTGTGCACAAGTGAGTCAATCACTTCTTCAGTCATCCTGATTGACTCACCTGTGTACAGAACGGATATATTCAAATCCAGGCCTCGGTGCGGCCCTCCAGGACTGAGTTTGGACACCCCTGTAGTATATAAACTATACAGACTACAGAAAATGTTTGTGCTTTCTATATAGAAAGCAGTAATATTAGGGAAATAGACATATCACTCTCAATAAGTTAGCAAAGTGATTGTTATGTGTGAGCCCATTGCAGTGCTCAATGTAATATGATGCACAAACTCCCTACACTTCACGTTTAGTTATTCTTGGCCAGCAACCTCATTCAATTGCAGAAAAAAAAGCAAACTTTTTAACGTCAACAACTAAACATCTTTTTTTTGCAGAAGAATGTTATCTTTGGCTGTCAGTCAATTTTGTTCTTATGGCTGTTTTATCTACAGAGCAAACTGATTTTTTTGCAGGCTTTGTGCTCATGTTCTGGATAGGGAGGAAATCTCTCTCCATCGCTATTCCTTGTGTTTGCTCAGCATGGCTCTCACACACGGTAACTCAGTTCAGTTTATCGGACGCACAGTCCCTTGGTGACAATGGAAAATATCTTCATTGCTAATATTATCATAAAGACTCTGCCTGCACATTGGAAGCTGTGTCTGCATATTTGTATAATTTCTCTTGAGTTATCTGTCTTGTGCTAATTAGTATCTGACTGGCAATGCCACGAAATGCAAAGTAAATCCTAAGGGATATTGCAAGCTTGCTTTGACTCACCTGCCAATTTCTGTTCTTCTATGCTGATTAAGAGAGTTGGCTGCCTTTGAAGGGGTTTTAAATATCAAAGATAGAAAGGCTTCAGTAAAATACAAGTATAAAATAGACACATTTTCCTGTTAGGATAAAACACCTTGGTTGCTTTTTGTTGCCTCTGGAAATTATTTTATATATTATATTCATTTATCATGTCAGTAATATGGAAAATTAGACTCATAAGTCTACTCTAAAATACTGGACTTAATAGACCACTAAAAAAGAATCCACACAAACTGACACAAGCCAGTACCAGTTACAGATTTCCCAGCAGACCCAGTTTAAAAAGCATATTTGTGTCTGTGATGTCGCTGGATGAGGATATTTCAAATGTTTCCCTATAAATATTCTATTTTAATATCAACGTGGATGTGATGAATACAATTATTTTAATGCATGATTCTGCTGGGTGATTGTACCTCTGTGTCAGTGAACAGTACATACAGTAGGTGCTTTATTCATGGTTGTCAGCCAATGAGACCAGTATACTAGCATGAAATGTATAGTTCTAAGCAAGTTTAAATAGGTTTTTACTTTCCTTGAACAATAAAGCTATCTCAATGAAACTAAGCTCCGGTTCTATAAATTTTAAGGATAACTCTACAGAGCTGGCACTTCTACCATAGAGCAGCAACTTCTATCATACTCCACAAAATGTATTAATCTCTTACTGGTAGATGCTGGCATTGCAATTACCAAGATGCTAACATTTTATAAATCTGGTGTGCATGACCATTCATGTACAAATATTAACAAGCTGGTAACCAGCTGGTAACAAGCTGGTAACCAGTACTAAAATTAAAGCCCACACTCTTCCTCTCAATAATTTTCCTAGATGATCTCCTGCCACCAATAGAATCCTTCCTCCTAAATTTAAAAACAAAACTACTGGTCCCAATGTCTTGGAATTAAAGCATTCCAACTATAGAACAATGGATGGCAAGAATTACTCACATGGTCTTGATGGATAATCTCATACTGCAGGATGTGATGGATAAGTACAGTAAATAGAGACACACTTCAAACATTGAAAGTATCCAATCTGAACATACCAAGGGTAGGATACAACATTATGCATATGTACCTTCATTATCAGGTTAATATTACACATAAGTTGTTGAAGGGAGTGATTTGTAAATCAGAGAACAAAGGCCTTTTTAATATGCTGCTTGATATGAGATACTTTATAATACCTTTATGTTGTACTGTATGTCCAATTACAGACTTTAAATGGTCTCTTCAGACTATTTTTTGTTTTCTTTAAATGTTTTAACTAGATGACTTAATTAATTGTATGTTCAATGTAATTATAATATAGTATTTACACTTCCCTTTTTCTAAGAGACCCCAGAGGAGCAGTTTCTCACCTTCTGGAACTCTACACTTTCTTCCCAGTCTCTCTCATGTAGGCTGCCAAGTATTTAATCTGTGACCTAAGTTCACATCCACAGGGAGATTCTGACAGTGTCTCATATTGCTCTGCTCCAAGCAGACAGTGAAATGCTGTGTATCTGAGCGTCATGAGAAACAGTGTGAGATTAGTATTACTTTTAAGGGTGACCAGTAGTCAACTATGATACCCATTTTGCTCCCAGTCCCAGGGCTAGGTTTTTTGGGTGGATTTGAACTTATGGTAAGTGGTAGCATAGGTTCCATAAACTTCTATGGGGATCCACAGAACTGATTGAGCCTTCACGTATAGTTAACAAGGCTATCAGACAGCAATCAAAACACTTTGTTTCAACAGGTAAAGGTCAAGTGGTGTCAGGTGCTTTGTTGATCTATAGTTTCACGGTTAACCACTAATTAGGAAATACTTTATCTCAGCCATTGTTCCTGACCCTCCGTACAATCTAGTAGGGAGCCTGAATTGTTAGAAATAATATGGACTCAGTAAAGGTTTCTCTATCCAAGAGGAGGTCGACTAGGGAACAGATACACACAAACGTCATTCCTCCTAAGCACGCCAGGCACTAGAAATACCCCTTTCTTGCTTACAGGGCATCCTGGGCCAGCTAACCAGCACACTACCCCCCTTAGATTCCCTGGCTAAGTATGTATACCTCAGATTGATGGTTCCCCACTCAGGTTAGACCCCAAACCATCGTCCAGACTCTCCAGTATTCACAGTACCCTAACAAACCCCTGCTATGCCAAAAATCTGAGCGGAGGTGTCTGACATTTGGGGCCATAGAATAAAAACAGTCAGCACTCGCTAATTCTGAGAACGAAGAAAATCTAAGTAGGTTTGTTCTATAGGTCTAGTTACCTACTCAGAGAGCAGCATCTTTTAGCTCACTTGTGTCCTTCAAAGGGAGAAATATCCTGTAGTATATCAGTCTGATCTCACTCACAAGAGTGATCCAGACCAGAAATACCAGGAAATTTTACCCTGAACAGGAGAAACAGCAAACCCTGGATGTATGTTTCGCTCTCTCTTGGGCCTCATCAGTGAAGTGTAGCAGAACTCCTTAAAGGACAGTGAGCAGGGAGTCCATGTCTGAAGCCTCCTATTATCCTTAAGGTGAGAAAAAACTAAACAAAAACAGTCAGAGGTGCCTAATTTTTGAAGGTTAGTCCTATAGGTCATCTGCCATACCTCCTAAGCACACCTGGCACTAGGAATACCCCTTCCCTGCTAACCAGTCCACTACGATCCCTAAGTATGTCTACCCTGGATTCATGGTTTTCCACTCGGGTAAGATCCTGACCCCTTACCCAGACACTCTGACTCTACTGTTCACGTTACCTTAACAAATGTCTTCTTTGCCCAGATACTGATAGGAGTTTAATTTTGATGTTTGGCATTGAAAGCTATATAAACAGGTCAAATAATAGAGATTATGCTCTGTTTGGGACACAAATACATGGTGTGTTTCATTTAGTAAAAAGGTTTTTGTTTTGAGACTCTGCAACTTGGCCTTGAAATCTGCAACTTGTCCTTGAATCCCAGTTACGCCGCCCTATGTGAGGGATTACCTGCAGGTAGGATCGGTCTAGTGATCTTTTTAAGCCGAACAAAGAGCGGGCTATGACAGATTATTACACTGGCTTCCTTGTTACATGACATTTGATTGGACAGTACTTGGGAATGTTATAAAATGATAAACAGTGCTTTGGTCTGTCAACTTCATCTCTTCTGACCTAGCACACAATTGTTAGACATTTTTTAATAGATGCAGTTGCTAAATATTTCTAAATATTAATTAATATAATATAATTATTTGGTATTTTTTCGATGACTTCCATATTTATAAAATGGCAAAAAATAGCTGAAGTATCAGTACAAATCTGCAGGTGCACCAAAGCAGGTGGCTTACAGCAGATTTGAAAAATAAATCTGTATTTCAATATGTATGATAAGTTTCAAGACACAGGGAATTCAGAACAAAATGTGCTGTGCAAAAGTACAGTGTTATGTGGAGTAATAATTCTCCAACAACCCTTTACTATTAGCAATGTACTTAACCACTTGATACTGGGGGAATAGCATGGCTACTTCAAATACAATCCTGATTCAACCCTTCAATACCTTTTAAAGCAAGTTTTATTAACTGCACATCTACATTACATTTCTTGAATAATTGCATTATTGTTAAAGACATACATGCGTTTTAAAGGACCACTGTAGCTCAAGGAAAATGGCACATTTTTAAAGAAATCCAGAATTGTTGAAGACTATATTTATGAATAGTGGATTTCATCACTTCCCGAGAGCTGTATCACAAGACTGTGTTTATTTTAAATAATACATTGAATGAAAAAACACTTTATTTAGGGCAAAAATATTTTCTTTTTTGTAACTTACCTTAATTACTTTGACAGAAAAAGGCTAAGCAACCAACATTCATTTCTATACAGAATTAATTTATACTCCTCCAGCACAGATAATTAATTCTAATGAACATGAACTCTATTGCCTTATTAGCCATCTGGAGAGGTTGATCCTAATGTAAGTTCCATAACATTGTGGCAACTTTCAACAGGTCATTAAGAAATTAATAATTTTAAAAGAAAATAAAATTAAATATATATATATATATATATATATATTTTTTTTTTTGTTTGTTTTTTTTGTTTTACTACTATATACAATTTAGATTCAATGGAGGCAAACCTCAATTGTCACCTCCCTTGGTTGCAGATAGGCTCTCTATTCAATACTACTGAAAGTTTTCCATAATGAAATTGAACTTATAATTGGATTAAATTGCTATGTAATTCACAATATGATCTCATATTATAGCACTACAGAATATTTTGGCACATTACAAATAATAATAACATCATTTATAATTAACAAATTTAAAGCTGTGTAAGCTAAGGACAAAAAACAGTTTTTGTGAAAATCTGAATGTTTGAAAATACTTTATACGAGTATGGAAATCCATTTTGTGTTTGTTACTTCACTTTCTCATTGCTGGATTATGAGAGTGTGTTTTTTAGCTATCAGTGGAGTGAGGAAATAAGAGGACTATGTTGAAATATTTGACTAACACTGACATTTTCACAACACCCCTCTGCCCTTACTGGCCCAATTTCCAGTGGCCCAAATGACTTTTTTGCTTCAGGAACAGTAACTACAGCTCTTAAGAAATGTAAATGCCCCTCTCTCAAACATAGGGCCTACCTCCATATCATGGATTCATTCAGGGTTCAGCAGAGGTATCAAACATGAGGAAAGAGGGCTCTTAGGAGGCAAATAGTTAAAGAAACACAGAAATATTTGTTTCTTTGTTGTACGCGAGAGAGGATATTTCTAATGTGTCACAGTATATCCACCCCCCCCCCCCTTAAATCATGCTCTCTGGGCACAATAAACTGATTCAGATGTTTGCTTGCTTTGTGCAGTATTATAGATGTATGAGTCATATCTGTCTGCCAATGCGACCTATATACTATAGTGTGCTATGTACATTTCTTCTTTGTGTCCATGCATTTTAAATCAAAAACAAATATTTTTAATATGTATACCATGCTTCTTTAACTGCATAAAAGATATATCCAGCAAAAATATATATATTTTTTTTAAATTGTCTCTTGTTTAAAAACTTTTGACTGGTTTAAAAAATGATAATAAATTAAATGTCTTCTATCCAAAAAAAGTATTTTGTGTTTCATTTTAAATTTTATTTGTATAATGTCATGTACAAAGGATATTATATGCATCTTGATTTTACTTTTAAATTACAGTTATAATGAAATTATGAATGAAGAAGCAAAATGCTATTTAAAACTTTCCTTACACGATCATTAGTAACATTATTGCCTATTAAAGTTGAATTAGCAAAAGGCTAGATTGAACAAGATTGAAATGTCCAAAGCTCACTGGATGTGATATTTAAAAGGTTTAGAGGTACAATTCAGCACAAATTATATTCAAAGAGTCATTGCTTAAAATATAACCATATAAATTTTCATTGGTATAAGTCATTATCATCACACGTTGTTCAATCAGTGTTTGGTAGATGAGCCAAGCACTTACAACTTATTTTTCATTGCAGAAATCTATTTAGCCCTCAATTCCATTTATATTTTTTAATCAACTACCAATACAAGGAATATAACATTGTAACATCAATTTACACTCTGGTAATTAATCCTGAACAAATTATTGGCAAATGTCAAGACGTTTAAAGATGTTATAAGTTTATTCTAGTGTATAGCCATTAACATGAATTATAAAATCTTGAGTATGGATGGTACCAGTTTAGAGCCTGAATATTCATAATTTAGATTGGATATTACAACAGGTAACTGCAATATGAAGAAACAATCACTTTTTATGGTCGATGAACAGTGAAACATTTGTAGCACACAATTATGTAAATGAGAAATAGCTCAATACAATGGGGAACACTATCTCATCCTCTCTACCAATAAAAATAGATTTTTTCATTTTATTAACAATTTTAACCCCTCTTGTGGCAGGATGCTGCAGACTGCTTGGCCATATGATTTAGATGGGCCTTTATGCTAAATGTAATTACAGATGTAAAAAGTTACAACGTTCACAATAAGGACTATGATCTATTGGGTAATAAAGTTATACAAAAAAACATTTATTGTTAAAGGGATTGTGTAGGTTTTAATGTTAAACAAAATATTAAAATGTTGCTAGCTTAAATTAGCTTCTGCCAATTATATTTGCTTTAAAAAAGTTAATTAGCAGAAATCTATATCCTGCTGGCTTCAGACTCTAGCCACTAACGTCCTGTTTCTATACGTGAGCAACCACGTTCTACCCACTAAGTTTGTGTGAGAAAGGAACTGAATGGATATTATCAGGGCACCTTTCCTCATTCCCCCAAATCCCCCTTCATTGAAGGCAAATCCAGCTTTTGAGACAAAACAGTTTCTTCCACCCTTAGATAGATAACATTTTTGGGGGGGGTTGTAATTTTTCTCTACAGGTGTCTCCTCTGTGCATGTCCTGTTCTATACCATGTATCTGGTTACTCTGTGGCTCTTCCATCCCTGTGCTCCAAGCAACATCTTTGTCTTAAGCCATGAAATGTGCATGTGTTTCTGCCCATGTTCACACCTGCTTCTATTCCACCTGTGGTTTGTAACTGTTTTGAAGCTATGCACCACTTGCAGACAAGCCTGGTCAGGCTTCTGTTGTTTAGGTGATCAGGCATGCACTCTAATTCTATAGCCTATTTAGCACTAGCCTCATAATTTTTTCTTGCATTGTGTAGCATTTTGGCATTTATACCATTTTGCTTGAGCTGATTTGTTGTGACCTTGACTACACTTGATTACCCGTCTTTCTGGCACTCAATGCTTGGCTTGAAACTGGACATCTCTACCTTCTGGCAATTGAATCCTGACCTGATTGACCATTCTAGCTTCTGACTCTTCTGACTCCCATGGTTTCCCTTTGAGTTATGCCTGATCTCTGGCCCTTTGAACTCTGGTTATTTGGAATGCCCTTGTCTGCCTCCTGACATTACTATTGCACTCTATGTTGACTTCTTGCCTCATGCCCTTGCTGGTATTATGGTCTTTTGTGACTTATTCATACCCTTGGCTCCACTTCATTGCTCTTGAGTAACAGATCATATGCTAAATGTATCTCCAAACCTGTAGTAATTCCAGTAACACATACTAGCTTTGCCAATAAAAAAAAAAAAAACACAAATGGGAATGAAAGAGGGATTTTCTATAAAAAAGGAAACAGATGATAAAGATATGTATAAGGCCAATTGCTTCCTGGGGTCTGTCAGTTTTATATGGCTTTAAACTGATTTCTTCTGACTTGCCTGTGGTGGCCACTACATGGGAGGAGGTGCATAAATATTTTTATGAGGTCAGACTACTAAACAGATCCTCTCCCATCACTGGACACTTGGTAGGATGTGAAGAGAAGCAGACCAACTGAATCTTAAACACTAAAGTTCATATGTAAGTGTTAGAACAATGTGTTTCTTAAATACAAATTTTAATGCTAAACAATAACTAAATAATCAATTAAAACAGTTGTATGAAAACTACAGTGACTCTAAGTCTTTCCAGGGTATATCCTCTAGACTACGTTAGGGAAGGTTGGTACTGTAGACCCACACAGGTCCAGATTTGAGGATTTTTGTGCTGTGTACAGGTAAAGCAATCATTGTCTGATTCTCATTGATTCACCCACCTGTGCACAGCAAGGGAATCCTCAAATCCTGGCGTGTGTGTGTGTCTCTCCAGGACAGGCCTTGCCTACTCAAGTACCATTTAAACAGCCTTTCTGTATTCAGTCATTATTCATCTCCAATCATTTTAATATGACCAGTCCCTGAATATAAAAGTGCATCTGACCCAATTTAAACAAAATCTGCCTAAGCACCTCTGGTTATTACATTATTACCAATGAGTAATCATCCAATTACTGTAAACATGTCCTACTTAGGCAGTTGAAAATTAATATTCATGTGTTTCTCCAATGCACAGCTCAGAATTAATTCACCTTTCTATACCAAGTCCCCAGTTCATCAACAGAAAGCAAATTTTGCCATTAGGTCCTGCACTCATTATTCGGTTCTCCATCACGTGAAAAAAAAGGAATTGGTTTGACTGTTGCCCTGTTATAATGCAGGCTAAATATCCAATGTGCTAATGTGCCATCCATCAATGCATTATATAATGACTAAAGGGAGTGGAGTTGCAAAGAACCTGCTTTGATATGAAGCCACTACAGCATTCAATCAAATATGTGCAGCTGGGTGTAACAATATAATACGCAGCGCCCTGGCATTCAGATTTATAAAGAGACGGAGGTTAATCACCGCTAAAGGGAAAATTGGGATCCAGCTGTTAATAAATAGCTACAGGCTTAAAAATATTATAGTAACAAATACTATGTATATTACCTACCTGAAGAAAAGTAAACTCTAACAGAGTTCTATGTGTCAAGCACATAATGTTCTGTAGCAGGGTGATAATATTGTAATAGTTAAATAAACTGTTATATGTATGAAACTGGCAGATGCTGCCTGGGTTATTGTTTAAAGGACAAGTGAAGTGTGATATTACAGTATGTTATTTTGAAGAAGTTGACTTTTGAATGTGCAAAAGTGTCTTTGCAAAGATTAACATAAATACAGTCTTTAATTGTATACAGTTTTGCAATTTGGCCGCAGATATTTTGTCTTTGTTTCTTAAGTGCATTAAAAACCTGCCAGGTAATATCTCTATTCAGTTCTATCAAAAGACTACCCTCTACATAGCCACTTGACAACAGAACTCAATGGAAGTGTACGAAACAGTAGGATAACTCTTCCCTCAAGGTTCAGACATACCAGTAGTTCAATATGTAAGCACACGTGACCTAATCAGAATCATTAAACATATAATATTTTATTTTTCTAAAATGCTTTTATGTTCCTATCTTGCATATCTGCTAATATTGTTATACTGTAATATACTTCACATGCATGTAAAAGTTTTACAAAGCTACAGTGCAGTGGTCCTTTAACATTGCATTCATCCAGGAAGGAAATAGTTTTGAAACTGTAAATGACTTTATTGTGCAGCTGGTGTTAGAGGCAACAAGATTGCTATCAGTCTGAGACGGCAGGTGCCACCTGAGATATTGCTTAACTGTTGATTATTACAATAGGAGAGTGAACCAAAAATGTACACAGATCAGCTCATCTCTGTATATTCCAGCTGTAATCACTGACTTTTAAATGGTTCTGCTTAGCTCTCTGTAATATATTATCTATTCCATACAAATACTGTATTTTGATTATAAAGTCAAATACTCAGTCGTCACACTAGCAATAGGGTTAGAGCTATGGTAATGTCCCTGGCTTGGTATGCAGAACTACAGTGGGCAACCTTTGAGCCACTAGAAATTAGGGCCCTTATATTGAGGATAAAGGCCATTGAAAGCATATGATGTTAAACTTTAATGGAAACACAAAAGTTCCCAAATATGATAACATTTCAAATTACATTTAGAAAAAAGTATTTTGCCAATGTTAATAGTTAAAATTGAAATATTTGATGCATACGAATCAGCCGCACTTATTCCTGTCTCTACATTGAATCAATTTTTGATAAACATCAGCAATGCAAACTTATTGTTCAGGCCTTCAGTCGTGTCCGACTCTCGGTGACCAAATGGAGGCAGCACGCCAGGGCTGGTTGTGCTTTTTCATATGGTTTTCTTGGCAATGATACCGCAGTGAGTTGCCAGTTCCTTCTTCAGTAGACCACAATATGTCTGATGTCTCTTCTATGACCTGCCCACCCTGTTATAGATCACAGCTTCATTGAGGTACACAAGCTCCTTCACAAGGTCAAGGTAGCCATCTAGAAGGGGAAAGGACTGCTACACAATGGCAAAAAAAAGAGTGCTCTTGATGTATGTAATTGTATAAGTTAATTTAGTAAACCAACAAATAAAACCCTATTGTATGAGCACAGCAGTGGTCCTTTAACAAACAGAGGTGGTCTTAATAATATAGCTAATAACAGCATATAATAGGTAATATATTCAATATGTATTTTTAAAGGCTCTGCTTATTATCAATTCTTGTTCTTCAATAGAACAGATTGTAAACATGGCATTGCCATTTTCTTTTAATATGAAAATATATTCCCTATCAAGCAGAAGCAAAAGCCTTCATTCAAAGGGACAAAAGGCTTCTTTAACATGTTGAACATTTCCATGTATTACATTAGCTATGGAGTGATCTTAAGCTCCTGTGTATATGGATTTGGATCTTGCTGCATTATAATTGTCATTGATTTTTATGCTTGTAAGAACTTGCCAGGACAGTTGTTAGGAGAGATAAATAAGAACAGGGCATTTGTCTAATTTTTCAAAGCAATTTTCTCGCCCTTGGAAGCAGTCTTTGAAACTATGCTTATGATGCCTTGATTGACACTAAATATTAATTTTCTGTACGTTTTTCTATGAACATTGATTTTTCTTTGAATGGTTTCCTTGGGGATTAGCGTTTCATATGCTACATGAGATTGGTGCTTATTATATCCAATATAATCAATGATTTTGTTTTATTAAAAAGAATATGTTGTCATCCTGTGTTTTACTATGAATATAGGTAGTCAGAACTAGTGTTTTTTCATTATTTGCAAAGAATAATAATGATCTTGATTTGTACACAACAGAATACATGTTCGTAATAATATAAACTATCAGCTTTATTAAATTGCGATTTGGCCAATTGAATAGGGCTCTATATAAGCACAGAGCATATTTTTTACAGAATGTTTTAGTCAGTGAAGACCTTGCTTTTGGATAGAAGTTCACTAACTAAAAACCTCTGTAAATAAAATATGCTATGTGTTTAAATAGAGCCCTATTCAGTTGGCCGAATTGCAATTTAATAAGGCTGTATGATTAGAAGGCATTTTTAAAAACAACTATAGCGTACACACATTTGAAGTATACTACACACTAGACCAGTGGAAGTCAACCTGGTCCCTACTGCCCACTAGTGGGCCATTCAAACTTTCATGGTGGGCAGAGGGGTAATCACTAGGTGGCGTCGCTGATGAGTAACATCACCCACGCTTGGCTGGTTGGAGAGCTGGTGAGAGAGCCCAGGGACAGCAGTCAGGACTTGATCACTATCTAGTAAGTACAGGGTGATACATAGCTAGGGTCATATGATTTATGTAACCAGAAATGAGATCGGGTAAATTGAGTTACCGCGGCACCGGTGGGTGGTAACAAAATGTTACCATCAAAAGTGGGCGACAGGTATTAAAAGGTTGACGACCTGCGAATTAGACAATAGCAGCTATATATGCCAAGAACATAAAAGACTTTTCAGAGAGACCGGCTTATGGCTAAGGGCCATCATATTGGTGATTATTCCTGTTCTATCCATGATGGAGGTGGGTACTCAGCAGGGAAATCCACATTTGCACTTTGGATTGCAACTCCCTGCTTCTGACACTGTATAGTGCATTGTAATAATGCATAAAATGCTTACCTGTAAATTAAGTTTTGGTTGGCAATACTTGATGGCATCCAAATCAAAATCAGGTTACCTTAGTTTACAACCAGAACACAGAATTAAACTGAAAAAGAAGAGAGCCATTTAATCTGTCTGCCACCTGCCTCTACCCAATTCATGTGACCTAAATGTGACCCCATCATTTCCATCTTAGATCTCTCTTGTCTTATTACCCACCTTCTACCATCCACCATTTATTTCTTTCCTCTATCCATCTGATCCACTTGAACCTTTTAAATAACAATCTCTTAGTCAACCACAGATAATATCCCATTATGTTTTTGAGTTGAGGCAGGGGAGTACACAGCATGTACTCAGTGTTGTCAAGGCTAGTCATACAGCTGCAAATTCGTCCAGCACTGCATACACTATAATAGTAAAAGAATTACATTAATATTATATTTTATTGGTTTCAAATACATTTCGCAAATTATCTATTTTAGTTCTTCAAGCAAGCATACTGTAAATATACGAGGTCCTTTTTATAAGCGTATTACAAAATCTATCATGTATATTACTGATATAATCTTCAACTGGTTAATTATCTAGCCATAGATACAGTGAAATCTCATCAACTTTCTTTCATTATCTTTCTATAGATAATCATAATAGATTTTTTAATAATTTAAATGCTGTAAATGAATTCCATTATCCCAGTAATATCCATTTGAAATAATTGGCATATTCCTTGTATTCAAAGAGTAAAAGTTGAATTCTTGAACAGTACTCTGTTGAGTGTTTCTTATTTGGATCTGGCACAACAAATAATGGAAAATAGTTATAATTAATAATATATGACTCCCGGAAATGTATGTTATTGTATTTGGATGTCTGTGTACACAGTGGAAGTAGCAAGTAATGTTTCTCCATGCCTTTGGCGCAGTAAAAGTAACATACCTGATTCACTGAATGCATTTAACAGTCACTGAAACCAACCAATAGCACAGCTATTGAAAGTATCAGCATAATCACAGAGTTGTATTAGCATGGAAGCAACTTTCATTATTCTAATTTACACTGCTTGTCTTGCTTATCACCTCCCCACCCTCACTGTAAGACATACTTAAATGACCACTGCAAAATGAAAAAAAATATGTTTGAAAACATTGATTCAGACTAATAGTGTATTAAGCATAAAAAAAAAGTCATACAGCTGGTTTTTAATTTGGAAAAATAAAATGTTATTTCTCTGCAGGACCCTGGAGTGGCCCATAATACTTTGGTGGATGTTATGTGTGTGTGTGTGTGTGTGTGTGAGAGCTATATTTGTATCCTCTGATACAATACCCTGCTTTTGGGCAGTGAGGGGGAAGAATGTGGTGCCAATTTCAATCTTATCGAGTTATCGAACAAAGGTCCTTAACTTCTGCCTAATCTCTTCTCCCCCACCCCTCCTTGCACTGATCTATACAAACACACACACACACACATCATCTAACTCTTAGATCGTGAGTTAACAAAAAAAAAACTACTTAATTAACTAAATATTGTCTTTAAAAAATCTTTTCTTCTTTAATTGTTTTATGCACACAGCTTGCCCTGATGCTCATATTGTTAGTTTGGTACATACTTGACAAACACCTGTCTTTTTTTTTTTTCTTGAAATGTAGTGATCATTTTATTAATCTTTGATAAAGGTAGTAGCTGAGAGGGATAATCTTTATTGGTAATTTAGGTGTACAGTTCCAACTTTCAAGCTCTTGTATCTAACATTTACAGTAAATAATAATTGTTTAATAACAATTAATGGCAATTATTTTTATTTTTGTGTTTTTTTCATTTAGGAGCACTGCTGTATCACTGTAAGTAAAAAAAACATCTTTCTTTCATTTACAGTGGATATAAAAGGTCTACACACCCCTATTAAAATGTCAGGTTTCTGTACTGCAAAAAAATGAGACAAATATAAATAATTTCAGGACTTTTTCCACCTTTAATGTGACCTATAAACTGTACAACAATTGAAAAACAAACTGAAATATTTTAGGTCGAGGGAAGAAAAATAAAAAATAAAAATAATGTGGTTGCATAAGTCTGCACACCCTCTTATAACCGGGGATGTAGCTGTGTTCAGAATTAAGCAATCACATTCCAAATCGTGTTAAATAGGAGTCAGCATACACCTGCCATCATTTAAAGTGCCTCTGATTAACCCCTTATAAAGTTCAGCTGCTCTAGTTGGTCTTTCCTGAAATTTTCTTAGTCACATCCCACAGCAAAAGCCATGGTCCACAGAGAGCTTCCAAAGCATCAGAGGGATCTCATTGTTAAAAGGTATCAGTCAGGAGAAGGGTACAAAAGAATTTCCAATGCATTTGATATACCATGGAACACAGTGAATATCAAGTGGAGAAAATATGGCACAACAGTGACATTACCAAGAACTGGAGCTCCCTCCAAAATTGATGAAAAGAAGAGAAGAAAACTGGTCTGGGAGGCTACCAAGAGGCCTACAGCAACATTTAAGGAGCTGCAGGAATATCTGGCAAGTACTGGCTGTGTGGTACATGTGACAACAATCTCCCGTATTCTTCATATGTCTGGGCTATGGGGTAGAGTGGCAAGACTAAAGCCTTTTCTTACAAAGAAAAACATCCAAGCCAGGCTACATTTTGCAAAAACACATCAGAAGTCTCCCAAAAGCATGTGGGAAAAGGTGTTATGGTCTGATGAAACCAAGGTTGAGCTTTTTGGCAGGAAATTCCAAAAGATATGTTTGGCGCAAAAACAACACTGCACATCACCAAAAGAACACCATACCCACAGTGAAGCATGGTGGAGGCAGCATCATGCTTTAGAGCTGTTTTTCTTCAGCTGGAACTGGGGCCTTAGTTGAGATAGAGGGAGTTATGAACAGTTTCAAACACCAGTCAATATTGGCACAAAACCTTCAGGCTTCTGAATGAAAGCGGAACATGAAGAGGAACTTCATCTTTCAGCATGACAACGACCCCAAGCATACATCCAAATCATCAAAGGAATGGCTTCACCAGAAGAAGATTAAAGTTTTGGAACGGCCCAGCCAGAGCCCAGACCTGAATCCGATTGAAAATCTGTTGGGTGATCTGAAGAGGTCTGTGCACAGGAGATGCCCTCGCAATCTGACAGATTTGGAGTGTTTTTGCAAAGAAGAGTGGGCAAATCTTGCCAAGTCAAAATGTGCCATGCTGATAGACTCATACCCCAAAAGACTGAGTGCTGTAATAAAATCAAAAGGTGCTTCAACAAAGTATTAGTTTAAGGGTGTGCATACTTATGCAACCATATTATTTTATTTTTATACTTTTTCTTCCCTCTACCTAAAAGATTTCAGTTTGTTTTTCAATTGAGTTGTACAGTTTATAGGTCACATCAAAGGTGGAAAAAGTTCTGAAATGATTTATCTTTGTCTCATTTTTTTACAGCATAGAAACCTGACATTTTAACAGGGGTGTGTAGACTTTTTATATCCACTGTACTTTCTAGTTAATGGTGTTCCTGATCACATTGAGATATAATACAATTTATTTAACCTATATGTAGTACGTGCCTACAGACATCAGGTAAACAGTATATTATACTAATTAATTATATATGAAATGTATTATTATTAATAACAACAATAATAATAATAATAATAGCAACAGTAATACAATAATAATATTAATACAACAAAATTAATAGTTGCAGTTTATTTAGAAAAATCTTATAGTATACAACATAACTGCATTGGGCTGTAATCTCAGAAACCAATTCCCAGCTGGAGAAGCAAAGAAGGTAAATGAATGTATCTGTAGCACTGATGGACTATGTGCATATGGCACTGTGACTATAATAGGATTTCTTTTTTGTTTTTTTGTAGTTTCTGTGGTAAAGATGTTGTGTGCTTACATGACTATGCAATGATGTCAGCACATAGTGATGTCACCTTTGGAGTACAGTGTCTGATTTAATCTCTAGCTTATATATACACACAGGTGAATAAAAATATATACAGCCTTATTAAATTGTGATTCGGCACATTTAAAAGGGCTCTATTTAAGCACAGAGCATATTTTTTTACAGAAGTTTTTAGTTAGTGAACTTCTATCCAAAAGCAAGCTCTTCACTAACTAAAAACTTCTTTAAAAAAATATGCTATTTGCTTAAATAGAGCCCTTTTAAATTTGCTGAATCGCAATTTAATAAGGCTGATAATAGTTAGGAACCATGTGAATTTTCTCTGATCCAGACTGAATGTTTCTAGGATCAAATGAGAGAGTGAATTATTCATAGAGACTGTTGAGCAGCTACTGCTTGTACAGCAGGTGCAAAACTGTAGTCCAGAACAGGGTACAGGCCCTCTGTTATCTGGAGTACAGAGGGTCTCTTAATTTATTAGGGTAATTATTTATATGGGTAGGTGGTCGGATCCCCCTAGGAGAGAAATAACCACCTACCTATAATTATTTATATACCCCTATAGGCGCTTATCTTGTATAAAGTAGTTGCAAAGGGGACCCCAAATTATTCTGCACTGGAGCCCTCCATTCATTATCTTCTGCTGCACAGAGATACATTATGCTTGTGAAATATATTTAGGAACCAGGATATTTTTCTTCTGTGTATGTCACAGTTGAGCTGAAGAAGATTGCTCTCTGAGCTGAAGAGATTGCTCTATGGGTAGTGTGTCTGTCCTCAGACTGAAAATCTTTGACCTCTCAGTTTATATACAGGTGAACCTTGTGTTGGTCAATGTATGGAACATAAGGGACTCAGGCTTGGACTCCTTTCTCCCTATGCCTAAGAGTATCAGCCACACCTCACCGACAAGGCCCAAGTAGGCCAAAATGCATGGTAGGTAGTTAGCTGGTTTCTTGTTCAGAGAAGAATTGCCTGGTAGTTTGGGGCTGGACTATTTGTGAATATTCTGCCAGTGCAGATGCATTGCACCAGGGACCTCTAGAGGGGCCCGATGCTCCCCTATAATTGAAATAATATTTTTTTGTCGATTGTAGATTATATTCTGTAGTGTAGTGGTCTCTCCCCCTCTGGACACTGCATTATTTTTTTTTGCAAAGAGAGCATGGGGGAGTACCCTGAGGGATAAGAGCAGCACAGGAAGAAGCAAGTATGTTTTTTTCCTTCTTTTGTCCTCTCTCAACCTACCTTCCACTACTTCTCTCTGTCTTTAACTGCCTCCACCTGTCGTCCTCTTCTTAACTCTGCCTTTCACTGCCACTACCTATCCTCCACAATTCCATCTTATTTCCACTGCACCTACCCTTTCACCTACCTTCTGTACCTTCCTGTGCCCTCCACTGCATCCATCTACACCCCTGATAGCTCCCTCCACCTACCCTCCAATGCCTCCCTTTGCCCCACATATACTCCAACTACTTCTTTCCCCTTCTCCTATTTCCCTTCTTCCCCTGCCATCTTTACTCTGTCTTTCTCCTTTATCTCTCTCCCCCTCTTCTCCTCTCCATATTACCTTTCATCCTCCTTTCCCTCTTCCTCCTCTCCCACTCCTTGGCAACTCGAACATTCAGCTCCCTCCACAGATTTTCTATGGGATTAAGGTCTGGAGACTGGCTAGGCCACTCCTGGACCTTAATATGCTTCTTCTTGAGCCACTCCTTTGTTGCCTTGGCTGTGTGTTTTGGGTCATTGTCATGCTGGAATGCCCATCCACGACCCATTTTCAATGCCCTGGCTGGGGGAAGGAGGTTCTCACCCAAGATTTGACAGTACATGGCCCCGTCCATCGTCCCTTTAATGCGGTGCAGTTTTTCTGCCCCATTAGCAGAAAAACATCCCCAAAGCATGTTTCCACCTCCATGTTTGATGGTGGGGATTGTGTTCCTGGGGTTATAGGCAGCATTCCTCCTCCTCCAAACACGGCGAGTTGAGTTGATGCCAAACAGCGTGGTTTTGGTCTCATCTGACCACAACACTTTCACCCAGTATTCCTCTGAATCATTCAGATGTTCATTGTCAAATTTCAGACGGGCCTGTATATGTGCTTTCTTGAGCAGGGGGACCTTGCGGGTGCTGCAGGTTTTAAGTCCTTCACAGCGTAGTTTTTTACTACGTAAAATTGTTTTCTTGGTGACTATGGTCCCTGCTGCCTTGAGATTATTAACAAGATCCTCCCGTGTAGTTCTGGGCTGATTCCTCAGTGATCATTGAAACTCCACGAGGTGAGATCTTGCATGGAGCATCAGACAGAGGGAGACTGGCAGTTTTTTGTGTTTCTTCCATTTGCGAATATTTGCACCAGATGTTGTCCCCTTCTCACCAAGCTGCTTTGCGATGGTCTTGTAGCCCACTCCAGCCTTGTGGAGGTCTATAATCTTGTCCCTGACATCCTTGGACAGCTCTTTGGTCTTGGCCAAGGTGGAGAGTTTGGAATCTGATTGATTGCTTTTGTGGACAGGTGTCTTTTATGCAGGTAACTAATTGAGATTAGAAGCACTCCCTTTAAGAGAGTGCTCCTAATCTTAGCTCATTACCTGTATAAAAGACACCTGGGAGCCATAAATCTTGCTGATTGATAGGGGATCAAATACTTATTTCACTTACTGACCTGCAAATCAATTCATAACTTTTTTGACATGCGTTTTTCTTGTATTTTTTGTTTGTTATTCTGTCTCTCACTGTTAAGAAAACACCAACCATTAAAATTATAGACTGATAATTTCTTTGTCAGTGGACAAACGTCCAAAATCAGCAGGGGATCAAATACCCCCCCCCACTGTATGGCATAAAGGTACAGTAAACTCCCCGTTATCCGGCATCCGCAGGGATTGCATATTGCCGGATAAGTGTAGTTTCTGTTTGCTTGAGAGTCACTATTAAAATAGCCCTAATTAGCCCTATACCCCACACAAAACCATACACAATATATTTAATCGATATTGAGATTAAAATATACTAATTAAAAGCAAATTAAAGCAAATAAAGACAGACCACTTTATCACAGTTTTATTGCACTGTAAAAAATAGCTTTTTGTAATGCAGTGTACAGTACATGCTGTATTAAATGGCAGTGATTAAACTACTGAACATCAGTAACATAAAAAAATCTTCTTGTCATCACAGTTTTATTTCACTGTAAATAATAGCTTTTTGGAATGCAGTGATTAATCTACTGAACATAACTACAGTAACACATATGAACTAAAAAAGAGAGTTTACTGCGAAGACATAACATCAGGATCATCAGTATCTCCGGCAGCTTCATCTCCTGCTAGGACTCCTTCAGGAGCAGAAAACCAGTCATCATCAGAATCTGCTGATAACTTAGCTGCAACACGATCACGAGAAGTGGACGTGATTAGTGTTGGATCTTCATCTGTAGATGATGTTGTACTGGTAGAATTGGGTGCAGTTTTCTGTATAAATAAACGGATATCACCTTGCTTTGAGGCCTTATGCCTCTCCTGCAAAGTCAGGTTTTGCATGATGTGCAGCTACATAAGATTCTGAGAAGTGAAGAAAGGTTGCTGTTCTGCAAAAGCTATTACGGTTTCAAATGCTGCAGTAGCTCTCTGTCAGGATACTTTTTCCACCCCACACCAGTCATCATCACTCTCTTCCTCCTCTGCAACATTCTTTTTTCCACGATTCACAACACCTTCTATGATTTCTTATGAGTTACTGGAATAGCTTCACCCACAGCAAACCAGTCGCTGAGTTCATCTCGAGACAAATTCATTTTGTCGTTAGCAAAGTCAACTAACTCACATATTTTGTCATAAACTCTGCTACTGACAGCTGAACAATTGATTTGAACCTCCTCTTTGTCGACGGAGGCGGTGGAGGAGGATTCCTCAGGCATGACAGCTGGCCACAACTTTCTGCAACATTTCTGTAATGTTTCACTTGCCACATAATCCCAAGCACACCTGACAGTGTAGTTAGCAACTTTCAGATTATATTTCTTCTGGAACTCTACAATTGTCCCGTCAAAATTAGTAAGTTTCCGCATGAAGTCACGCCTGTAGAACATTTTTATATTCTGTATGTTGCCCTTAATGAGCTGTTCAGCAGGAGGATGTGTGCCGGGGGTCAAGGGATTTTCTGTTACCAATTGACTAAACACATCATGAAATGAAGTTGCAGCTTCCAAATCAGCTGATTTCTGTTCACCTGACAAGTCCAGCTTTTGGATGCCATGACAAACCTTGAATTGGGTGAGCCAGCAACTTAAAAATGAACACTGACCTTCAATATTCATTCTCTCATGAAATTATCTTGCTTTTTCCTCTAACATGATTCCAGATATACAACCACCCTCAGATCTTTTTAGCGAAAACCATTCATACAAGGCCTGGTCAAGCAATTCCATTTTCGGTGTATGAAGAGTATGACGCTTCTCCACGCTCTTGTCACTTTCTGCCTTAACATAAAACTCCTTTATCTTCTCAGACTGAGCCTTAATGTCATAGATTGTTGACGAACCAACATTAAATTCCTTCATAAGCACAATACGGGTGTCACCTTTTTCAAGCCTCTGGCATATTTATATCTTCTGCTTGAGGTTCAGCACATGTTTGCGCTTATTTGGGACCGGTTTTGGCATTTTTGTGGTTGCAAGGCAGCTTTAGGTCGAAAAAAATAAAAAGAGTCACCAATTTGGCCTTATCAAATGAAAAGTTACAGACGAGAAGAACCAACGAAGACATGTATGCTGTATAAGTAAGCTATGAGGATAAAACAATGTGAACCTATCAACACATTGACAATTATTAACTATAGGATTAAAAATGCTGACTGTAGATAGATACTGTAGATAGATAGATAGATAGATAGATAGGTACTGTATATAGATGCTGTAGATATATATATATATAGATAGATAGATAGATAGATAGATAGATAGATAGATGAATAGATACTGTACCTTCCCCATTAAAAAAATGGGACAATCATTGATTTGTTGGGCCAAAATGAATCATCATTTTCATAGAGTTATGCACCACAGTTTGTTTTATAGAACTTCTAGCAATGGTATACAGTACAGTATTTATTATTTTGTATGCTATGTTACTTACTTTGTTATGCTGCTATGTGATCTTTATGATTGTCGACAATAAAAACCTATTGACATAAAAATACTGTACATGTACTGTACATTCCTCAAAACTAAGATGGTAATTAATAAAATTATTAAAAAAAATCTATTGTACAATGCCCAAACTGTGTCTACAAGCACATTGCCACTTTAAACAATGAAAAGTACTGACTCACTTCCCAATCCAAGGTCATTTAATGTCCAGATGTGCTGTAATCAGTCCGTTATCTGAGATTCCGGTGGTGCAGCAACAATTCCAGATACCGAAGTTGCTAGTTTTGCAAAAACATGCCGGTTGCTTGAGAGTTTCCGGATGATTGGGAAAACGCACGGGTGCCGGTTGCTTGAGAGTCCTGGTTAGTTGAGTACCGGATAATTGAGAGTTTACTGTATATATGTTTCCTGGGTCTCAAATGTTTGGTAAGAAACAGGCATTGATTTTTAGAAAAATATGATTTTTAGAAAAATATGAAAAGTTCAGGGTACTTACAAAGTTAAATGCAGGAGAGTAAAATGAAGCGTTGCACACCCACAGGAAGGTTACATAACCCAAGTACACTGAACAGAGCAAGCAGGTACATATTTTGACCTTTCTAGTAGAGACCACCAGAAGTAATGCTGCAGGATGGAATCACATGGTTGGGTGGGGTCTGAGCACAAAGCTGAATCAGACCACAAGGATAGAGAGAGACTACATATCCCAGGCTGCTTTGCAACATATGAATGCCAGAATTTGATACACATGTATCAACTAAACTCTGTTTTCTCCTAATTGGCCCAAACAATTTATACATTTAATGCTAATCTTAGCAGAGATTTGCAGGGGTATCAAATAACAAAAGCTGCAGCTTACAACTGAAAAAAAATAGCAAACATCAGGCTGAGTTTGTAAATGTTTATTTTAATATTTTTTCATGCATTTTTTTTTTCATTCACTACTCATTGTCCTCTATCAGATGCATTCATAATCCAGGACACTTTGATATACCTTTAATGCACATATAATTGAGAAAGGACATATAATTCCAATACTGTGACCTGTCCTTTTATTTATATATATATATATATATATATATATATATATATATATATATATATTCATTGTATAATACTCATTATATATTATTCAATTATTTTGGATATGTCTTAAGCATGCGTCTTAATGACCTACCCATACATTTATTTTGCAACTTAATCTTGAGTTGTTGACTTTAGTTCTTGTAGTTCTGTTTGGTTGTGTATGTTAATTAACTTTAAATTTATTTAAAAAAAGACTTTATGCAGCTGGGGTTGTCTAAAAAAATCCTAACAATAGAGAGCAGTTAAAAACACACAAAAAACTAATATATGTTTAACATGGAAACCATTCAGAATCTCCCATCTGAAATGCAAAGCTCCCCTGCTAACAGAGCTAACATATGCTTTGCATCCTGCTGTTTTATCCCATGAACCTCAGGTTTAATAATACTGATTGCCAGCCTTGCCTAAAAGTAAAGAAATAACAAGACTGCCTATTTTGTTCCCTTATTTCTTTGTGGTTTCCATTCCAGAAGATGGCAGCAGAGATTGCAAACACTTAACATCTCATGTTTATTTGAAATCTCACAAAGATGCTATCATGAAATGTTTTTCCGTACAACATATTGATTTCATTCAGCAAAGTTGCATTAATAAATAGTGAGATTATATTTACAAATTGATTTGCATGGATGCTGCCCAAATCTTATTGAGGGAAAATATATGTAATGGGATACACATATATATTTGGTTCCAAATGTCTGGGACAATGGCCAGTTTAAATATGTTCATTTATATCTGATGTATTATTAAATACTACATTATTGTAATGATAATTACAACCATACATATTTTTGTATGGGAGAATAATGTTCCTAAATAAATAATTAAATGGGCACAGACCAAGCAAGCTGTGTACAGTAGCATATATTTACAATCCACATATTGAGTCAACAGCTTACAGAACAGCTCCCTATCAGATCAATGTCAGTGCTGTCAGGAGAACCTTGGAATCAGAGAACTGTTAAAGGGACACTGTAGCAACACTGCCCCCTTTTAAAATATAAGCGGCATCCACCATAAAGAGAGACAGTTTAGACCAGTTATATAAAGTTATGAATTATTGATACTTTCTAAAAATGTCCCCTATGTGGCTGTTGACATCTTCCCATTCCTCAAAACATGTCCTTGTGTGAGGTAGGTGGGCAGCAAGTATTATTTTGCATATTGTATGGAGGACATTTTCACTCTGTCCAACATGGGTACTTCCTGATAATTTTGATTATGAAGGCAATTTTATCTACTGGAGAGAATGGAGATAGGGGTGGTGGCATTTGTTAAATCACTGGACATTTTGGAATTTGATACTTATACACTTCTCCTGCACATGCTCAAAGGCAGGCAGTCCACATCACTAAATGCATGTCATGTCCTGCAAAAATGTGAGCACTCCTCTCACATACATACATATCTTTCTCCAAAGTATCATGGATGCTTCCAGGTCCAGTAGAGGCATAATTTCCTGCATAATTATTATTATACATTATGCTCATCATTTTTAATTTGTTATCACACCATACAATGGTACTTTAATTTAGAAGCACATACCAAGTAATAATGCAATATAGGCAAATCTGAAATGTATAGCTGAAAATGGTTGGAGGAGGATTACACAGGCTTTTTTCACACATAACAGTTTTTAATACTTCACAAAATGTGTCTACATTTTTTTAGATAAATTGAAATGTCCTTTATGAAAGAATAAAAATATAAGATTTATATAGAGACTTAGTGTTATTCCTTGAGTCATATAGAAGTCCATTAGATTAGATAGAATTAAGATAATTAAAGCACCTGATCCAGATGGCATGTATCCCAGAATTCCTAGAGAGTTAAGCTCAGAAATAAGAGATGGCAGTGTAATACTGACACTAAATAAATCCTTGTTAATATCTAAACACAAAGTACAGTCTTTGCATAATTTATCAGAAAAGACACTAAAGAGTTTGAGAGATGGACAGCAAAATTAGTAAATTAAATAGACAATTTAAAGAAAAGTTAGCACAAATATATTATTTATTCTTTTCACCATCTGCTTCTTCAAGGGGACTTCATATGAACCTAGTTCAAAAATACCCCAGCAGAATTGTGTGGTTCTTGTTCTCTGTGGCACAAAATATGGCTTCTGGAGAGGACAACCCCCAAAGGTACAGGCAGAGAATACTGGATACAGGTAGAACTGAACATTTATTGAATCATAGAACCAACATATTTATACTCTATCTCCCATACCACACCCTTGTGTACTTTTGTGTATGTGTGTGATGTCAGAACTAAGGTACATCTGCCTTCCAGCCTTGGCCGATATAGAAGCTCTTGAGATAAAACTCACCAGATGTCTAAACTACATGACAGGTGTCTATAGCTGGGTAGTGCAACCAACAACCTTGATATTAATCTCCAGTGTTTGCTTAGGACTCTCAAAAGTGCAGGCATCTGTCTTGGCTGCTGTTTATCAGGGCCTGTATATGTGAGTATGCAATGTTCTGCAGTTAAGCTTATGTGCAGAGCATTTTTTTTACCTTTTCCTTGTGTATCCTCCTGTTCTATATCACATTTTCCCTCTATAACATATTATAAATAGTATACATGATAAAAATGTACAGGCAACATATAACCAAATAACCATAATGTGTAATCACAATGCAACAATGTCATGCACCCTTGGCCATATCCATAATTAATGGTAATATTACAGTCACTAAACAATGTAGTCATGACAATTCTAAACTGATAATTTGTTTTTTAAGAATGGTATAGTAATTGTTAGTGTATCCCTGGCTAACTAATAATATGTGTGTATATAGCAACGTGAAGTACTAAAAACTCCATAGGAGTAATTAAAGTGAAGGAGATGTTAAGCAAGATGAGGAGACTGATTCAAAGTTGAAACTTAATGTAGTGCTAAAGAAGCCAGAGATTAAAGTCCAGTGAGTTAGTGTATGTGATATGAAATGTAGCCTGGAAGCATGTATTATATGTGTCACAACCTTGATGGAAGTGTGTTCCGATGATCTATATTTGCCTTTTGGGTTTGCCTGTTATGTTTAAGATGATCAGGTTCTTAGTTGGGCCCATTTTAATAGGCACAGTCTTCATAGAAACACTCACTCCCTAATTACATTTCTGTATAAATATTATTATTCACAATCTAGCAGTGTATCATACATCCCAACTGTCCATCTGTTAGAGGGGGCAGTCCCTCTGTAGGTGTATTTTATGTTTTATGCTGCTCTCGACCATTCTGATTTGTGAGCCCCCCAAGCCTCACTTGCAGAGCGAAAATCTAGGAATGAGATAAAAGACTGGAGTGTCAGATCTACAGAATATATAATGTTTGTATGGAGCATTGTATACATGTTAAAGGGACACAGTTGGTTGAAATTGGCCTTCAGCACCATGTACTGTAGATCTCATTAAAATATGTGGAAACAGTTTCTGTGTTTTGCTTAATCATTGCTATTAAATTGGGGCACCAGTCAGAATGGAGATATCTTATCTACATGTTCATTATCTTCACCTAAAGTAGATTAATACAATTACTGCTCAGACCACAGACAAATAGATAGATACATTCTGGAATGGATAATTGCCCTCTGCCCATAACATGCCTCCCACTGTCTAATCTTGTTCTTCTAGATCTGCATTTGTTCTACACAACTGCATCTGCTTCTCTAAGTACCACCATCATTTACCAGTAAAGGTACTCAAATGGCTCTGGATACATAGTGCTGTGTAAGTACACATACAAGCATTTTGTATAAATTGAATTTGTTTCTCCTCATTTCTTGCAGCAAAAGTTAATGTGTAGCACAGAGGCAGGACGATATACAGCAAGGTGAATCTCTAAGCAAGGCATAACAACCGCAAAGGAAACATCTTTTTACACACTGGGAGTGTCTAACTGACAGAGCTGTTAGTCACAGCCAGCCCCATCGACATTCCATAGACTCTAATGCACCATGCAGTATGCAGCCTATTGGCTGCAGCTGCTACAAACCCCAGCTCATTGCTAATGCAGAACACTGGATGATGGCTATAAGTAGCATCAGAAGTATTTATATAATTACTAAGATATATGTGTGAAAAAGGCATAATTAAATGAAAACTGTAAGTGCATTTTTACTTATTTTCACATTTTGGAGAATGTGTGTCTCTCTTTGACCATTTGAAATGTTGGGGTTTATGTTGAATGTCTAGGTGTGAAAATATTTCTGTGCATTTTCATGAAGGCCATAAACAGTTTTAGCCTCTATATCCTCTGTAAGGAAAAACATCTAATTCCTACATTTCTCTTTTTGCTTATCACCTCTTTTCCTTCCCTTTCTGATTTCCTCCTATAATTTTTTTCTCTCCATACAGTTCTTGCTCTGCAAGTTTTTCCTCTTCTCTCCCTCCTCTCTCTCATTCTTTCTTCTACTGTATTTACATCCGCCCAGTCTCCTTCTTTCTACACCCTGTCTGCACAAACTAGATACTTTAATAGAAAAAATAAAAATAACACAAGATACTTTCGATGTTAAACTTTTGTATATCTCCATCACATAATATAATTGTCAAACTGCGATTCGTCGTCACGCTTGCAGTTTGACAATGATGAACTGCGCATTGCGCAGCAGTAGCCGCGCATGCGCGCGGCGCGAACCACGCATGCGCACAGCGCGGCGCGAGCCACAAGCAGATGGGAGAGTGGGGAAGAGGGGGGGGGGGAGAGGCACAGAGGGAGAGTGGGGAAGAGACACAGAGGGAGGGGGGAGAGACACAGAGGGATAGGTGGGAAAGAGACACAGGGGAGGTAGAGGAGGGGGAAAAGACACACGGGATTGAAAGAAGGGGGAAGAAACACAGGGGAGGGAGAACAGGGGGAAGATACACATGGGAGGGAATGGGGGGGGGAAGAGGGGAACAGACACAGGGGGAAGGGGGAAAGAGACACAGGGGGGAGAGATACAGAGGGTGAGGGGGGAAGAGACACAGAGGGAAAGGGGGAAGAGGTACAGAGAGAGGGAGAGAGAGGCACAGAGGGGGGAGACACAGAGGAAGGGGTGAAGAGACACAGTGGCGAGAGACACAGAGAGAGGCAGGGGAAGAGGCACAGAGGGAGAGGGGGAAGAGACACAGGGGGGAGAGATACAGGGGGTGAGGGGGGAAGAGACACAGAGGGAAAGGGGGGAAGAGGTACAGAGAGAGGGGGGAAAGAGGCACAGAGGGGGGAGACACAGAGGAAGGGGTGAAGAGACACAGTGGCGAGAGACACAGAGAGAGGCAGGGGAAGAGGCACAGAGGGAGAGGGGTGGAAGACACAGAGTGGGGAGAGACACAGAGGGTGAGGGGGAAGAGACAGGGAGGAAGAGGCACAGAAAGAGGAGGGGGAAGAGACACAGGGGAGTGAGAGGAGGGGGAAGAGACACAGGGGAGAGAGTGCAGGGGGGAAGATACACAAGGGAGGGAAATGGAGACACGAGGAAGGCGGGAACAGACACAGGGGGTGGGGGAAAGAGACACAGGCCAGGGGGGAACAGACACAGGGGAGGGTTGGGGGAGACACAGGGGGGGGAAGAGATGCATGGGAGGGAGAAGGGGGAAAGAGACACAGGGGAGGGGTTTAGAGACACGGGAGGGAGAGGGAGGTAAAAACATAGGGGGGCAGGAGATACAAGGGAGGTAGACGAGGCGGAAGGAGACACAAGGGAGGGAGAGGAGGGGGGAAATAAGACACGAGGGAGGAAGTAGACAGAGGGAGAGACTCGCAATGAGCTCCAAAGGGGCTCATTGCAAGGCCTGTGATGAGCGCCAAAGGCGCTCATCACAAGGCCAGTAAAGTAAAGGGGGAGAGGCTTACATTGTGTGGCAAACAGCATTGCCAGGCTTCAGTTTTTATTGCCGTCATTTTTGACGGGCAAGTCGCTAGTTTATTTATAACTATTAACATACTGTAGTAGGCTTCTGGATATCTGAGCCTGCTATCCAGTAAGTTTATTTCAGGGACATACAGTATTTACTTGGATGAGCAAAATAACACACACACACACACACACATATATATACTAGTGACTTACCCATAAAAAATGATGGCATAAAAATGTGAAGCCTCGCAATGCTGTTGTTTGCCACACAATGCGAGGCTCCCCCCTCCCCCCCCCCAACTTGCTGGCCTTTCGAAGAGTGCCTTTGGAGCTCATCGCAGGCCTCGCAATGAGCGCCTTCATTGTGAGCCTCTCCCTCTCTAATTTATGGGCCTTGCGATGAGCGCCTTTGCGGCACATTGCAGGCCATGGCATGCTCTGCGCGCATGCGCTGCGCTTATCACTTTGCGTTACAGATAAACTCTCTCACCCTTGTGTCTCTTTCCCCCTCTCTCCCTCCACTGTGTCTCTTTGCCCTCCTCTCCCTCCCCAGTGTCTCTTTCCCCCACTCTCTCCCAAGTGTCTTGTTCCCTCTCTCCCTCCCGTGTCTATTTGCCCCGCTCTCCCTGCCCTGTGTTATTTTTCCCTTATCTCCCTTCCCTGTTTCTCTTTCCCCTCTCACTCCCCTTTGTCTCTCCCCCCTCTTTCCCTCCCCTGTGTCTCTTTCCCCCTCTCCCTCCCGTCTCTCTTTGGCCCCCTCTCCCTCAGCAAACCTGCAACTTATGGGCCCCGTGATGAGCGCCTTCGGCACTCATTGTGCATGTGCAAGCCCTAACTTTTAACATAGCGTTCCCAACAAGCTTGCAATTATGATAACTATATACTGTATATATAGTAAATAAATAGTACATCTGTGTTCACACTTGAAAGTTTAAAACAAGTTAAAAAACCTGCTTCCAGCTCAGAATTCCAAGAAAAACAGTTATTACACTGCATTCTGGGAAGCCGAGCTGGGACATTACATGTGCCCACAAATGCCTCGCTCTTTTCAATCCATAGCTATTATCAGACATGGCTTCCTTTAAGCTTATGCATGCTGTATTACACAGCTTTAATACAAAGCCAAGTTTGGATTTTACACAAGCCAAGATTCCTATTCATGTACAGCTGTTTCAAGCTTACTGGCTATAGTCAGCATGGAGCGGGATCTATATATATATATATATATATATATATATATATATATATATATATATAATAACAATAATAACCCATATATATATACTTCACTCTTCAATTATATATATATATATATATATATATATATATATATATATATATATATATATATATATATTGCATTTGTATTATATTACATTTGAACATCTAAAAACAAGTTAAAAGACTTGTTTCCTTCCCAGAATTCCCGAAAAATTCTGTTATTACACTGCACTCTGGAAACCTGGGCAGGGACATGCAAATGTGTTCACAAAGGCTTTGCTCTTGTAATCCTTTACCATTTTAAACATTGCTTACTTTAAGCATATGCCTGCTGCATTATACAGTATTGAGCAAAACTCATCATGGTTTATACACAAGCTAAGAATCCCACCCACATACATCTGTTTCAAGGTTACTGCCTCTCATCAGCGTGTTGTGTCAGTTCCTAGCTTGTGTAGTAGATTTTTTTTGAGGAGGTAGTTCACCACAACAATCATTTAATTTACGGTGGGCAAAAGAGGGATAGAAGCCCTCCACCATACAATGGTACAGTAAATAAATAATACATTTGTGTTCGCATTTGAAAGTTTAAAACAAGTTAAAAAAACTTGTTTCCTGCTCATAATTCCGAGAAATACAGTCATTGTACTGCATTCTGGGAACCTGGGTAAGGACATGCAAATGTGCCTACAAAGGCTTCACTCTTTCAATCCATTACCATTTTAAACATAGAACATGTACCTCTTTGGAATCAATTCTCTTTTCATTGATTGCAGAGTTAATCTATTAAGCAAATTTTATAGTCTTGTTCAAAAACTAGAGCTCATCACAACTCAATGGAATGTATTTCCAGGGGGGTTAATAATGTTTTTCTCCAATGTCACTGATTGGTCCATGAATTCTAATTACATCTTAGTGAAACTATTCTTGAAAGATCCTCTTTATAGTTTAATTTGCTTCTTTCCATCTAGGCTTATGAACATAGAATATCCTTCCTGCAACTCCATTGGAGACTTTTACAGTTCTCTATTTGCCTATATTAAACTAATAACAAGACAATAATAAAGACACCTTCACCCTATTTATGAAATAAAACAATTTTAAAAGAATTCAAATACAAATAAAAAAAACTCCTGCAAAGCAATCTCTTCTGACCTATTCTGTTATGTGCACGCACGGGAAGTGCGTCGCCAACGTCCCAATTTAGCTGTCTCTAAGTAGCTGGTAAGGGGTTAGGGGTTTTCGGGTTAGGTTTAGAGGGTTAGGGGGTTAGGGCCGGTAAGTGGTGTAGGGAGTTAGGGGTTTAGGATTAGGGGCTTAGTGTTAGGGTTAGGAAGTTACTTTTAGGGGGTAAGAGTTAGGCTAAGAGGGTTAGGAGGTTAGGGTTAGGGCCGCTATGGGGTGTAGGGGGTTAGGTTTAGGTTCGGTAAATGGCGTAGTGGGTTAGTGTTAGGGTTAGGGCCGGCAAGGGATGTAGCGGGTTAGGTTTATGGCCGGTACATGGTGTAGTGGGTTAGGGTTAGGGCCGGCAAGGGGTGTAGGGGGTCAGGTTAGAATTAGGGGGTTAGGTTTAGGGTTAGGGCCGGTAATTGGTGTAGGGCAGGGGTGTCAAACTCGGTCCTGGAGGGCCACACCCAGGCCTGGATTTGAGGATTTCCTTTCTGTGTACAGGTGAGTCAGTCAGGATGACTGCAGAAGCAATAGTCTCACCTGCTTGTAGCAAGGATATCCACAAATCCAGGCCTGGGTGTGGCCCTCCAGGACCAAGTTTGACACCCCTGGTGTAGGGGGTTAGGGTTAGGGCTGGCAAGGGGTGTAGGGGGTTAGGGGCTTATGGTTAGGGGCTTAGGGAGTAAATCAGGACGCGGGACGCAAGTGCACCTGGCACCAGGAGGCTTCCCGTGTTGTGCGTGCACATAATGGATAGATCCATCTCTTGTTGTGATTGATTGATTTAATAAAAAAAAAACATAAAACAATAAAAATAAAGATAAAAATAAACTAGAAGGTATCGTACCAGTGTAGACACAACTTAATCCATAATCAAAATCCATCACCTCAGGCCCTCAGCAAGGTCTCTTTTAAAACTGCAACAATTGTATCTGCTTGACACATAGTGAGAACTGTGGCTTTAAGAAAACTTTGATCTTTGTTTAAAAATGTCTTACCCAGCAAAGCTAATCTCATTGTGGTCGTATTAAACGTTCCCACTCATGGCTCTCTGTTACCAGGCAACTGAAATCTCAGCACGATATGAATTAGCAGGGACACTTTGGCACCTAGAATCTGAAAGCTGACTTGAAGTCTCTATGATGCATTTAGGTATCTTGCAAAGCTCCTATTTATAACTCCCAAAGCCAATGTACAAAGTAGTTTAAATTTAAAGTTACAAATATTGCTAACAATTTCCTCTACTGAAGAAATAATAGGCAAAATATTTTTACAGAATTAAAAAATGAAAATAAATCTGTAATCCTTAATAATAAAACAAATATATTCATATTATTGCAAATGATAAGAAACTCTTTAGATCTTGCCTGAAGCACTTGCTCTTAGGTTCTGTTTTGATTCATCAGTGGCTTGAACGCCGACCCCTGAAACGCCAACTGATGTGCTCATACTCTTGTAGGTGGCGCAACATGGCCTGCACGCCAATTACTGTCTATTTAAGGTGAAGAGTTCAGTTGCTCTGTCCTGTTTTGCATTTAGGCATTTGTGTATTATTCTGTTTCCTGATCTGTGGTGACTATTTATTGACCAGTCTTTTTACTGGTACCCTGACTCTAGACTTGGACTTGACTTTTCTTCTTTTTGGCACCAGACCTCTGGCTTGTATGACTATTCTCCTTAATGGCACCTGACCCTTGGCTTCCCCTGACCTCTGGCTCCTTGACTGCTTCCTTAACTTTTTCTTCTGTTACCTAATTCCCCCTTTTTGCATGTGCCTTAATTACTGTATTGTGATTTGATCTTCTTGCTGCCTTTAGCCCCTGTCTGTCCCTATTGTGACCCACTATTGCCTCTAGTCTCCACTCTCTCTAAAGATTCAGGTGTGTTTATCTGTTTGCAATCTAATGGCGTATTCATATACTGGACACTGGGGGTGGAGAGCAGCATATGTGCTGAAGCTAAAAAATCTAAATTTAAATTGCAACTTTTCAAAAAGTACCTTCACCCCCCTCCCCCCCCACCCAGGAATACTGGTTTATTACTAATCAGTTATTGAAGGAACACAAACATATTTTTTTCTATATGGCATCAGAAAGAGGATGTTAGATCTTGTTTTCCTCTTTCATATGAAGGTCTCAGAGCACAAACACATTTAGAAGTTTAACTCCATTTGGGCCCTTGCCCCTGTCAGCCAGTGAGACCTACAGACTAAAACACACTGGCCCTCATTCAATTGCAATTTGGCGAATTGAATAGGGCTCTAAATAAGCACATAGCATATTTTTTTAAAGAAGTTTTTAGTTAGTAAACATCTATCCAAAAGCAAGGTTTTCACTAACTAAAAACGTATTTAAAAAAAATATGCTATGTGCTTATTTAGAGCCCTGTTCAATTGGACAAACCTCAATTGAATGAGGCCCACTCCCTGCATTTCCAGTTAGTTTCAGCAAAGTTTAAACAGGTTTTCCTTAATATTTTTTATGCAAAAAAACACATTTTCAAATTTCTCTTTAAATAAGTGCAACCTTATTGTCTGACCACTAGCATTGTTCTTTAAGTATTTAACACGTTATGTTTGTACTGATTTTATGTACTTTTTACGCATTCCTTAAACTTGGCCTTTTTTAATTCATTATAGAAAAATATGGATTCTTTGTCCCTTTAATCATAAATTGTGTTCTCTAATTCCTCGCCGTGCACATCCATCTTTAGCTCCTGTCATTAGGTTACATTTATACGTGATCTCAATGCATTTTATCACTTGTGATCGCTTCTATGCTTGACATTGCTCAGCAATTTTACCTTTGCTGATTTAGTTCTAATTAGATGTACATCTGTGGGAGCCCCTCATTACACTCGGCAGCACCCAGTGCTAGACATTTTGACACAGCTAAAATACAGAGCCTCACACTGAGAGACAGATTTGTGTAGCTTGTCGCTTTTATTATGGGATGTAGTTATGGTGGTGGAATTGTCATGTGGTATACAGTATATCATGGGAGTCATCTCCTAATGACACACAAAAAAATAAACATGAGTGCAGTGACAACGCTGTGTCTGGGACTGATCCGAGTTGTTAAAATGATTCTGCTCTTCCTGCCTCGTCGGCCACCCTTAAAAACCTCACTGAGCCAAGAAACAATGTGCTATCAAGCAACTGTCTGCTTCTGATATGAGAATGTCATATAAAGTCAGCACTGCAAACAGACAGAGTAAATAGAATCCCATATGAGCACAAATAATAAGGGAATGTGTTCAACTCTGTCTGCATTTGTTGTGCACGGTTTATATATATGCCTATACAAAATATTCTCTTCTGGATCACTACCTTGTCATGGCGAAGGGGCTTGTGTACTTCAATGAAGCTGTGATTTAGGATCACCCAAAAAGGGCAGGTTATAGCAGAGAGGTCAGACAAATTGCAGTCCACTAGAGAAGGAGCTGGCAGATCACTCCAGTATCTTTGCCAAGATAACCGTATGGATAAGCAATACCAGAGACATAGCGATAGATTTGCCTGACATGTTGCTGCTGTCCAGAGGGTCATGGAGAGTTGGACATGACTGTACAAATTAACAACAACAACATACAGAAGATGGAAAAAGAAAAGCGGAAAAGCTCTTTAAAGTGACACAAACATGAAAGTGTACACATAAAATGGACAAGTTTTTCATTTGTTGTGATTTTGCCATAAAAGTGGTATAATGCCCATACCAACAACAATTAAAAAAAATTAGCAATGTATATGTGTGAGGGGGGAGTAATAAAGAAAACAAACATGCCCATTGAATACATGATAATAGTGACAGAAACTCCATTGAACAATGGAATAATTTAATTTAAATGAAATTGTGTTAAATGCCGGTGTTGCTGTTTTTTTAAACTGGACATGCTTATGAGAAAGACTGACTGATAGCTAAATATTGATTTATAGACTGTCTAGAATGCAAAGGTGTGCTGTAACTGGCTATGTTTTAACACAATTGTTTCAGCGGAAATATATGGTTGGCCACACAAGCATGAATGACATAATGCACCTGTCTACTCTGCCTAATGGGAAATCTTGCTCTTTGTATACATGTGTATGTGTTATACATAGTTTTAATCCATAGCTTTGACAATAAATATCTAGAAGCTAGTATTGGATGACAGTTATATGTTTACATTGGCAAATATCAAGATAGGCAAACTTGAAGAAGGGTGTGTATTTTATAAATACATTATTTGTTGTAATAGCTGTAAGTTGAACAATTATGCAAAGTGAAATATGGTTACTATATACATACTACTTTTCCAACATGAATACACCTAGAAATCTCTATTTGATCTAATACTTTTAATCAAAGTGTCACCTTTGCTTTCTTGTACTGCAGTGAAAGAGGACTACATGTCCAAGAACTCTGTCAGAGCAGGGGGAATTTAACATTTAATTGATACAATTTATGCTCCAATGGCAAACTGACCATGGCAAGCCTTAAAAACAAAAGCATATCTAAGTTTTCTGGATTATGAATGCATCTGATAGAAGAGAGTAGTGTATGCAAACATATTTTCCATGAAAAAATACCAAAATAAACATTTACAAACTCATCCTGATATTTGCTAAATCTTTTCAGTTAGCAAGCTGCAGCTGTTTTATTAGTTGACACATAATTTGATGCCAATCAGGAGAAAGCAGAGATTAGCTGATACATTTGTATCATACTCTGGAGTTCCGGTGGTACAAAGAAACCTGGGATATGTAGTGTCTCTCTCTCTCTTCTTGTCCTCTGATTGCTGTGAGCTCAGACCCCACCCAACTGTGTGATTCCATCCTGCAGCAGTTACTTTCTGTGGTCTCTACCAGAAAGATCAAACTCTGTACCTGGCTACCTCTCCTCAGTGTAATTGGTTATGTAAGCTCCCTGTGGGTGTGCAAAGCTGGATTTTACTTGCCTGCATTTAAGTGCACTAAACTTTTCTATACAACACATATTTTTCTGATAATCACTGCCTGTTTATTACCAAACATTTGAAACCCATGAAACTTATATATACCTTTAAAAACATCTCCCCTTTAAAAAGAATATCTTGAATCATATTTCTGGTAAAAGAGCCCAGGCCATTTCAGTTTTTGCAATGGTTCTTTCTGAATTATACCCAGATCACCTAATGATTTAACAGACATCATTTTATTGTAATTCCAAACCATTGAACAGCAACCCATGTGCATTTGAGTTCCCAGGAGAGAATTTAACTTGGCTGGTGCTTCTACTTGCATGGGAGCTGAATCTCTACTAGGTCACATCTTAATACTCCTAAATAGGTCTATACTGAAAGCTATAATCGTGAGCTGCACCATTAACTTGAGGTAATAATAATGTACTAGGGCAAATAATAGCATTCACGACAGTTCTACCATTGAAGCTAAAGCCCCTTGTCCACTAACAGAAACAGTTTGACCCCTGCTCTAATTTTCAGGTGTAAATGTAAAATTCAATCCAGGACACTGATACTGGTGCCTTCAGTTGTAAGGTGCAGGATCCTGAAGGTCAGGGAAAATGTAATTGAAAAAGTGATGAAGCATGTACATGCAATGACTTATTCTCACTTCATTTGGTGTATAATTCCAATCCCAGAACAGGTAATGGCTTTGAGAACAAGAGCAGACTCTTGGGTCCAGCCTATAATGCTGATTATATTTCTTCCCTGATGAGAGTGTAAGGATTCTCAGGTAATCTGTGAGCAGTGAATTAATTGTAAGGGATTTGAAACCACTCTTTTCCACTTTCATAAGGGAATGAGGATTGTTAGACTGCATATCATATATCTCAGTAGCAGAAGAGTTTAAAATCAGATAACGTGAATCATATGATGCAAAAACATCTAAACATAGATGAACTAGTGTGTAAAATCAAGATACACATTTTAAAATGATTGAAACTCATCATAAGGCTACTGTAGAGGGAAATCAAGTCCAATTTCTTGCTTCTTCTTTTTCTCTCAGTTTTCAGCCAATCACAGTGGTTCATGGAGATGTCATAAACAGGATATTACCTTTCATAATACGTTACAGCATCTTAAAATCAATTTCTTCTTCAAAACACTGGTTTATTTATGTTTTATGCTTTTGATAAAGAAGGTTTTTAAGGGACAGTAAAATATGAAAATTTAAGGCCATATAAAAGAAAAAAAAGTGTTTTCAAAAGTCAAAATATGAATGTACGCTTTATGTTTTTGACTTTTTTTATGCAATTATTTTTTACTGTAGGCATCCATTTTTTATCAGCTGATCCTCTTGATGAATTGCAAAGCATGTAAGGAGTCACTTAGTGGTAAAATCAACTGGTTATTAAAAAGCAGTTGTGGGTTTGGATCGCCTCGCTTTTTATTTTAATTGTTTTTTTAATAGTAATTTTTATTTTGGTTACAAGATAAAACAGAAAATATATATAGACTGCAAAGGGTGGTATGAAAAAAATATGGGTGTTTTAATGTTCTTAAATCATTATTTAAAATAAATTAAAATATTAAACAAAGAAAAGGATTTAGACAACATGCAGGTAAAAAACAGATCCATCAAAGCTCTGTATTATACACATTATATAAATCAATAAAACTAAACTATAGTAAGTATGAATAATTATAACCAACATTGGAGGCCAAGTAAGGCCATTTTCCATATTCACTGTATATTAGTTATATTTTTTTTCCAGGAGAGTGTATCCTTTAAACCAGGGGTCTCCAAACTTGGTCCTGGAGGGCCGCACCTAGGCCTGGATTTGAGGATTTACTATCTGTTCACAGGTGAGTCAATCAGGATGACTGAAGAAGCAATAGTGTCACCTACTAGCAGCAAGGATATCCACAAATCCAGGCCTGGGTGCGGCCCTCCAGGACCGAGTTTGGAGACCCCTGATTTAAACTAATGAACTTCCATTAGACCTCATGAATGCACTTGCAGTTTGCTTTCTTTTTATTTTCTTTTTCTTACTTTTGGGGATACTCTTTGTTATTGTTTTCTGGACAATGTCACAAACGTCTGTACAAAGTTCTTCAGGAATTCTATCTACCATGACTACTCCCTTAAATATATTCTTTACCTCGACTGCATATTCACTGGGGTTATTACTTATTAAATATCTGCTTGGTTTGATGAATTTTTCTCTTTTTCTTGTTTTAATTCACAACTTTTCAATAAAACAGATGATCTGAGCCACAGTCAGCTATAGGTCTTGTTTTTATAGAGCTCCTCCATCTTTGGCTACAAAGTATATAGTCAATCTGATTTCTATATTGTCCATCTGATGATGTCCATGCGTAGAGTTATCTCTGAGGCTTTTGAAACAGGAGGTTTTTCATTTTGTACTTCAAGGCCAAACTTGCCTATTATTCCTGGCATGTTTTGTTACTTTCTTTAATATTCTAATTTCCAATGATGATAGTAACATCTTTTCTTAGTGTTATATCTAAGATATGCAGAATATCCTTGTAGAACTGAGCAACTTCAGCCTCTTCAGAATCCATGGTTGGAGCATAGACTTGGATCACTGTGATTTTAAATGGCCTGCCTTGAATTCAAATTGAAATAATTTTGTCACTTATTGGGTTGTAACCGAGCACTGCTTTGACCTCTCTATGATTGATTATGGATTACTCCATTTCTTCTGCGGAGACCTTGAACACAGTAGATGATCTGCAGCCCTATTAAATTCCCTCAACGTGTAAAACCGCAGCCCGTAACGTAGTCCATAAGTTTAGCGGCTATTAAATTAGTCCCGTAAAGCAACCCGCCATCGACTTGGGGAGTAAAGGCGAAAAAAAACTACAGGATGTTGAAAACTGAACTCCACGCCCACAAATCCTTTGTTCTTTCAAGCCTGTAACTGTTATGTTTGAAAATTGCTATTAAATTGCAACAAATTCACTGTTGTTCAACCCCGTAACCCGCAAATGGAGCCAAAAAGGCAACGGGTACTACAAAGGACCTGCAAGGGAGTTACAGTCCTATCAGTAGCATTGTAAATGCAAATATACACACACTACTGTACTTATATTTAAAGGGAATGTGATGTTAGGTATTAAAATGAATAGCACAACATTCTCAAGCTCGCAAATCTGCAATATAAAATACGTTTCTGTTTAATTTCCGTGTTATATCAATCCCGGCAATCAATGTGTTAATACATATAATGGAACTTCCATGGACTAGAATATCATATTTACTGATTTATTAATATTGCTTTATTTCTGGAATGCGGGTCCGATTGAAACTCGTAATTGAAGCCTGTAAGGCTTTGAAATCTAACCTGCATTGTGACGTAATGATGACGATATCTTTTGCCACCTGTAGCTATAACTACGGGTTGGACGAATTGATCATGCTCACAGCCGCACATGCAACGCGTGCAAGAGTGGTTTATGTGCGTCGATGGCCCGTAACTCGCGGCATGGGGTAATTTAATAGCTCTGTAATGCAGCCGAATTTCAAGCCTGCAGCCTTTGCGGGTGTGCTGATGCTGCTATGGGCTTCAAATGTAATAGGGATGCTGGTCTGATATGTAATGTCCATTCCAGTCTATTTGAGTTCACTAATTTCCACAATATCAATGTTTAATCTTTTCATCTAATGCTTGACCATGTGCAGTTTGCCTTGGTTCATAGTTGTAATGTTCTAGGTTCCTAAGTTGAATTGTTCTTTGCAGAAGCTGACTTTTGGCCTTTTTCTCTTTGGCCCAACTACTTAGTTATACCTGGTGCTACTCCCAATCTCCTCTTCCCCAGTAATGTGGTTGGCACCTTCTCACTTGATAGACTCATCTTCGGATAGCACATTGTTATGTCTCTGGTTGGGCTTACCCATATGGTTTTCTTTGTCAAATATTCTGGAGTGCAATGCCAGTTCCTTCTCCAGTAGACTGATTTGTCTGACTTCTCTGCTATGACCTCCCCAACGTGGTTGACTCTATATGGTGTAACTTGCAACTTAATTGAGGTATACAACCCCTTCACCACAACAAGCTAGCAATCCAGAAGGATAATATAACCTGTATTATTTTATTTTCTATCCTAAAACTATTTTCCCAATTTTCAAGTGTAATTAATCAGAATAGTATATTTTAAACATGTTACCACATTGGCCCTTTAATACAAGTCTACTAATACACAAATAGCCCCAATGTTTGGTACACAAATTCAATTCACTGACAAAAATATGCTTTCATAAAAAAAATTCCCAACAGTGCACATGTCTCCAAAGGCAATCATTTTCTAGAAGATCTATTTACAAAAAAAATCACATTATTGGATAAGTAAAGTGATGTTGTTCATAGCACCTGCATTTCTGGAGCACTCTTCAAAACTCAGTGGTCATATAAATGTGCTTGTAGATTTATTGTCCTCTGCTGGTTGTGCTTTGAGCTTTGACAGGAGAATAAAAGGTGGTTGAATATTATGCATTGTGAATGGAATGGCTGAAAATGGAAATCGGGGCATTCATTACCTGCCACTTCATGCACAGTCACAGCAGGCATCACACACAGTCAAAAAATCACTCAAGGAAGAACTCCGACACCAGGCAGTCACATCCGAGGTATTCATCTTTATTCTATCTCTGTCAGAGCAACAGGACATCCAGGCCACAACTGCTTCATTTACAGAAAGAAAATGGTGATAGTTTTATCTTTCCGAGACATTAAAGAGTTTAAAAATGTATTTGACTAACCCCCTAAAAGGACACAGAAGTTCATAAATTTCTCTAAAGGATCATATATTAAAAATATCATTTTTTGACAAGCTAAAATTGAAAATAGGACACTTAACTTTAGAATGTAAAAGAACAAAAACACTTCCTTTAATTTACTGCCTTTCGTATGCAATTTTGCTGCTTCCTTCTAGTGCTTTAATTCAGACTATTGGAAAACTCACTAGTTTATAAGGGTATATGCTTCTGAAGTAAGTGCTGCAAGAAGAAGCCAAGTATAGAAAATGAAACACTGCAGTAATTGCATATAACATTTAGATGTGTAAAAATTATGTTTTTTTATTACATTTAAACATATGTTGCCCAGTATCAAGTTTAATTGCTGTAAAGAATCATATTAATAAAATATGTGACTAGATTTATCCTTTCAAAGAGTGTGATTGACAAATTACCAAAGAAATTATATATGAAATTTTGGAAACTTAAATGAAAGACCCATAAAATAAGCTGTTTGGAAGAACTAACCTTAATAAGTAAACATGTCATTTATCAAGTTTTATATGCAATTATATTATATACAGCTATACCTCGTTTAACGCTGTAGATAGGTTCCAGGCAAAAGGAGGGCTAAGCAAAACAGCTCTAAACGGGCATTTTAACATGGGGAAGATAAGGATAGTGAACTCATGAGAAAAACACACACTTTCAATTGAAATGTATACTTTTTTGGATTTATATGAACTTCAAGGAAACAGCAAACATAACACTAACAAACTGAACATTAGCTGAAATATAAACTTTAAATTATTAATGTATAAGCTTCTTATAGTGAATCAGAGTGTTATAAGGGGCCTGGCAGGCAAAAACAGCGTTATAGTGGGGTGTGGCGTTAAACAGGGAATTGCAGGAAAAACAGCGCCATAGCGAATCAACACTTTAAAGGGGTAGCATTTAGTGGGGTATACCTGTATGTACTTATTTTGTTTTATTTATGTGGTCTGCCACTGCCTTTTTGAGCTTCTCGTGTGAACTGCTTTCTCAGCAGGGAGTGTCCTTGTAAACAAATGAGATTTCTATCGGTCATGATGAAAGCACAAGCACATCTAATTGCCACTTCCCCATTGCAGTCACTAGGAGCTTCCTCTGCATTCAACGTCTCCTCCCACATGCAGAAGCTCCAAAATAATAACATACCTCCCAACTCTGTTTTTTTGCAGGGTTAAAGGTTAAGGGTTTTTAAAGTTAATTTTTTTTAAGTTCAACATTCACTAACAGTAAAAGAAAGCCATTACTAAGAAACATTGTTTAAAAACATAGTTGCCACCTATCATGGTGACTTCTTCGTCATTCCCCTTCCTCCCTCATTGTCATCTGCACAATAGTATGAGACAAACACAATCAACTCAGATTGAATTATTTCAGCAGGCCAGATAACATGGAGCATGCTCACTTTGGAAAGATAAGACAAAAAAGATTGTGATTGTCTCATATTATTGAGCAGATGACAATGAGGGAGGTGGGGAACTTGTCCAGCTGCAGTTTTGTGCTTATTACTTTTTCTTGGTAAAGTCCTTCTTTGCTGCTGTTTGCACATGTATTTTTCGAGTTAGTAGATGGTGAACTAAATAGATATAACGTGAAAAATGCTTACATTGGTCCCACTTAGCTTACCCTACTTCTACTGTTATCATACATATAAGTAGTTTTATTAATAAATAGCACCTCTGCCTTTTCATATCACTACCTAGCTATTCATTATTATGCAGTACTCCTCTACCTATTGGTTAATGCAGCGGCCAGTCTCTCAGTGTGAAGCTGCCGACTTTTGTCTTGATTTCATGGCTACCATATGCAATCTTGCTATTGAACTCTTTCTTCCCTGTAGCGAGCTATGTAGCTATTACTTTCCACCGATAGCAAAAATATACATGAACCCTTACAAGGGATTGTGTGATTACATAGCTCCCATAGGAGTTACTGAACATTCTACATGTTCTCTGTGAGTGTTCACAGTGAGAGAAGTCCTTACGTGTAAACTCAAGCAGATATAACTCTTATGATAATCTTTTCATTAAAGAACAATCAACTAAATCACAATGTCAATTATAAATACCTGCTCACACAATTAAACACTGACACCCAACTAATGCTGTCACATCCGATTAACAGCCCTATTAAATTCGGGCTATGTTTTAAAAAGTAGCCGTAACTCTAATTTACGGCTATTGAATTAGCCCTGTAAAGCTGCCCTCAGATGACTTGTGGGTTGAAACGCAGCAAGGCCGAGAAAGGCCTACGCGTTGAGCAACAATGAACTTCATGCCCGTAAATCCTTTGATCCGTCAAGCCTGTAACCGCTACTTGTTCAATATAGCTATTAAATTGCAAAGAAGTCTGATGCGAGCAAGCACGTTACACGCAAATGGAGCCCAAAGCCTGTGTGCTCGAGAGGACCCGCAAAGGGGGTAAAGTCCAATACAAAGCACTTGTAATTCAAATAAAAACACACTACTGTACTTTTATTAAAAAAAAGGGAAAGTGATGTTAGGTCTTAGAATTAATAGCACAAAATTCTCAAGCTCGCAAATCTGCTCAGAAAAATACTTAATTTCATGTATATATTTTGTGTTATATGGATCTCAGCAATCAATGTGTTAATACATATACTGTAACTCGCATGTGATAGAATATCATATTTGCGGCTTTATTAATATTGCATTGTGACTGGAATGTGGGTTCTCTCGTAGCTCGTAATTGAAGACTTTGAAATCAATCCTCCATTTTCTTGTGATGCAAGGCTGATGATCTCTGTTTGCATTGGCTCCATCTAAACCCGTAACTTTGGGCTTGCTTAATTGATTATGTTCTAGCCCACAAAGCTGCTCGCTGACAGATGGTTTACGGTTTGGCGTCTCAAGCCTGTAGCTCCTCTTCTAATTTAATAGCCCTGCAACACAGAGGATTTTCAAGCCCGCAGCCATTGTGGAGCTCACGTTACAGTTACGGGGCTGCAATTTAATGTGACCCTAAGCACTTGGGGTTCATGCCTACCCACCTGCCGCACACCGACCTGTGTATCCCCTGCAACTTATTACCATCTATTAGATTAGAAATTTACATATAATATGATGAATCTGAACTGCAATGTTAATATGCAAGAATGTTCATATGCAAGGGTGTCAATGTTTGAATGGGAAACGCATAGCTTTATATATATATATATATATATATATATATATATATATATATATATATATATAATATAACACAATGTTGCAGTATCCACTGATGGTCTGTAATTATTGCAATTGCTATGTGAATTACTGTGTTTCTAGACAACTTCCCACTTGCATCTGCTTAAAGCTATATCTAAGTTTCCATGTTTTTAACTTTTTCCAATCTGATACATGCTGCTTATATCAGTAACACACATAGCATTGAGTCATTCTATACACATACAGATTTATTTTATTTTAGTTTTCCACACCCCCAGAGCTGCTTTCATAGGCACAGTGTACCTACCAATAGAAACACTGCATTTGGGTATGGTTTTTAACCCTTCAAGCCAACTGCAGCTCAATGTCCAATGACAAATTCCATAATGCTTTGCTGCACAAACTGGCATCACAGATTGAAACAATGTATTAGCTGCCTGTGATTGACCAAAATTAATTATGAAGTTAGCAATGATTTTCAGTGGTGTTAACTCTCAAAATCAACTGCTTGCAAAACTCAAGAGATTTAGCAAACTTCACGGTAAGTATAATAATGTTTGTTTAGGTTTTTTTTCATGCAAAATTTTTTTTATACACTACTATCAGAATTTCGTAAGTTATTTTCCCTCACGTAACAAACCTCCAGGCTACGTATCAGTAAGATCTTAAATGAAATAGCCTGCAGCAGCCATGCAACAGCTACTTAAATTCTCGTAAAAACTCCTATACCTACGAGACAGCCTTGCAGGAGATCATATGGTTGCCATGTAATCAAGCTCTTTTTTAGCCCCTGCAAAGTGCAGAAGATTCTGCAGAGGTATTGAAAACTGCCGGGCAGGTAATTAACTGTGTAAAACACTCCCTGCAGACTCTTGTGCATGCACCAGAGCCATTGTGCCTGTAGCAGAGCAACTGTAATGGTCAACATCTATTAATGTTTGCAGATATACTCCTGGAAAGTGAACTGTCTGTCATTAAAAAGAGAATATGTGGCAGAAATTATCTGTAAGTTTATACCCATTTGCATGTGTCCATTTAAAGGGACACAACAAAGGGTCCAATAATCATAGAAAACAAAATCCATACCAATAAATAAGAATATTTGCAATTAGTGGTTGTTGTCCGATTCTCCGTGACCCTATGGACCACATCACCCTGGCACATCTTGTGTCTGGTTGTGGTCATCCATTAGATTTTCATGGAAAAGACAAAGGAGTGGGTTTTCAGTTCCTTCTATCAGTGAAAGACAATTTGTCTGACCTCTCAGCGATGACCTACCCATCTTGGGTAACCCTACATGGTATAGCTTCAGTGAGAAACACAGGCCCCTCCATCACGACAAGTTAGCGATCAAGAAAGGTAATTATTTGTTAAACAATCTAAATTATTATTATTAGGCAGACATTACTATTTAAGATCCTCTAACCTGAAAGACTATTTTGTTTAAGTTCATTAATTAGCTCTTTCGGTATGGAGAAATAGGCAGAATAATGATAAAATAATAATAATTATAATGCGTTACCACTTATACTTATGACTTGTGATAATGCTATTGCCGGTGTAGCAAGTGCAAAGCATGCCTGGAGTAAATGGGGTCTTTATAATTTATGAGGGGAGAAGGGCAGATAATTATTTTTATAGAAAGTTGGTCTGATCACCCCACAAGTGATGTGATCACCTACATATAATTTTAGATTTTTTTATTGAGAAAGTTGTATAGAGAAGGATGACCATTTTGAACTGGGGTCCTCCATCTACCAGCTCCACCACTGCTAAGGACAGCATTTTGATAAGTAAACATTTTTAAACTGTTGATAAAATGTTTGTTTGGCCTACAATAATAGACACCCAAGTCATTTTATAATATTACAATTTTAAACTGGCAGAGTGATTCAAGCTCATGAAATTTCACAAACAAAATGTAACTTTTAAAAACACTATAGTATTTTTTGTTATTATTGTAGAGCCTATTTATTTAAACATTATAGTGGCCCTTTCAGGAAAATATACTATTTTTATCTCCCACTCTTATAAATGGTCATTCATAGCCTCACAGTGTACAGCTAAAGGTAGATTAGCGGTTATGTTCCATAATACCATACCTCTTAAAGAAAAAGCACATGTATCCTAAGGACAGTTTTATTGGATGCTCCTCTATTGAATGGGGTATTCAGATTTATAGCTGAATTTGAAGGAGTGGAAGGAACTATAAAGATGATTTATTCCATGTATGAAAATGTCAATCTCTGTAAAGTGGAAACAAGCTACAACGCAAAACTTGGCCTTGGAATCACACATTTGTGATTCATCCATTTGCAGGATGAAAAACTTAAAGGGATTGCTTGGAGTTTATTTTTCTAAGTCAGTAAATTAATATAGGAAATTGACACAGAGAAGGACTCAGGTATTGCAAAAATGAAGTTCACATATAAATATTAATAATAGTTACAGCTGGTTGTTTTTCAGTACATATTTTATATAAAAAAAACAAAAAAAACAACAACAACATAGAGGATCTCAATCAGAGAACGAACCAACCTTAATTGGTTAGTTCTGTGGACATGATAACCCACTGTGAGAGCGGCCTCTTTTAGCTCACTTGTGCCCTTCACAGGGAGAAATATCCTGTAGTATATCAGTCTGGTCCCACTCACTAGAGTGGTCCAGCCCCAAAATACCAGGCAATTTTACCCTGAACAGGAGAAACAGCAAACCCCAGACATACGTTTTGGCCTTGTTTGGGCCTCGTCAGTGAGGTGTAGCTCATAACTCCCTAAGGCACAGCGAGCAAGGGGTCTCTTAGGGACAGTGAGCAAGGGAGCCCTTAGGGATTAGTCTCCCTAAGGGTGATAGGGGAATCCAGACGTGGACCCCTTGCTCACTGTTCCTTAGGTAGTTATCAGCTACACCTCACTGACAAGACCCAAAGAAGGCCGAAGCCTACATCTGGGGTTTGCTGTTTCTCCTGTTCAGGGTAGAATTGCCTGGTATTTCGGGGTTGGACCACTCTAGTGAGTGGGGCCAGACTGATATACTACAGGATATTTCTCCCTGTGAAGGGCACAAGTGAGCTAAAAGAGGTTGCTCTCACAGTGGGTTATCATGTCCACAGAACTAACCTATTAAGGTTAGTTCGTTCTCTGATTGAGCACCTCTATTTAGTTTTTTTTGTTTTTACATATTTTATATAACCAAATTTGAAATTGAGGGTATTTAAAACAGATATTATATAAAAAAGTCCTCCCATGTTATTTTCTTAGGCCTCCATTCAATTGAGGTTTTGCACGATCCGGGAGCCCGTAAGTGAGGTCGCAAGTTAATTTGCGTCTTTTTGCGGGCTCCAAATGGGATACGAGTTATAGCCTTGAAAAAATAGCGATGATTAAACCCGTTACTTACAGCCTCCATAAGCCTTTGATCTTTCACTTTTGCAAGAGTTACAATGGCTAAAATCGCAAATCGCTATTCAATTGATCAATTTTCCCAAACCCGCAAATGTTTTCACACCCGTAAATGGCAAAAAAAGGAGAAAATCCTATGAGTTCTAGAGAGGACTCACAAGGGGGTGAAGCACCTATTTGTAGCACTATAAATGCAAATATAAAATTACTACTACACTGTAAATAAAGGGGAAAGCAATGACAGACATTAGAATTAATTGCACAACAGTCTCGAAATAAAATATTTTAATGTTTCATTTTTAATCGAACTCTGGTATCAATGAGTTAATACATATCAGGCCACCCATATGGACTAGAACAGTATTGCATTTCATTTTCATAATTTAAAAATTTGTGAGTCTGATCGCATATTGGACCTCCAAACCTAATTGATCGACATGTAACCTCCATGTTTTACTTTTGTAATAACCACCGTCTCATTGTCTATTGGCTAATTCGAAATGGGAGGTTATGGGCTTGCTTAATTGATCATGTTCCCGTCCTGAACTGCTACGAACCAGTGCATGGTTTACGGTTTGGGCTTTGGGACAGTAACTTGCGGGCTTGAGCAATTGAATAGCATCGTAATTGGAGACCAACAGGAGCCAGCAACACACCCACAGACATACAGCATATAGCGATCGAGTTGCAGGCTTGGAATTGAATGTGGCTCCCAGTCAGTAGCAGATGCTGAAAATAAAGTCCTCTACCAGGACAGACTCATAGGTAAATCCTTCTCCACTTCTTGGACACCTAAGACGGGATGGAGACTATTTCCTAAAACACTACATTTCAAATAAAGTTTTAAAAACTACACTGATTCTTTAAATACTAATTTTATTGCTGATTAGTTACTAAATAAACAAAACCCTATGGTAAGACTGGGTACACAAATAAAACTTAAACTTAAACTTTTAAAGCCATAATTTAATGGGTGTTTCTTGTTTTTTTTATTAACTTTGATTTTAATAAACTCCTAAGCCACCAACATCCATTTATATGCTCAACATTATTTACTCCATAACATGTCCATAACATGTCCATAAATTATCTAGGGTAACGTAGAGCAGGTCTAGATTACCTATCTAAAAATATAAATTTTTCATATCCAGGTCTTGCAATGCAGACAGCAGATTGAACATGTCTATAGAATCATGCTTCTGAATTCCACCATTGACATTTAAAGCCCCACAAAGTATCTTTGTTTTGTCCCTGAGTAACTGAGAGCCCAATCAATATATAATTGTATTCTTCTGTCTATCTAATAAATTCCATTCTAAACTTGGGTGAGGTGGAGGACACTTGTAGCAATGATTGAACTGTAAGTTAATCTTTTTAGGGTACAATATTAACCTATAGTCAGAGGTATTTTTAGGCTACATGCTGTTCTAGGCTAATTCAGGTTTGGACTCACGCCACAGTTACTAAACCTCATATGTGTATCTGTGTATCTATACAGTATTTCAAAAAGTATCAGGTATACCTAGAGACATAAATATCACTCCATATAGACATTTTTATACACTTACAAACCCTAAATCCATGGTCCAGTACTGGAATGTTCTGGCAGCTGGCCAGATGCTGCCCTAGGTCTGAGCCTTATGGGCCAAAACAGAAAAACAGCAGTGCTTTATCCTGCTGGAGACAGTATTGATGATATTTATTAATTTATCTTTTTCATATACAAATATTGAGTGTTATGTTAAATATCAGTTGTTGCTTGATCATAAACCAAGTTTTTTTTACCTTTGCTAGGTTGAAGGACCCTAAAAGAGATATTGTGATATTTTGAAAAACCACAACCCTCGCCTCCAAAATGAAAGGACCTTCAAAGTGCTATATTTATAACTAGCTACTTGCCCATCAAAAATGACGGGAATACGTTTTCCCCACCTCTCCCTTACCTGTGTCTCCTTCCCCCTCCCTTGTGTCTCCTCCCCCCGGTGTCTCCTCCCCCTCCCTCCCCTGTGTCTCCTTCCCCCACCCTCTCTCCTCCGGGTCTAATGTTCCCCTCTCCCTTACCGGTGCCTCCTTTCCCCCTCTCCCTCTCCTGCACCTCCTTTCTACCGCTCCCTTTCGCACTCTCCCTCCCCTGTGTCTCCTTTCCCCCCTCTCCCTCCCCTGTGTCTCCTTTCCCCCATATCCCTCCCCTGTTTTTCCTTTTCCCCAATCTCCTTCCCCCATGTCTCCTTTGCCCCTCTCCCTTCCCTGTATCTCATTCCCCCTTCTCCCTTATCTCTATCTCCTTCTCCCCTCTCCCTTTCTCCCTGTTTCCTTTTCCCCCTAGTGTCTCCTTTCCCCCCCCTCTCTCCTCTGTGTCTCCTTCTCCCGCTCTCCCTGCCTTGTGTCTTCGTTTCACCTTCTCTCCCTCTCTCTTGGCTCCTTTCCACTTTCTCTCCCTCCCTTGTCTCCCTTCCACTCCTGTGTCTCATTTGCCCGCTACTCTTCCTCCCTTGTCTCCTTCCCCACCTTTCCCCACCATGTCTCTCCCCCCCCTTTCCCGCCCCATGTGTCTCGTACCTGGATGAAATCCTGCCAGTAGCGCCGCACTCACCTCCTCTGCTGTTCCCGGCGTCCGGCCAGAACTACTTTCTGGATCAAGCCGTGCAGGAACCAGGTAAAGTCCCACAGGCCTCATGGTTATGGGCCGCAACGGCACGCCTCGCTTTGCAGTTGCGGCCCTATGGGCCATAACGTGTGACCAACATCGTAAGCGTTCCGGAAACTGACAACTGTATATGTGATATGCTCTTATAAGAGCTTGACTTTATAATGTGTAAAAGGTTTTACAAAGTTTAACATAAATAAACATTTATTATTTGTTACTAAGTTAAGTAAAAAGACCTCTTATCTCCTTTCTATTGATTTTAAGCAATCTATATGGACATATTTGCATGAGAAGTGTACAGTATATGCAAGTGATGGCAATTGAATAGCAAAGACATTTTTTTACAATTTTTACATTCATATTTCAGGATTCTGTCATAACCCAGGGGAGAGGAAGGGCTTCTCGATGCCCAGTGGTCATATCAGGATCATTAGCATAAGCATCAGGGACCCATGACCACTGAATTAGTATTACCATCACAGATCCAATCCAGTTCTTCAATCTCCTTCCCATAGATAACAGCAGAGGTTCCCAAATTGATTCTAAAAATAATAAAAGTCTTCCCTGTAAAAGAAACACACCATTCCTATATGTCCCAGAAAGAGCATAAACTTTATTTTTTCAGGACATTATTTTATGCAGCGTTTGCCCCAATCAGCAGTGGGCCAGTTCCTTAGACAAACACAAGTTTCACACTTTCTGCTAGATGCCGAGGAGTCTATGGCCCTAGCTATCAGCTATAGCAGGGGTTGATATGATACTGTGAGCCCTGAGCCAGAATGTCTGGGCAAGGGGTTGGGTAGGGGAATATTTTTATTAGCTTAATGCAATAATTGCACCCTAAAACACACTCTACACATAAAATAATCACTCTAATAATGGAACATTGACCCAGAGCTCTCTAGGCTCAAAAGGCCTGGAGGGAAGGGGCCATAGGGGTCCAGGGCTAACAATCAAAGTTGGGGGAAAACATCACACAAATAAACAAGTGGTAAAGTCTTTCATAGGGTCCTTATGGCCATTATAATACCCTTTTGATTCAACTGGCTATGTGACTAATGTGGATCTTAAGGCTAGTGCCCTCGGCTTTGGGTATCAACCTGCTCTGCTGAATCCATGATGGGAAGCAGCTGCTGCAGAGCTGAGGATCATCCACCTTTACAATTCCCTAAGGCGACGGTGGTTGTACAGTTTGCCCTCCTGGATCAGGAACATGATTATACTCCTTTTGGGAAAAAGTAGCAAACCTCTCCAGGTTCTCAGGGCCTAGGCCCTCTCCTGATGGCTGCTAAACCTGGGCTGCATCATGCACCTCCTTGGGTTTTACCATCACCTGCGGACTGTGATCCAGCTCACCTTGCCTGGGGACATGATGGGGATGCCGGCTGTACTCTGCAACTGGGCTGTGACCAGATGTCGGCAGCCCTCTGTTTCCGACATGGTTGTAGAGGATGAGAATACTGGACCCTCCTCAGCCTTAGCCTCTGGATGGTCACTGGATACCTCCTCTAATGACTTGGATCCTTCCCACTGCACCTTCGTTAAATTGGGTGGTTTCCACTGCTGATTACGATCTTGGCTCTGGTAGGCTGCTGCTGAGAAGGTGGTCGTCACCACCACTGGCTTTGAGAGAGAAGCATGTATAGACTCTGGCATCAGGGTTTCAGGGCTTGCTCCCTCTCCTGATTGCCCTGTGGGTAGTCCCTGTGTTTGTGAATCCTGTATCAGCAGGATCCTCTTCCTGGCAAGCTATTATGGTTAGTTGGCCTTGCCCTGTAGTATCGTTATCGTGCTAGGGTCCATCTGTTTTGCTGCCTTGTGGACTGTAGTGGTTGCTAGCAGGTTGGACAAAACATTTGTTTGCTTCTGTGGTAGCTCAATGGTGATAGGGCTCTTGCTGGAGTCAACCTGCTCTGCTGTCACCTTGACTAGCAGTTGCTCTTGCTGGTGTTCACCTGCTCAGTTGCCTCTTTGACTGTTATGGATCCTTTAGTCACTAGCTTCTGGGGTTGTAATGGCCCAGATATTGATCTGTGATGCCGTCACCGTGACTGGCCTTGCGGGTGGAGCTCTAGAGTCAGGGTCCCAGGGATTTTTCTCCTCTCATGATCACCCTTTGAGTAGTCTCTGTATCTGTATAAAAGTCTGATTATTTTCCTGACAAGCCATCAGGATTAATTTGGCCTTGCCCTTTTGTAGATCCACAGTGGTGGGGCTTTTGCCGCTGTCTGCCTTTTCTGCTACTACCTGGCCTATAGCGGTTGTTCTTAGGCTGGTCACATTAGCCATATGCTTCTATGGTTAATCAGTCTGGTCTTAGGTCCCACACCTTCCGCTGATTGTGGGCCTGTTTCTGTTCCCCAACCATTTATATTGGCTGTAGCTCCTCCAGTTGCTTGTGATCCACCATAACTCTCTCCAAATGTCAGAATGCGTCTTCTTCATCTTCACCGGTGGAGCTCCTGCCAGGTCTTGAGCCAGGTCCCACTCAGGGCCATGTGCTGCAGCAGTTCCTTATACTCTTCTTTCAAATAAATGTATTTCTGGTTATAGTCTCAATCAATGCTGCCTCCTCTGTCCCTGGTTCGACTGCCAATTCTTGATGGGGCCAATCAGACAGAATTTCCCAGCTCTCTTTGGTTCTGATGCCACACTCTGAATCACCCTACATTACCTCTTGAAGCCCTTCCATCAGCTCCAGCCTGTAGTAGGAGGACCTCATACTCATCGTTCAAAGCAATCTCTTCCCACACCAGGTACTCCAGCCATTTTGCTAGATTCCTCACCCTGTCGGAGCCCCAGAAAGGCCATGCTCTGTTCCCCGATCATCTGTGGTGGCAATTTGGTCCCTTCACTGCTTCATCAGCCTGGAGATCAGGCACCCTTTGTCCCAGATCTCCACCATACTAGCCTTCATTTGGCTCCACACCTCTTCCACCGGCAGCACTGTTTGTCCTGCCAGATGCTGGCAGTTGGAGACCTACCTGAGTAGGGCAATATTTTTATTTGCTTAATGCAATGGTTACACCCCAAAACAAACTTTAAACACCAAGTAATAGACCTAAATAATGGAAAATGGACCCAGAGCCCTCTAGGCTCAAATGACCTGGTAGAAAGGAGCCTTAGGGTTCCTTGGCATACAACCCGAGCTTGGGGGAAAAAATATGGTCTTTAGAATACCCCTTTGATTCAACTGGCTAATGTCCATCAGGGGCCAGTGGCCAGACCCAAAAGTCTAAAGGGCCTCATTCAATTGCTACTTTTTAGAGATCTGTAGTCGCAAGTGGACGTCACAGGTTACTCTGCTAATCAATTGCCTTCCAATTGCGGCCTCCGATCGAGTTACTTGCTCCGACCTGCGATCCCTACCGACCCATTGCTATTTGTCAAATCGCTAGTTACTTCCCTCAAAGTCTTTGATCTTTCAAGGCCGCAAGGCTAAAATCGCAAATCGCTAATCAATTGCTCCGATCCCTCCTTCCTAACCATTCCATCAAGCCCGTAAAAGGCAAAAGCCAACTCCAGCTTACTTGGAGCAAGGAGGTGTCACAAGGGTTTGCAAAGCCCTTACATATCTTCCTCACAGCTCCAAAATCAAACCCCCATGATGCGGGGGTCCCGATTGGGACTTTAACCCCTTGCTGCAGGGGGCCCATGGCACACAAATGGTTAACCCCATGCCACAAGAGAGCGGAAAGTACCCCCGTGGCCACCAACATTAACCCCCCATGCTGTGGGGTCCCCATTGGGACCCCCAGAAGGTCACCACATTAGCCCTTGCAGCGGTGGTCTCCATCGGGACACCCGATACATTTAAAATGTAAAAATCCTGCCTTGCGGGTCCTGAATGGATCTTGAAGGCCCTTAAAGGATCTGCGCTAAATAAAAAAAATTAACCCCTTCCGCGGGGGTACTATAAGTACTCCCTGGCACCTAAAATGAACCCCATCACTCATGGGAGTCAATATAGACCCGCATGAAACTGTAATTAACCCCCTTAGTCCAATAGGGGTCTATATAGATCCCTATAGGGCACTTATAACCCCTATATTAACACTATCAGTGCCATGAGGGTCCTCCAGAACCCTCATGACACAAAGTCTAAGCACTACATCACACTATTAACCTTAACTATACCCATTAACCCAAACTGTACCCCATTAACCCTAACTATACTCCATTAACCCTAACTGTATACAATAAACCCCTACCCTATTAACCCCTACATTACAATATTAACCCCTATCCTACCCTATACCATTCTATTAACCCCCCTAACCAATTAACCTCCCTAATTACTTAATCCAATCAGAAGGTGCTATTGCTTTCATCCAAGTACTTACAGTACTCCCGTGGGTGGGATAGCCCTTTATGGCCCCATGGCTGGGAATTTTACATTCTTATAAAACAACTGGGGAAAACAAATAGTCTTTGGCTGAAGAAACGTCCTCTGATCATTCCACAAATTACCAGATTTAAAGATATGTTGCCAATATTAATATTCAAAATAGCACGTGAGATCTTATGTAGGAACAAGTAGGAAAGTTGTATAAAGAGAGAAAGAAGGGCACTGTGTACCTCAGGAAGAGAAAGTAAGAGGAGATCAACAATAGCATTTAATAAATGGTACATGTAACAAAGAAAGTGAAGAAATGAAGGGAGAACTGAAGAGAAGGACAAGAACAGGAGGAAAGGAAAGTAATTTAAGCTTAAAAAAAACTGGTTTACATATAGGAATGGATAGATTCTGATGTGATAATATAGCAGGGTATTCTGTTAGATGCATAGCATAATGACTGACGCTTCGCTATGCACATACCACCCACCTCCTTAAATCCATCATACACAATAATAATATATTAATAGTAATAAATATACATAGCTAACTGCTCAATGTTTAGAAATCTAGGCACACAGTCACCCCTATTTAATGAAGGTTTGTGCTATTCAATCAGTGTTTCAAATCACCATAGTATTGTTTTCTCAAACTTATCACGTCGTAGCATAATTGTCATCATATGCTTTTATTTTTAAAATCTTTATGCAAATATTATAATTAAGTAATTAAAACTTACTATTCAGCACATTATATTCTTTTACAGTCCTGTTATGGCATCATTTTTTTTTAATATGTACAGAGAAGTCCAACAATGTTATTAGAAGTAAATACTCAATACATACTTCAACCCTCTGATATATTTGGCCCATGTAAGTTTTATCCCAGGTGATCCTATATATGTCCACTGCTCACTAAATGCTTTAATTTCTATGTCAACAGGTAAGTCTGTACAAGACATGCTATATGAATTCAGCATTGCTTGCTTGCTCTAACCTGGCAGGTAAAGAACCTAGATTGTGATAGATGAGGTTTTAAGGATTTAGTCATCACTCATCCAAACTAACTTCTTAGTTGAAGCTTGATTAATGGAAAGGATGATGTTGGACAAATTTGTTTTATATTTTATGCCTTCCTCTATTCTCATTTTTAATTATATAGTACAAAGAAGTTAAGCAGTAGAAGGGGAATTTCAATGCCACCTGCTGGAAGACAGATTGATGTGATTGGCAAAATGATTTACGTGGTGTGCAGGTTCTCAATCTTGAGTAGGACAAAGACAACGTGAGGCCATTCATTAAGTTCTAAAAAATGGGGTGTCTGTACTATAATGTAAGAAAAATTAGAGCTGAATGTACTATAGACTAAATCATAGCATCAAAATAACATGTTTTCCCTTTAATATCATAAAGAATATCTAGAAATGATTATGTTAATAATATCATTGAAAGAGCCACCTACATCCTATATTTATTTTATGCTCTAGACATTATGGGCCTCATTCAATTCCGGGCCGTAATTCGGCTCCAAGTCGTCAGTTCCTTGCGATCGGATTACAACCCGCATATCGCTATGTCTACGCTGCTATTCAATTGGCCGGCACCGCAAGAATGTCCCCTTTCCCGCTAATCGCAAACCATGCTATCGGCAGTAACATTTGTCACAAGCCCATAAATCGTGTTTCAAGCCCATAATCTTGGATAAATAAATGCAAATATAAATTCAATCCAGCACTGTAAAGCACTGTAAATGACGGGGAACACAATGGGTGGACATGAGGATTAAAGGCACAAAATTCCCAAGCTGGCACATCACCAGAATAAAATACTCTATTTCACGTTATTCCGAGGCCGTAGGACTTTTGAATCCAACCTCCATTATTTTCAATGTCTACGAGCTTGATTAACGAATTACGTGCTTGGAGGTCATGCAAGCCCGAATGACAACCGCAGGGTTTTCCACATCAACCCCTATCTGCAGGGGTCCCCTGCAGCATATACAAATTTCAAATTTCCTGCCACGGGGCCTTAAAGGGCCCACGCAACACTAATGAGCTATCCCAGCAGCGGGAGTACTGTAAGTAATTGGATGAAAGCAAAATCACCTTCTGATTGGATTAAATAGTTAGGGGTGTTAATTGGTTAGAGGGTTTAAAAGAACAGTATTGGGTAGGATAGGAGTTAATAACGTAAGGTAGGGGTTCATAGGGTAGGGGTTTATTGGGTATTCGAAGCTTGTAACCAGATCGGAGAGCGCAAACGTAAGCCAATTGAATAGCTAAGTAGCTACCGGCCTCCACTTGCAGCCCCGTAGCACAAAAACGTAGCAATTGAATGAGGCCCTATAATTGTCAGATATTCTTAGGGCTTCATTCAAATGCGATTTGGCCAATTGAATAGGGCTCTATATAAGCACATAAATTATATTTTTTACAGAAGTTTTTAGTTAGTGAAGACCTTGCTTTTGGATAGAAGTTCACTAACTAAAAACTTCAATTGGCCAAATCACATTTGAATGCTACTTGTATATGCAATTATGTTTCTGTGGAATCTATAATTTTAACTTCCAATGATCAACTTCCTGAGGTGGGAGGAGACTTTAAATAAATAGGAAGTGTTTTTATCTGCACAATAGGAGATTGGCATCTACAACTGTGAGTTTATTGATTAGGTCTAATGGAATGCTCATTTGTTTACAAGGACAAATCCTTTTGAGGCAGAATTTGCAAGAAGCAGGCTCAGTAAATAAAATGGAAGCCTGCAGCAAAAAATAATTACATGTAAATGTGAAAAATATAAAGGTTTACTTTATTCATTTTTTTTACTTTCTAAAATTATAAAATGTTGTTATTCAAAACATAATCTAAAACAAAAGAAGGACACCAGCCCTTTAAATTGCTTGAGATGTTGGTAATGATGTTGGTTTATTCATTCATCCTCTTAGTATAAAAATCGTGAATATTATGTTATATGTCAGTTATTGGTTAATTGTGTTAAAGTAAGCCAAGGTTTTAACCTTTGTTGAAGGACCCTAAAAACATTGTGAAATGTTGAAGAACCATAACCCTCTTCTCCAAAACTGAAGAATAACAACACCCTCTTCTTGGTTACATCTATTGATACAACATCCTTCTTCTGGGCCAGTAAAGGGAAATTTTGTGGTGTAAATTCAATCTTGTCCAATGAACTTAACAAAGGCTCCTCCAAAATCATGATCCAGCTTAGAGGAAGTGATGTAACAAACAAAAAATGGATACTTATTTAGATTTTTTTTAACTTGTTTTAGATGTTAAAATGTGGTATTTATTTACAATAATATAAGGAAATATTTTCTAAAGTGGACATTTTTTTTTACTTGAATGCATCTTTTTAAATTTAACTAAATCGGAAGAAAAATGTCACTTGTTTTTGAAGTATGTAACAAACTAACTTCAGCTGCAGTGTCAGCCATGAGCATAAACAAGTTTTTAGAGAAAATACTATTTTTTTTAACACTCTGTTAATGATTAGAGGATTCCATCTTGTTTTTCTGCATTAATCAGCTAAAGCTTGATTATGTGATACAAGCATTTTTATAGAGGGAGCAGTCATAGGTATTTGTCAGATAATTGGTTCTGATTGAAATTGACACCACTGCCCTTCCCCATTATGGGCATAGAAGCTGGCAGCATGCATCAACAGATGCAAACACTGCTCCCCAGAATTCTAAAGGCTCCTTTCTTACATATCAATTCACAGATGTCTCCAGAGTCCAGCAGAGGCATCAAGATTGTTTTGTTCTAATTAAAAAACAGCTTAGTATTTTTTCCCTGCCTAATTATTCTCTTAGTCAGACTCTGTTTTCAAACATATTTGTTTTCCATTGTATGCTGTTTTTTTAATGCACTGCCATATATTTATGCTGATTTTCCCTGTTCTTTCACTAGTCCTTTTAATGACAATAACAGAAAAGAATGAACACAATGCTGACAGATTCCTACTTCCAGGGGCATTGCAGATAGGAATACTTCCCTCACAATAGGTAATTAGTTGGATACCTTTTGTCTGTCTCTCATTATACAGCAGGCATATGAGAGCCATACTGTGGCATCTTAATGAGTTTATGCTTTGTTCCTGATACTATATTCACAAAGCAGGGACAAAGGTATCCTATCTATTCCTGACTGCTACAAGATGAAGATATTCCTGTAGCCTGTTAGGCAGATAAGGGAATTCATCTTTTGCTGAAAAAGATGTCATTTTACATACAAATGCATAATACTTCATTTACATTGAACTGACCTACTCACAGCATCTTTTAAAGGGGCCCTGAAACACCATATTTACAGTATTTTAAAGAAATACAATTGATAATGGGTAACATATTTTTGAAACAATTAAAAAGGACAAGAACAGCTTTGATCCACAAATCTTATGGTAGTTTCAAGTGACCTCTTATGTATTTTTATTATATCAGAGAGAGAAAAAAGCCATGATGCAAACCATGCTGCTCATTAATTGCAGAAACTATTCATAGGGTAATATTCAATGCATTTTCAGGGACCAGATAAAGATGTATTTCCTGAGTTTTTAAACTTGTTTTTCTTTCTTTTTGTAAGCTTTGCAGCATTTATCTGTCACGCTAGTGAAGTAAGCCACTCTCTCTGTGTCTGCTGTTATTATTCAAACTGAGGGTTCCATCTCATGTAGTATTGCTTGAGACTTGATAAAGAGAGGCTGAGTCTCTCGAAAGCTTGTCATTATAAATAAGACGTTTATCCAATACAAAAGGTATCAAATTATATTGCAATACTCATTATTAATCTATATATATATATATATATATATATACATATATATATATATATATATATATATATATATATTATCACATATATAGTTGTCAGTGTATGTAACGTTTGTGTTGTTGGTCACGCTTTTTGCTGTCGACGCATGATTTAGGCTGCAATGAGCGCCAGAGGGACTGCAATGAGCGCCGAAGCGAGGCAAGCAGTTGAAGCACGCAGGACTTAGGAAGCAATGAGCGCCAAAGGCTCATTCCACTGTGAGTCTCGCAAAGCGAGATGAGCAGTTGAGGCACGTGGGCTGCAGCCGAAAAAGGGTAGAACTTTGCCGCAGACCGCGAGGAACGCAGTTTGCTAATTGAACGCCCAAACTTAGTTCAATCGCTTAACTCTAAAACCCCCCAAAACAAGAAAAATAATAATACAAAAACACACTCACACAGCACTGGGGGAGAGCCAGGAAGCATGGGAGTGAGGTTGCAAGCGAATTTGAGCCATAATTGCAATTTTCCGTTAATTGAAAATCGGGTAAGCAAGGAAAAAAATGGTGGCCGAAAAACATAAAAAATTCTCAAACAGGATGTAATCGAGGTTGAGCAAAGCCAGGCACACGGGACTGAAAATACACAACGGCAAATACAGTAACACTTACACGAACAACGCCAGGCACGCAGGACTTTGAAAATAAAACAAACGGCATTCAGCTAGAGGAGAAAGACACAGAGGAGGGTCAGAGGGGAGATGCTGGAAAGGGACCCATGTCATTCCCAAGCACAAAACTTGCAGGTTAATGAACCCTGCAATGAGTTGCCCATACAGTAGATGGGGGTAAAGATTCGCAATGAGCAACAAAGGCGCTCATCGCAGTGCTTGTTATGAGCACCGTGACCGGGAGAGGCTCGTGATGAGCGCAGAAGGTGATCATTGCAAAGCAAGAACTTTGAAGTACACACGGAGAGAGGCTCGTGATGAGCACCAAAGGTGCTTAGAGGAGCAAAAGCCTCACATTGTGTGGCAAACAGCATTGCCAGCCTTACAATTTTATTCCTGTCATTTTTGAAGTGCAAGTAGCTAATATATATACCGTATATACTCGAGTATAAGACAAGTTTTTCATCCATTTTTTTAAGGCTAAAAAGGGCCCCCTCGGCTTATACTTGAGTCACTCTCCCCCCGTGTCCCTCTAACCACCCCATGTCTACCTCCCCCCCCCGTGTCTCTCTAACCCCTCTGTGTCTCTTTCCCCCCCTTATCCATTGAGGTTGAGGAGGAGGGTTGAGGAGGAGGGTTGAGGAGAGAGGTTGAGGAGGGGGTTTAGAATGAGGAGGGGGGGTTAGGATGAGGAGGGGGGTTGAGGTTGAGGAGAGGGGTTGAGGAGGGGGGTTGAGGTTGAGGAGGGAGGTTGAGGAGGGGGGTTTTGAATGAGGAGGGGAGTTGAGGATGAGGAGGGGGTTGATGAGGGAGGATGAGGAGGGAGGCTGAGGTTGAGGAGGGAGGTTGAGGATGAGGAGGGAGGTTGAGGATGAGGAGGGGAGTTGAGGTTGAGGAGGGGGTTGAGGATGGGGGGGTTGAGGTTGAGGAGGGAGGTTGAGGAGGGGGTTTAGAATGAGGAGGGGGGTTGAGGATGAGGAGGGAGGTTGAGGAGGGAGGTTGAGGATGAGGAGGGAGGTTGAGGATGAGGAGGGAGGATGAGGAGGGAGGTTGAGGATGAGGAGGGGGATTGAGGTTGAGGAGGGAGGTCGAGGAGGGGGTTGAGGATGAGGAGGGGGGTTGTGGAGGGGGTTGAGGATGGGGGGTTGAGGTTGAGGATGGAGGTTGAGGATGAGGAGGGGGGTTGAGGTTGAGGAGGGGGTTGAGTATGAGGAGGGGGGTTGAGGAGGGGGTTGAGGATGAGGAGGGGGGTTGAGGATGGGAATAAGGGAGGGGGGAAGAGACACAGGGAAGGGAGAGGGGGGAAGAGACACAGGGAAGGGAGAGGGGGGAAGAGACACATGGGAGGGAGAGGGGAGAAGAGACACGAAGGAGAGAGAGGGGGGACACAAGAAAAGGGCACACAAGAGGGGGACACAGAGGGCACAAGAGGGACACAGGGGGCAGCACATTTCCCACCCTCAGCATATACTCGAGTCACTCATTTTTCCCAGTATTTTGTTGTAAAATCGGTGCCTCGGCTTATACTCGGGTCGGCTTATACTCGAGTATATACGGTATGTACAATTTTAAAAACACGGTTTTAAAGGGCCAGTGTAGGTGTCAGGTGAAGATCTGTGAGCATAAAGGCTTACTGGTCAGTGAATTACTTGCTGGAAGAGACAAGGTGTTTGCTGTACCCTTGGTGTAAGTGTGCAGTAATCAGTGTGCAGGTAAGTAGACAGATCTATTTAAAATATGGGAAGGAGTGAAGTTGGGAGCTTGCAAACAGTTCTAGTGCAAGTGCAGTTATAGTGTAAGTGTGGAAATTTAAATAAAAGGACAGAGTGCAATTATAGTGTAAGTGAGGGAGTTTAAATAAAAGGAGGGAATGCAGTTATAGTGTAGTTGTACACATTTTAGCTGGGTCTAGCATGGAGGGTGGAGTTGGGAGTAGTGAGAATATCCAGGGAAGTAGCTGGGTTACAGCTACAAGGAAAAGCAGAGGAAGGAGGAGACTGGCCAGTTCTGAGTTTGCAAATATCAAGGGATTTGCTGGATTGAGTCACACTGTTGGGGATGTATATTCAGAAGTGGCAATCCCTTATAGAGTTGTTTCCTCTAAGAGCTTGGAAAACAGGTCTATTGAGCAGAGGGAAGGCTGTATAGGTAGAGGAACAGGCAGGTTTTGGTAGCATGGTAACTTGTTCGGGTAAAATAATTATTGGCGGGGAGGGGGGATGGAAATGAACAGCGTTCTTGATTCATATTGGTACCAATGACAAAATAAGTGGAAGATAGAGTGTCCTAAAGAATGATTTTATAGAGCTTAAGGCAATGACATCCAAGGTAATATATATATATTTTTTTTTTATTAAAGATATACAAAAAACAAATATAGAAAAATCATACAAAATAGCAACATACATTCTTCCCAATAATTTAATTTTCAATCAAATTGAATAAAAAAAACTACAATAGTAGAGAAAGTAGAAAAAGGTAGAAAGACGATAGTCTCCTAATTTATCTGCTTAAACTTTCCCCAAGTGTTCCAATTAAATTGCTGTGTTTTTTTAAGATCTTGTATAATGTCATTATTCATCAGATCCCTGTTAAGATTTATCTTATTTTCGACTTCTCTGCATGAGGGTATAGTAGATTGATTCCAGTGTTTAACTAATAGGGATTTGAATATAAGTAGTATACGAGATATTAACAATTTATCTTGGGGAAAAAGCGTATCTAATTCCAGATGGAATAATACAACTGCTGGAGTGCATGGAAGTTTTTCAGAAGATATTTGTTCACAACATTCTTTCCAAAAAGATTTAATTATATCGCATTCCCACCATGTATGGAGGGCCGTGCCTAATTGGCCACATCCCTTCCAATGTAGTAGGGAAATTTGTGCAACTTATTCATAATTGCTGGTACCAGGTACCATTACGGGGTGATCTTAAAATATAGCTCCATATACATATTATTTATCAATGCATTCTTTATTCATTTAAGTGCTTTGTACCAGAGCTGATTTTCATATTTTATATTGAGATTGAGTTCCCATTCTTTTAAGGCCTTAGATTTTTTTTATAGACCAGAGCTTTTGTTCTAATTTTTCTGATTCTTGATATGAGGTGCGGGATTGGACTTTTAATTAGAATTTCTTCCAATTCATACTTTTTTTTCAATTTTTTGAATAGAATTGCACATTTGTTTTAAATTTTCTACTAATGAACTGTAATTTAACCAGGATATTATTTTTAACCAGTATCTCTGATTAAGCTCTGCTAAATTTAATAAGGGTCCCTGAGAATATAAATCAGAGATACATTTTGCTCCGGCCTTTTTCATCTACTTTATGGCTGTTCTATTTGAATTATCAATTAGTATGATAGAGTAGCTGATAGAGTAGGGAAATGTAAGAGCTCAAATTTAGTTTTATTCTTCACCCAGAATTCTATCAGGGATCTTAAGCCCTTTGAGAGATACCCCCAAACTTTATCTTTGCTCTTATATTTTTCTATTAGTATTAAAATGGGATTTACTCCAATATCATCGTCTTCTATATACTTCCAGCTAGTTCGCTCATGTTGATCACATATATAGTTGTGAGCGTACGAGTTGTTGCTAACGCTGCGGGCTCGCGTAGCGAGTCGCGGGCCTCGCGTAGCGAGGGCTGCGGCTCGCGCAGCAAGACGCGGGCCTCGCGAAGCGAGGGCACTGTGCCAGGTTCTCAGTTGCTGGCTTGGAGCGCCGCAGGTGCTCCATGCCAGCACCTGAGGACCTCGCAAAGCGAGGTCTTCAGTTGCAGCAACTGCGACCCTTGCAAAAAAAAGTTTACGTCGCAACACATTACGACACTCGCAAACAACATACGACACACGTTCACACACATTACGACACTCGCAAACAACATACGACACACGTTCACACACATTACGGCCTCGCAACACTCGGACGCAACTCGCGAACATTACAAAATTACAAACACAATACATACACACAGCACATACATAAAAACCTTACCTACACAAACAGGAAGCACCCAGGACCTCAAAAATGCAACTTACAACTTAATTGCACTCAAAATAAAAGAGTTTAGACAATAAATAGTTTGTTAAGCAACACAAAAAATGGCCGACGAATAAAACGAAAACGAGGCTACACACGCAAACACCATACGAGACACGTTACCACACATTACGACTTCGCAAACATCGGACGCAACATACAAACATTTAAAACTTAACAAAGACACACAACAAACACATAAAAAGTTTACCTACAGCAAGAGGAACCAGCCAGCACCTCAAAAAAACAAGTTACACCTACATTTAAATCAAAATAAACACTTTAGACACTAATACCATCGCTAAGCGAGAGAAAAAATGGCCGACGAACAAAACGAAAACGAGGCTTCAGACGTAACTATACTTCACTTACTCGCAATAATGATACACATACTATGCGGAACGTATCACAATCAGATTAAACACCATTTTGAACAGTAATACGCAGAAAAAGGCGGATGGAACGCAAATTGTAAGCTGGAACGCAAATAGCGCATGCGTATTGCGTTCTAACGGTCTCACTTTCCAGAACTTTCTACAAGTTTATAAATACTGCCTATTTCAAACAAAAAAATACATTTCTCCTCAGGTGATCAACGGAGTGACTTCTGAGATAACTGCTGCTTTTACTTGAGAAGACAATTCTTTACTAATTTACTACTTTGCATTGTGCAAATTACAACTGAGAGGTAAGCTATAATATATTACATTTTATTATCAGGACAGGTCAAACAAATAAAAAAAAAAACTAGGATTTAGGTAGTCATCATGTATGGCACATTTATGTGTATAGGCTCACAAAAAAAATACGGTTCATTTAACAAAACAACAAAAAAACATAATTTAATATTAAACAGAGCTTTATGTATAGTGACACGCACATATATTATGTCTATAATGTATAGTGACATGTGACACGCACATATATGTCTATAATGTATAGTGACATCTGACACGCACATTTCTGTGTATTGCCCCTTCATAGTGACATGTGACACGCACATATATGTCTATAATGTATAGTGACATCTGACACGCACATTTCTGTGTATTGCCCCTTCATAGTGACATGTGACACGGACATATATGTGTATAATGTATAGTGACATGTGACACGAACATTTCTGTGTATTGCCCCTTCATAGTGACATGTGACACGGACATATATGTGTATAATGTATAGTGACATGTGACACGCACATTTATGTGTATTGCCAATGCAACAAAATTACCTTACAACAAAATCAGTAAACAACTACATTTAAATGACATTATATGTCATGTATACTGATATGTCACACGCACATATATGTATATCATCTATAGTTACATCTCACACACAGACATTTATGTGTGTTGAAAAAAAAAATATAAGGTTAATTTAACCATTTAAATTTGACTCATGTATACTGATATGTCACACGTACACAAAATAATTATATTAAACTATGGAATGTGCTTCATGTATGTGACCTATGTGTGTAGCCCCCAACAAAAAATAAGGTTAATTGAAAAAAATTACACAACTATATTTAAATTACATTCCTTTTCTGCAATTCAATAGATCATATAAAGCTGAATCTTTCTATTTCTTTTAATATTCAAACAGACTCTGCATCAACAGCGTCTCTCAACAATTTGCACCGTGCACTGTGAAGCACAATCCCTTTTAAAGAACACCAACAAAGAAGAAGAGGTAAGATACAACAAGACATTACATGCTCAAAAGGCCATGCTTTGCTAGATGAAAAATTATAAATATACAAATAACTATTTCACTTTCTTTTTCAAACAGACACTACAAGAAGACCAGCGGATTAAGATTGGCAGGAGGGGACCGTCTGTCATTCAAAACTTCAATCAAGGTAAAGTATTAAGTATAAACAAGAAATAACCATGAGCCTTATTCAATTGCGACTTCCTCAATTGAATAGGGCTCTATATAAGCACATAACATATTTTTGATACAGAACTTTTTAGTTACTGAATTTCTAACCACAATCAAGGTTTTCAATAACTAAAAACTTTGCTCAATAAATATGTTATGTGATTATATAGAGCCCTCTTCAATTGGCAAAATTGCAATTCAATGAGGACCTATATGTCTTTAATGGCCAAGGGCCTCACTCAAATGTGATTTGCCAATTTCAATAGGGCTCTATATAAGCACAGAGCATATTTTTTAAAGGAAATTTTTCTTTTGTGAACACGTTGCTTTTAAATACAAGTTCACTAAATACAAAATTCCGTTAAAAAATATGCTCTGTGCTGATATTGAGCTCTATTCCATTGGACAAAACACAATTGAATGAGGAGCTCACAATATAACAAATGCAGTAACCAAAGGCCCTCATTCAATTGCTATTTTGGACAATTAAATATGGCTATAAATAAGAACTTTTAGGCCCTTATTCTATTTTAAAAAATATATGTGATGTGCTTATTTACAAACCTATTCAAATTTCTACATTGCAATTCAATTACGGCCTTAGAGTACTATTACATTGTAAAAAATGCAATTGAATGAGGGCCAAACTATGCAACATATGGTACACACAAAGGACCTCATTCAATTGCAATTTGCCCAATTGAATAGGGCTCTAAATAACAACATAACAATTTCTTTAAAATAAGTTTTTAGTTACTAAAAAAATATCAAAAATAAAGTTTTTCAATGACTAAAAACTTATTTAAAAAAATATGCTATGTGCTTATTTAGGGCACGATTCAATTAGCCAAATCGCAATTGAATGACACACAAACTGCTACACACAAAACAGAATTTCTTATTCAATGTTTAACAACCTATAAGCCTTACAAAGAAGCAAAAATAACAATAACAAAAGTGTTGTGCACCTAATAGCATTGTACAAAAAATCACACAAACTCATAGCAAACTATATTAACATTCTTCTTTAATGTTTAACAACCTATAACCTGTACAATCAAGAAGAAATAAGTTTTGCACAAGTGATGCGCACCAAACAGGATTGTCAAAAACTAACACAAACACATAGCAAACTACATTAATTATATTATTTCATGTTTCACTAACTATAACCATCCCAATAAAGGTTAAATAACTATACCACAAGTGGTGTGCACAAAACAGGATTGTACAAAAAATAACATAAACACATCTTATTTAATATATCACAACCCACAAGCCTTACTAAGAACCTTCAATAAGAATAACAAAAGTTGTCGGATTGTACAGAAAGTAAAAAAAAACTAAGATAGAAAAAAATAACCATAACTCATACAATACAGTCAAATTAATACATTTTTTAATTATTTAAAAGACATTTCACTCAAACAACATTTTCTATTTTAGATTACAACAGATACTGCGTGAAGACAATCGGACGAGGACTTTTTCCACAGGACCGGACCATCGGACGAGGACTCGGACCAGACCAGCAGACGAGGAATTTCAACACAGGACCAGACCAGCAGACGAGGAATTTCAACACAGGACCAGACCATCGGACGAGGACTTTCACCAACGGACCACAACTTCGGACGAGGGATATCGCCACAGGACCACAATATCGGACGGGGGCTATCGCCACAGGACCACACCATTGGACGAGGACTTCCAACAGAGGACCACACCATTGGACAACGATTTTGAACCGAGGACCAACAAACATTCGGATTTAAATCACACTTCAACCAAGGTAAAGTATAATAAGTACTAAAGTATAAAACTAAAGAAACTGCTTTCAGTTGCATCCGTGTCAACAGAAAAATAAAATAATTAATTTACTATCTCCCTTATTTTATTTAAATTGCTACTATGCAATACATAGCTCAATAACCACATCACTTTTTTTTTCAGCAAAGAAGTTTTGCAGTGGTAAATATCTATCCACAAACAACGTTTTTAATAAATAAAACCATTATTTTAAATAAATATGTTACATGCTTATTTACAGCAGTATTCCATTGGCCAAATTCTTACCCAGTGAGGACAGGAATTATAAATTTAAATAAATATAAATGATACATTCATGATTTGACTTTTATTTCACCAATTGTGCACAAGAATCTTTAACAGGAATTACAAATTTAAATATACACAATTACATTTATTTTTTTTCCTTTACAGATTAATATGGCTGATAACGAGACCAAAGAAGAGAAGAAAAGACGTCAAACTAGAGAAAGACAAGAGAGATGGGCCGCCCAGCAGACACCGGAGGAGAAAGAAATTCGAAGAGAAAAAGAACGCAAAAGACTTGCAAATAAAAGAATATCAGCTGCAAAAATGAAAGATACAACCAAAAAAAATAAAAAAATAATAAAGCATTTACAAACTGTTCCTAAAACATCAGATGACATTTTACAACATAACAGTCAAGACAGACCAAAAAAAGCAACTACAAAAACAAAGCATTTACAAACTCTTACTAAAAACTTACAGGACATTTCAACCAAACAAGTCCAACATATACCAAGAAAATCTACGAAAAAAAATAAACATTTAGAACCTGTTGTTCAAACATTTCATGACTTTTCATCTGATGAATATCAAAGTCAACATCCAATATGCTTTGCAAATTGTCCTTTACTGAAGTCTTTAGCAGTAGAGGTTCATAGTTGTGGGGACATGACTACTCAATGTCAATTTTGTGAGGCTTATTATTTTAAACAGGAGAGACCCCGAGATGGACAATTTATTAGTTGTTGTCAAAAAGGAAAGTTCAAACTTCCACAAAGGAAACAATTTCCAACCTATTTACTAAATATTATGACTGAACCTACTTTTCCAAATTACAACAATTTTAAGACAAACATAAGATCCTACAATAGTGCCATATCATTTGCATCTATGGGGGCAACATTGGCTGCTAATGTACCAGGACATGGTCCTTACTGTTTTAAAGTCCAAGGACAAATTTATCATCGGACTTCACATTTACATCCAGAGGAAGGAGAGCAAAGAAAATTCGCTCAACTATATGTCCTAGATACAATGGAAGCTGTTGACCAACGTATGCAGATGGAAGAAAATAAAAAATGCTTACCCAGTGTTTTTATAGAGCTAAATAACATTATGGACAACAATCCCTACAGTAAAGCTTACAAAAAATTGGCAGAAGTAGAAAATGAACAACTACTTCATGCACAAAGACATCAATTACCCATGCCAAAGGTTAATATGGTGCTTAAAAGAGACAGACATACTGATAAACGTCGTTATAACTTGCCAACATCAAATGAGGTTGCAATGGTCTTTCACAATGATGAAGGAGAACCACCATTTCAAAGAGACATTAGAGTATATCCCAGAAATGAGGACCAACCATTTATTAATATTAATATCTTAAGTCCAAATTTAGATCCAATGACATATCCCATCTTTTTCCCACACGGAGAAGCAGGTTGGCAACCAAAATTAACCCTTCCCAGTTACCCAAATGCTAAAGCCAGAATCCGAAATAATGTTTCTATGCTTGAATTTAAAGTTGCTCAAATTGCCATTAGAGATGAATTTAATCCAATTTTATGTGGTGGGAAACTAACACAACAATGGATTATTGATTCATATTTGCAAGTTGAGGCAAATAATTTAAACTTTATAAAATATCAACAAGATAAACTACGTGTAGAACAATATTGTGGACTCATGGACTATGTTGCTGACGTAGCTACAAGCAGAGACATGACAGCTGGCAAAGCCATCATTTTACCATCTTCCTTTCAAGGATCTCCTCGAAATATGAGAGAAAGATACAATGATGCTATGGCTATTGTGACAAAATTTGGAAAACCAGATTTATTTGTGACATTTACATGTAATCCACAATGGCCAGAAATTAATCAAAATCTACTTCTTGGACAAAGTGCTTCAGATCGACCAGATTTAGTAGCCAGAGTTTTTAAGATAAAATTAAATGAATTAATACGTGACTTCACTATAAATCAGTTATTTGGCAAATGTCTTGCTTATGTATATACCATTGAATTTCAAAAAAGAGGCCTTCCACATGCACATCTTCTCATAATACTTCAAGAGAAAGATAAATTAGATACTTCGGACAAAGTGGATGCAGTCATAGTTGCTGAACTACCGGATCCAGAACTATATGGTAGACTATATGAAATTGTTACTCATCGCATGATTCATGGACCCTGTGGAGACCTTAATCCACAATCACCATGTATGGAAAATAATCAATGTTCAAAAGATTTTCCAAAAGATTATAGAGACAAAACATATGCAAATTGTGATGGATATCCACTTTATAAAAGAAGAGAAGGAGATAGTGCCATTATTCGTGGAAAAAAAGTGGACAATAGATATGTAGTACCCTACAATCCACATTTACTCATGAAGTACAACGCCCACATCAACGTAGAAGCCTGCACTTCCATCAAATCCATTAAATATGTCTACAAATATATTTACAAAGGTTACGATGCAGCTACTGTAGTCGTCAAAAGTGCAGACAACCCTGAAAGTAGTGAGTTAGTACATGATGAACTTGCATCTCATGTAGATGCTCGCTATGCCAGTGCGCCAGAAGCTATGTGGCGGCTTTTAAAATTTGAAATGCATGATAGATCACATGCAGTATATAGGTTAGCAGTACATTTGCCACAACGACATTTAGTCTATTTCCATGCTGGAAATGAAGTGAATGCATTGGCCCAAAGTGAAGATCGTCACACTACACTAACTGCATGGTTTGCATTAAATTCCACTGATGCTCAAGCAACACAATACTTATATATTGAAATTCCATATCACTATGTTTTTGTGAATGGATTATGGAGAGCAAGAAAAACCAGAGGCAATAAAATAATTCCACAAATTTACACAGTCAGTCCAAGAGATGTTGAACGATTTTGCTTACGGATATTACTTTTAAATGTTCCAGGAGCACAAAGTTTTGAACAATTAAGAACTGTTAATGACATTGTATATGAATCCTTCCATTTAGCTGCAAGAAATAGAAACTTACTCGCTGATGATACAGAGTGGGAAAGATGTTTAGAAGAAGCAGCACAATGTCAAATGCCACGACAGATGAGAGAACAATTTGCTTTTATTTGTATCTTCTCAAATGCTCCAAATGCATTAGCTTTGTGGGAGACTTTTAAAAGTAATATGGCTGAAGACTTTATGCGACGATACAATGAACCCATTGCACACTTAAAAGCCTTAATGGAAATTCAAGAAGTCTTTTTAACTCATGGATTAAGTTGTGCAAGTTTTAATTTGCCTGATCCAGGTCTAATAGATGACATTAACTTTGAAGACTATGACATTCAACTACAAGCAGAAAGAACAGAAGAAAGACTTGCAACTTTAAATACACTACAATTGCAAGCATTTCATGCCATTAAAAATGCTATAGATGATGACATGGTGACAGAGCGTTATTTCTATCTTGATGGACCTGGCGGATCAGGGAAAACATATTTGTACAATTTATTAATGAGTTCAGTACGAGCACAAGGACAAATAGCAATGGCGTTTGCCACTACTGGAATTGCTGCACTTTTATTAGAAGGTGGAAGAACTGTTCATAGTGGATTTAAACTGCCAGTGCCTATTTTGGAAAATTCAGTGTCAGATATTCGCATGACATCCTTACAAGCAAAGAAATTGAAGAAATGTAAATTAATTATAATAGATGAGGCCACAATGATGTCATGCTATGCCCTCCAATGTATTGACCGTTTGCTTCGTGAAGTCATGGATAATATTTTTCCATTTGGTGGAAAGGTAATTTTGTTGGGTGGCGATTTTAGACAAACATTACCTGTCGTTGTACATGGAAATCGAACAGACATTATTGAAACATGTATAAAGTCAAGTACAGTATGGAAACATTTTACCCATCTTCAACTGCAACAAAATATGAGATCAGAAGGCCAAACTGATTTCAATGATTGGCTTATTAAAATTGGAGAAGGAAGAACAGAAAAAATACTACATTTACCTGATGACACTGTAGAGATACCACCTCATATGATTTGTCAACAAGATATTATATCGGCTATATTTGAAGGGAGCATAAATAACGAAGAATATTCTGAGCTTGCCAACCAAGTTATACTGACGTGTAAAAATAAAGATGCATTAATACTCAATAATGAAATCTTAAAAAAAATTAATGCACCACAAAGAAATTATCACAGTGCTGATTCTGTACTTGCTGATGACAATGAAAGTCAGGCAAACTTTTCAACTGAATTCATTAACTCTTTAACTCCTTCTGGAATGCCACCACATATTTTGCAGCTAAAGAAAGGTGCAATTATCATGTTACTGCGAAATATGAACCCCAAAAAAGGCCTATGCAATGGCACAAGATTAATTGTTCAACAATTAAAGGACCATTTTATAGATGCTGAAATTTTAACTGGGACCCATAAAGGAGAGAGAGTTTTCATACCAAGAATAGATTTAGCACCAAGTGAAAGTAGTCTCCCTTTTATACTTCAAAGAAGACAATTTCACATTATTATGGCATTTGCCATGACCATTAATAAATCACAAGGTCAAACTTTCAAATCTGTGGGTATTTACTTGGAAGAACCAGTTTTTGCACATGGTCAATTGTACGTTGCGTTGTCACGGTGCAAAAATCCACAGGCTATTAAAGTTTACATTGAAAACAATGAAAGTCAAGGTGATTTATTAGAAGATGGACGTATTTTTACTAAAACCATTGTCTACTATGAAGTACTATAACTTTGCAGGATACAAATTAAAGATGCCAACATTTTTTAAAAGCATTCCAAAATACATAACAATTGGTTGTTTAATTCAGTCATAATTAATGAAAGTACTGTTTATGAATGATTCGCCTCACAAAATACTTGCCTTGCATTGTTAGTAAAAATTATGTTAAAATGTTAAGTCACTATGTTAATGTTTCTAATGTTACAAGTTTAAAATATATATTTTCAAGTTATTTCATTCAACAGATTACAAAGTGGATGTTAAGAGGTCAAGCACCTTTTAAGTCACAATGTAAATATTGTCTGTTATCTTAAGATTACTAACTACATTAATGTTTATCGCCAGTTTATGTGCTCAGTAATGAATTACTTTAATTACGTACGTTTTAAGGAGAGTTTTACTGTATGCCTTCCTCTACATTCAATGTATATTCAAGTTAACAATTATTGTGATAGAAATTGCATGTTAATACTGATTAATTTAAAGGTCAATTGTTTTTACATTCAAATGTTAATACTTTTAATAAAAAATTAGGTTACAAAATGTATTCACTATGTTCCTGTTTATAATGTTCAAAATTATATCAATGTTTTCTCAACTTCTAAACTTACATAAAAAATAAAGTTCAAGTTTCAAAATATATACTTTGAAGGTTATTGCTTACATATATTTTAAACTTCATGTTAAAATTCGCAACGTTTCAACAAGGCTTTTTACTTTTTGCTTTCCTATTCATTCAATGTATATTAAAGTTAACAATTCTTCAGATACAAATTACATTTTAAAAAACCATTACATCAACATTTTACAAAAATACACGTTCATAGTAAAATACTTACAAGTGTCAAAAATATATGTTAATAACTAAACAACTTCACAAACATATACATCACATTGCCGTCATTTTTTGACGGGCAAGTCGCTAGTTGATAATATTTATTATGTGAGAAATTGCAATATTTTCATCTCCTTGATAGAAGGTGTGCCAATACTTCCCAGTTCAAATTTCATGTTTGTTATTATTTTTTTCACTCTCACCTTTTTGCCCAAATAGATAAAGTTATCTTTTGCTTTCTGAATGGTTTTGATGGTGTAATCTGGTATAGTTTCTGGGATACACCTCATTAGATAATTGATTTTAGGAATGATACTCATTTTGACCACAGCAATTCTAGCCAACCAAGAGAATCTTAACCTATCCAGTCATATAGCGTTTTTTAAATATTTTTCATTATATATGTTAGATTTACTTTAAATTAGTGATGTCCAGAACAGTTCGCCGGCGGAGTATTCGCAGCGATTTTTGCATGTTCGCATTCGCACCGAACGGCGAACACATGAGCTTTTCGGTTCACCCCCTATTTTTTATCATTGAGGAAACTTTGACCCTGCACCTTATAGTCAGCAGACACATTCCAGCCATTCAGCAGCATACACTCCCTTCCAGAACCTTCCATCTGAAGGACAGCCTCCATTTTAGAATCATTCTGAAGCTACATTCGTTCAGAGAGGACATATATTCTAGCTGCTGCTGATTTAATAGGGAAATAGATAGCCAGGTTGTGTATTTAGCTTTCACTACACACCTGAAGGACTCATCTGATATCTGCTGCAAAGACAGCAACCCAAAAAGCCATTTTTAGGGCTAGAACATCATTTATTTTATTTTATTATTTTTTTCTGTGTAATCTAATTGCATATGCCTGCCTGCCAGCGTGTGTGTGTGACAGGCTAACACCTAACAGCTTCTATTGTGCTCAGTGAAATAAAACAACACTTTTTTGACTGTAATAGATTGAATAGCAATTGCCTGCCTACAGGCATGTGTGTGAGGCCTATTGCATCTACTCTGCCAACTGTTGCCAGTGCACAGTGACACTCATATCTGGTGCAACCTAGTGTACAGTGACATTTAAGAACCCTTTTTTTGACTGTAATCGATTGAATATCAGTTGCCTGCCTACAGGCATGTGTGTGAGGCCTACAGCGCCTACTCTGCCAACTTTTGCCAGTGCACAGTGACACTCATATCTGGTGTCACAGTAGCTTGCACGCATAGTACCACTAATCGGAAAAAAAATGACAGGCAGAGGCAGGCCACCCCGCAGGGGCCGTCGTGGTCGTGGTGCTGTGATTCCCTTTGGCCCTAGAATAAAGTACCCTGAGCTTGAAAAGTTCCGAGGACATGGTTGACTGGCTAACACAGGACACCCAATCTTCTACAGCTTCCACTCGGAACCTAGACGCACCATCCTCCTCCAGCTTAGCTTCGGGCACCTCTCCAGTTACCACTCGCCCGCCTGCCGCCACCACCAACACTAGCACCACACCCGCTTCACTTGATCCGTCAGCAGAGTTATTTACACATCCGTGGAAGAAATGAGTGATGCACAAACAGTAGTGCCAGAGGATGTAGATAACAGGGATATGTCCCAGTCAGGCAGCATTTCACACATGGATGTACGGTCTGATGATGATGATGTATTTGTACCCGGTGCTGCTTCCTTTGTTGAGTTGGCAGATACAAGTGAAGCGGTTGATGATGACGATGAGTCCGTGGATGTCATGTGGGTGCCCGCTATAAGAAAAGAAGAACAGGAGGAAAGTTCAGATGGGGAGACAGAGAGGAGGAGGAGACGAGTTGGAAGCAGCGGGAGGTCGTTGAAAGTAGCTAGTGGCACAGTCAGACAGCATGCATCGGCACCCGGGGTCAGCCAGACAGCACGCCAGTCAACACATGCTGTTGCCACCACCAGAATGCCGTCATTGCAGAGCTCAGCAGTGTGGCAATTTTTTCGTGTGTCTGCCTGTGACAACAGTGATGCCATTTGCAACCTGTGCCAAAAGAAACTGAGAAACTTCTTTGCGAAGGCACATGATGTCACATCACAAACGCCTATGGGATCAACACATGAGTACAAGCAGCACACAAAGTCAAAGCCCCAATCCTCCTCCTGGTCCAGCATCTTCAGCCACGTCAACCACTGCTGCCCTGCTTGCCCCCTCTCAACCATCCGCCACTCCGTGTCTCGCCCTGAGCAGTCCCTGCTCATCTGCCCACAGTGAGTTGTCTGTCAAGGACATGTTTGAGCGTAAGAAGCCAATGTCACAAAGTCACCCCCTTGCCCGGCAACTGACAGCTGGCTTGTCTGAACTCTTAGCCCGCCAGCTTTTACCATACAAGGTGGTGGAGTCTGAGGCGTTCAAAAAATTTGTAGCTATTGGGATACCGCAGTGGAAGGTACCCGGCCGAAATTTCTTTGCACAAAGGGCAATCCCCAACCTGTACTCGATTGTGCAAAAGGAAGTAATGGCATCTCTGGCACACAGTGTTGGGGCAAGGGTCCATCTGACCACGGATACCTGGTCTGCAAAGCATGGTCAGGGCAGGTATATCACCTACACTGCACATTGGGTTAACCTGGTGACGGCTGCCAAGCATGGAATACGTGGCTCTGCAGAGGAGTTGGTGACACCGCCACGACTTGCAGGCAGGCCTGCTGCCACCTCCTCTACTCCTCCTACTCCATCCTCTTCCATAACTTCCTCGGCTGAGTTCTCTTCTGCTGCTGCTATGTCTTGCTCCACATCAACAGCACCCCCCCAGCTCCACAGGTACTATTCCACATCCCGGATACGGCAGTGTCACACCGTCTTGGGGTTGACTTCCCTGAAAGCAGAGAGTCACACCGGACCAGCACTCCTGTCCGCCCTGAACGCACAGGTGGATCAGTGGCTGACTCCGCACCGACTGGAGATCGGCAAAGTGGTTTGTGACAACGGAAGAAATTTGTTGGCGGCATTGAATTTGGGCAAGTTGACACATGTGCCGTGCATGGCACATGTGTGTAATCTGATTGTACAACGCTTTGTGCATAAGCACCCAGGTTTACAGGACATCCTGAAGCAGGCCAGGAAAGTGTATGGCCATTTCAGGCGTTCCTACACGGCCATGGCGCACTTTACAGATATCCAGGGGCGAAACAACATGCCAGCGAGGCGCTTGATTTTCGACAGCACGACACTTTGGAATTCAACACTCCTAATGTTCGACCGCCTGCTCCAACAAGAAAAGGCAGTTAACGAGTATTTGTATCACCGGGGTGCTAGGACAGCCTCTGCGGAGCTGGGGATTTTTTTGCCACGTTACTGGGTGCTCATGTGCAATGCCTGTAGGCTTATGCGTCCTTTTGAGGAGGTGACAAACCTGGTCAGTCGCACCCAGGGCACCATCAGCGACATCATACCATTTGTTTTCTTCCTGGAGCGTGCCCTGCGAAGAGTGCTGGATCAGGCCATAGATGAGAGTGAAGAGGAAGAGTTGTGGTCACCATCACCACCAGAAACAGCCTTATCAGCATCGCTTGCTGGACCTGCGGCAACGCTGGAAGAGGATTGTGAGGAAGAGGAGTCAGAGGAGGAATGTGGCTTTGAGGAGGAGGAGGAAGACCAACCACAACAGGCATCCCAGGGTGCTCGTTGTCACCTATCTGGTACCCATGGTGTTGTACGTGGCTGGGGGGAAGAACATACCTTCAGTGAGATCACTGAGGACGAGGAACGGGACATGACTAGCTCGGCATCCAACCTTATGCAAATGGGGTCTTTCATGCTGTCGTGCCTGTTGAGGGACCCTCGTATAAAAAGGATGAAGGAGAACAACCTGTACTGGGTGTCCACGCTACTAGACCCCCGGTATAAGCAGAAAGTGCCTGAAATGTTACTGACTTACCACAAGTCAGAAAGGATGCAGCACTTCCAAAATAAATAAAAAAGTATGCTTTACACAGCATTTAAGGGTGATGTCACAGCACAACGGCAATCTAACAGCGGAAGAGGTGAACATAATCCTCCTCCTCCCACGACCACGCCGGCAAGGAGAGGACGCTTTACAGACGTGTTGTTGATGGAGGACATGCAGAGCTTTTTAAGTCCTATGCATCGCCACAGCGCTTCGGGGTCCACCCTCAGAGAACGACTCGACCGTCAGGTAACAGACTACCTCGCCATAACTACAGATATCGACACTATGAGGAGCGATGAACCCCTTGACTACTGGGTGTGCACGCTTGCCCTGTGGCCTGAGCTATCCCAATTTGCCATAGAACTTCTGTCCTGCCCCGCTTCAAGTGTCCTGTCAGAAAGGACCTTCAGTGCAGCAGGAGGTTTTGTCACTGATAAGAGAAGTCGCCTAGGTCAAAAAAGTCTAGATTTCCTCACCTTTATTAAGATGAATGAGGGATGGATCCCGAAGGGACTGACAGTGGGCGATACATTAGATTAAAAAAGGCCTGATACATGAGTTGCCTTGAGCTAATAATGGTCCACACGCTGCTGTATTTTATCCCTGAATGCCTGATGACTTGAGTGACTTATCCGCCACCAACTAGGGTTCAAGACGCAATGTTTTAGGGCACTTTCTGCCTGGCAAACTAACATAATTTTTTCTGGTTGCTGCAACAATACCTAATTTTTGCATTTAAATTCTTTTATTGTCAGAAGGCGTACAGCATGTAATGAAAATAAAGCATTTTTGAACAGTCTTGCATAACATTTGTGCAAAAATACATATTTACAATAAATACATTTTGTGAAAGTTACCTGGCTATTCCTTCTTATTTTTACTTTTTAGGTTAATAATTTTTCTTATTTTTTACTGTGATTGCAATTTAAGAGATACCTAAAACATGGTAAAACAGACAATAGTAAAGAGAATATCTGCCGGAAACACCAAAGTCCTATTAGCTATCATCCCTCCAGCAGTATTAGCTTATTATTTACAATATCTAACCTGGGCAATCACCCTTGGGTTACCCTAGGGCAGGATTCAGTAAGCGACCTCTCCTTTCCTGGGATGATTTTGCCGCCGGTTGCTTCTGAAGGGTCTCCAGGGCTCCCCTACTCCGGTCCTTCCCCCAGTGTCGCTTCAACTAGTAACAAATGTTTTATATTTGTAAAGCGACCCAATGATCCCCCTTGATAGAGGTTTATCTTTACAAATTTTGAAGAACCAATTTAAGACCGGTGTCCCCTGTTTCTGGGTCAGGGAGTGTGTGAAATGCCTCAGCCTACAGTAATTGTAATGTTCTGACACCGGTAGCTCATGCTTGTCCCTCAGTTCCTCATAGGTGAGCATCTGGCCCTTTACTAACCAGTCTCCCAGTCTATCTAGTTTCCTTGACCTCCACCAGTGTTGTGATGTTGTGCTCATGTGTTTCGGGGCCTTTGGGTGGTCAAGAATTGGGGTCATTTGGGTGGATCTAGGGAACAAACCCGTGTGTTTCTTGGCCCATTTCCAGTATGATAGTGAGTGTCTGATTAGGGGGTTTGGCGAGTTTTTAAGGCTCTGAGGCAATTCTGATAGCCAAGCCACCTTGTCCCAGGTTAAGGCCCTTAAAGTGTGGTTCTCTAAATACACCCAGGCCGGTTGATGACATATAGAATGTGCTATTGGGAGGAAAGATAGGTGACGTAACAGGTATTAAACTGATAGGAATAAATAGTACAACTTAATACACCACTCCTATCTGGTGGCACATTACATTGCACGTGCAGTGCCCCAAATTCGAAGAAAGAGGTCCAACCAAGCATCTTTTTCCATCTCCCTGTTCCAAAAATCAATGCCATATACACGTCCCCTAATAGTGGACGTAACAGGGATTAAACCGATAGGAATAGTACTACTTAACAGTACACACCTTATAATAACGCAGTCAGAGGCAACGCAGAGAGAGAAGTCTGAAGAAGAGGAGTCAGAGCAGGAAGGTGGCTTTGAGGAGGTGGAAGACCAAACACAGCAGGCGTCCCAGGGGGCTTGTTGTCACCTTTCGGGGACCCTTGGTGGCTGGGTGGAGGAATAGACCTTCAATGACATCAGTGAGGACAAGGAACGGGACAGGGCTAGCTTGGTATCCAAACTTGTGCAAATGGGGAGTTTCCGGTTGTGCAAAGGGACTTTTTGCGGTTGTTTGCGGTGCATTAAACGGGGAGATTGGTCTGTTACTGTGAAGCGGGTGTAACCCTTACACTACCTGATTGATACAACATCATACCTGATGTTTTAAAGCATGTTATTCCAAACAATTTAGGAATGTTAGGTGATTTATGCCCTTTATGGCTTAAAACCAAACTCTGCATCAACTATGTAATTTTCCGTGGGAGTTTTGCCATGGATCCCCCTCCGGCATGCCACAGTCCAGGTGTTAGTCCCCTTGAAACAACTTTCCCATCACTATTGTGGCCAGAAAGAGTCACTGTGGGTTTTGAAATTCGACTGCCCTTTGAAGTCTATGGCGGTTCGCCGATGTTCGCCCGTTCGCGAACATTTGATGAAATTCGCGTCCGCTATTGCGAACTGAAAATTTGATGTTCGCGACATCACTACTTTAAATATATTTTTGTAATGAAAATTAAACCTTATACCTAAATGTGTAATACATTTGGCTCGCCAATTACATTTATAAATTTGCCTTAAAGTGTTTATAGCTTCCAGCTTTAGACCACAACATATTGTGTCTGATTTTATAGAATTTATCTTGAAGTAAGAGACTTTGCTAAATTGTTTCAAAATATCTTGTAATTTGGCACATGATGCTTCTGGGTTCGTCAGGGTTAATATGATGTTGTCGGCGTATAACATTATTTTATGGTCAGTACTTCCAATTTTTATGTCTTTAATATTTTCAGATTCTCTTATTGTGATTGCTAAAGGTTCCATGAAGAGTAGAAATAATATAGGGGAAAGTGGACACCCTTGATGGGTTCCGTTGCTTATAGCAAATTTCTCTGAATTAAAATTGGGGGTTGATATATAAGCTATAGATTGATTATATAGAGCTTTGATTGTCTTCGATGCTAATTCGGCTAAGCCGAACCTTTGCAGAACTGCCTGCAAGAAATGACTTTTTCAGCATTAAGTGACAGGATCAGTGTAGGGGTTCCTGCTCTTATTATTATTATTATTTTTATTTATATCACGCCAACATATTCCGTAGCACTGTACAGGGCTTCTTGCAAAGTGCATCATATCTATTAGCCGTTTTGTGTTGCTGACGGCCTCTGACAAAACCCGACTGATCCAGATGTATTAAGTTGGGATTTATGTAATTCAACCTATTTGCTAAATTTTTTGCCTAGGTTTTTATGTCTATGTTTATAAGGGAAATGGGACAATAACTGGTATATTATTCTGGGTTTTTCTCTGATTTTAAAATATTTATTATTTTATCCTCCACAAGTTCTAATGCTATCTTCCCTGAGTTTTTAATCTCATTAAACATATTGCACATATGCGCTCCAATTTCTGTAATGAAACATTTATAATATAAATGATCAAACCTGCCTGGACCCGGGAACTTGTTAGAGTTGCCATTTTTAATTAATGCCTTAATTTCATCCAGGGTAAAATTAATATTCAGAGATTTTTGATCCTCCTCTCCAAGAGTAGGACATTTTATTTTGTTTAAAAATGTGTTTATTTCATCATTACTAGGTTTGAAAAATGTAGGATCAGATTCTATATTGTAAAGTGATCTATAAAATGTAGTCATTATCTCTCCGATTTTATCCGGTTGAGTATAAATCCTTTTATACAAGCCTTTCAGGCTTAATATTTTTTTTTTATTTCTTTTGTTTCTTTAACTTATTTGCGAAGTATTTATTGGATTTATTGCCTAATACAAAGTGCGATTGCTGAAATCTCCAGATCAAATAATCCGCCTGATATTGGAGTATTTTATTTATTTGAGCATTCATTTGTTAGATCAATTCTCCCCTCTCCTTATGGGACACAATCTATTCTGACTCTGGAGTTTTTGTAATTCTATATATAAGAGTCTCAGTGGTTTTCCCCTGCATTTATGCTTTCTGGCCGTTTGAGAAATGATTAGCCCTCTCATCACTGATTTATATGCGCACCATAAAATGGTGGCTGATTGTACTGAGTTTTTATTTGTACAAAATAATTCTCTTGTCTCTTTCTTTAAATATTCAAGTGTTTCTTCGTTCTTGAAAAGTATTGGATTCAGCTTCCATTTTTTCATCTTCCTATTCTCCTTTATATATCTATATTTAAACTAACTATAGAGTGATCTGACCAAGGTGTTATATTAATTTCAATATCTCTGATCAAACTCAGTGTATATATGTATTAAAAGAAATATTCTAATCTTGAATATGAGGTATGTTGGTTCGAATAATAGGTGTAATCTTTTTCATATAGGTGTAGTAATCTCCATGAATCCTGGAGATCATAATAAGACGTTTCTTTAACAAAGTCTTTTGACAACTTTTGAATCAGAATTATGGATTTATTCTTCAACTTACCTACTCTGTCATTTACTGGATCCATTACCAAGCTGAAGTCACCTCCTATTACTATCAAGCCTTTTCTGACTTTATATGTTTCTTTCATAACTTTCTTTAGGAAGCTAATTTATTTTTTGTTTGGAAGATATAGGTTTACTAAGGTCATAATTCTATTATTTACAGAGCCACACCATATTATGTATCTACCCAGAGGGTGAATCTTGCTAAATTCTCCTTCAATTTTTAATCTATGACTGAAAAAGATTGAAACACCTCTGGATTTATTACTAAATGTTGAGTTTATTCTTACTCTATAATTTTTATTTGATGTATATTGTATAGTGTCCTTTCTCCAGTCCATCTACTGTAATAGTAGAATATCTGCTTTATTTTAAATATATTCAGTAAAATCAGTTTTTCTCTTGGTCAGAGAAATCTTTAATTTCCTATTAGTTTTGAATCCATCTTTTCCTATTCCCCTTTTCCCTTTTATATCTTGATTGCTGGGAAAAACATTCTTACCACCTTTCATGCATCTAGCACACTGACTTGAGTTAGACTTAACTTTGAGTCTAACCCCATTTATAGAACAATTATGCCAATTTTGGGAAATTTTAGGAGATTTTAAACTTTCATAGTTGGGAGGTCGTGTTACTTCTTATTTTATCCACCCTTACTCATCCTTTTAATTTCTAAATAGCTTTTTACCTTCTTTTCTGATCTATTGGCTATCTTTCTTAACAGCCAATTTTGTTGTAATATTTTTTTTTTTATTTCTCTATAAAATATAAATGTAAATTAATTTGACTGAATTTACAGTATTTAGAAAGATGAGAATAAAATAGTTTATCTGATATTTTTTTCCCCTTTACTCTATTACCTATAAAAGTAAAAAGGTTTTGTTGATGGGAAAACAAAGTAAGCAGTAAAACATCAATATTACAATTGACAAAAGATATCCAAAGCGGGAGAAAGAAGAAACTGTAATACAATCTAATACTTTAACTAACAGTACAATATAAAACAAATGGAGGTACCTTTCAGCAAAAAGGGATCAGGAATAATACCTTCTCTTTATCTAATAGATCTCCTAATTGCTGGCCAGTGGGACTACCCCTAGTCATCTAAGTTCCAGTTCTTTAAGGAATAACTTCAGTAACCGACACTGAACCCTTTATCATTATTTACCTCAGACCTCTATTCTAAAATGACCATACGGATTCTTTTCATTTAATATCATTATGTAAGATTAACTAGAAATAATGTAAGTAAAGTGCTAAATTACAAGTTGAGGATTCTCAGGGTAAAAAGGACTTTACTTTATTATAGGCCCCTTGCTATTATTTACATTAAACCTTTTTTCTGTAATCAACAAGTGAGTTAAATCATTTTGTGAGAATATATAAAATTGAGTGGTGTTGATTTAAATAATGTGCTAAATCAAAGAGTGTGATTTCTCAGAATCTCAAATTATACCTAGGTGCGAATTTACTCTATTATTATAGTCTAAAAATTGTAATGTATAGTATTAAATATTAAGAATCTAAAGGCTACTTCAATTTACTTCATATAGCCACCATAATTCCTTCAGCGTGCTGCTTACAAATATTAAACGTTAATTGTATATAAACAGTGCAAATAAGTTCTAATTGCTAATATAAAGTGCATAAAAGTGTATAAAAATTAATATCCTATTGCACTATTACTTGGCTACTAATGTCAATTAAAGTGTGTAATAGTTATGATTCAACTGTAATCACAATGAGTGGAATAAATGCAAGCAATGTCAATATTAACACATGTTTTGCAAATCATTAACTTTTCCTATACATTATATTTTCATATGCTCGGTCTAGAACCTTGCACTCTATAGTTCCTCCCATCCTTGGAAACTAATTAAATTTTCAATCATTTTACTCTTTTCCATTCTGAAGCTTTCAATAATATTTCAGGAATCTTATCTTTGGGAACAAAATGTTCAATATTTATACCCCAGCTCTGCATTTAAGATTGTCCTTCTTCAACTGAATTGACTCAATGCCATATAGAGTCTTTCAGAATCATAAGGCCACTTGGATATTTCCACTTATATTTGATGTCCTCTTTTCTTAGCCTTTGTGTTATGACAGAGTCGTCTTTTCTTTTAACCAATGATTGAAAGGACAAATCTGCAAAAAAAAATGTATTCTCTCATATGGTGGGTCGATATTTTTTTTTAATGTAGTTTGTTTTTGTTATTGCCTCTTTAAATGATAGATAATGAAGTTTCACTATCACATCCCCAGGTGTTGATTTGTTGAGACTTTTGGGAAGAGGAACCTACGTATTACATCTATTTTATGGTCCTCCTTGGGAAAGTCTGGAGTCAAATTCTAAAAAAAATCTTCAGAGAACTTTTTCAGATCTTTATCAGTTATACTTTCATCAATCCCTCTAATTTTTTCTTTAACGGTCTTCCAAGTTACGTGCTTTATTATTTAGTTCTATTTTATGTTCTAGAGAGGTGGCATATTTTAAAATAGAGTTATTATCAGTGATTCATTTATGACATTTTATCACTAGCGCATCCATTTTTATGTTTGTTTCATTTATTGATTTTGTATTTTCAGTATTTTCTGAGATACTACTAGTGCCATGTGCTAGCCCAGGGAGACAGAAGGAGCTTATGGAGGTTAATGCATATAAACAAACTCAGAGTTCATTATCTGGTCTAGATTATAGAAGATTTAGTAATCACAAAAAATATTTGTATAGTGTAAAATGTTGAAATAGGGGGTACCCTTGGAAGACTGCGATCACAATACAGTCTCATCAATCAAAGTTGTAAGGAGACAAAAACACTTCTTAATTTTAACATAGCAGATTTTGATGGTCTAAGGACAGCAATACAATGTATAGACTAGACAAGAACTGACAGGTAAATATATTTAAGGTAAATGGATAGCATACCAATCCTTACTACATTTACATACTTATCACCATATATCATATGGAAATAATAGTAAAAGGAGTAAATGAAATCCCAATTTTTTAAAGACCATGATATAGAGGAAAAAGCAGGCATTTAAAGTATACAAACAAGCGGGGCAGAGACTGCTCTACGTGAGTAAAAGGAAATCAACAAGGCTTGCACAAGGGCTATTAGACTAGCTAAAATAGAAAATAAAAAAGTTAATTGCAATAGAGTGTAGCAATAAATCTTGTTTGTTTTTAAATATATTCATGGAAAGAAGGCCAGGAAACCAGGCAACCAGTGGCTGGGACACTGCAACAAAATGGGGCTAAACTACCTTCACCAAATAATTGGTTAACACAGGAAGAAATCCATAAGAGTTTGGAAAAAATAAATGTTAATAAAGCCCCAGGTCCTGATGAAATACATCTAAGGGTACTGCAAGAACTGGGTTTTTTAATAGGCAAACCATTTAATCAAATTTTTCAAGACTCACCCACACCATACGCTCTATACCAGATGACTGGGAAAAAAAGCAGCCGTGATACCTATATTTAAGAATGGGTGCAGAAGATCAGAAGATATATTTAGCATGACATACCCTGAGATAACTAGTTTGAACAAAGCAAATGCAGCACAATTTCAGAGGTACAGGTAAATATTCAAGGGTGTAGCATACAACATGGAGGAGTAGGGACCACAACCATAATGGATGAAATTATCTGTTGTTGTTACATCAAGGGTGGCTACTTACCACTTATTACAACCAGTCACTTGTACTCAGTAGTTTGTGAAAGAAAGTAAATACACACATAAATTGGAAATAGCTTCAGGTGGTGGCAGATTACAGCAAATGACAGCTCAGCAATTCAGATATAACAGATTCTTGTTTTTCACTGGAGAAGCTCCCTAGTCTGTAAGATCATTACAGCATGAGATGGAGGTCAATGTTCATGAAAACAGTTCATGGGACCTGTGTTTTTTTTTGTGCTTCGTTATTTACCGTACCTATATGGATTAAGGGGTTTGCCTACCATTGCTGGTGGCTTTAAGGTTAGGATATATTGTGGTTCTGCCACCTCCTGATCTTGTGATTCTGTGGGCAATGACTTGCAAATGTCTTGCCAACTTCCTGTGAACCTTAAAGCATTACTGCTACTATTTAGTAAAAAAGGGATTGTGATTTGGACCAAAATAACACAATCACCATTATGATACTAATCAGGCACTGGTTCACCTTTTGCATCTAAATAGTTATGTCATTTGTCATAATTCATTGTATTGTCTTTATATTTCTCTATACCTTATAATAAATACTCAAAATGCATTTATAATACTGACTCTACTTTACCGTACGCTTGTAAATAGTACAGCAATATTAGTATTTTACTGGCACCTCTTCCTCCCCCATAGAACTCACTTTTATGGTAAAGTCCAAAGTTGACTACTGTTCTCTATCGACAAATCCTCCCTTGGCACTCTAATATATTCTTGGATTTCAGTATAGCAATATTAATACATTGCAGAGGATGGAGGGCCCTGTCTTAGAGCTTATAATCCAGACTTTCTCCAAAGCACCAAGCAAGATTGAAAACTTGCAAACTTACAATCTAAAGGTTTTGGGATTGGTACAGGAGAGTGAGAGAAGTGTTGTTTATGGTAGGATGGAAGGTGATAGGCTTCTTTAAACAGATGTGTTTTTAGTGAGGGTTGAAAGTTTTGAGGCAAGGAAATAGTTTGGTGGAGCGAGGAAAGGAGTTCCAGAGAATAGGGGCAGCACAAGAAAAGTCATGAAGGCAGGAATGAGAGGAGGTGACAAGAGTGGTGGAAAGAAGAAGGTCGTTAGTAGAACGAAGAAGGCGGTTGGAGGAGTTGCAGAGGTCAAGACGAGAAATGATGAGAGATGTATTAGAATCTTAGTTATGTCTTGTGTAAGGTAGTGACTTATTTTGAAAATGTTTTTTTTAGATGGAGAAGGCAAGATTTTATTAGTGACTGTATTTGAGGCATGAAAAAGAGGGCAGGGTCCAGTAGAACCCTGAGACAACTGTGGGAGTGATGATGGCATTGTTGACATTGAGAGAGATGTGAGGAATTAAAGCTGTAGTAGAGGGTGGGAAGATTAGGAGTTCAGTCTTAGACATGTTGAGTTTGAAGTGGTGGGCGGACATCCAGGAGGATATGATTGAGAGGCAGTTGGAGATACATGTTAGAAGAGAGGGGGGTAGATCTGGTGCTGAGAGTTAAATTTGAGAGTCATCTGCATAGAAATGAAAGTGAAATCCAAAATAGTTTATTAGGGTACCAAGAGTGGATGTATAGATGGAAAAGAGGAGGGGTCCTAGGATCGGAACAACAGAGAGTGAGGAGAAGAAGAGGTGCCAGAGAAGGAGACACTAAATGTAGTGATGATGTGAACCATGAGAGAGCAGTGTCTCTAATTCTGAGGGAGCAGAGGATTTCAAATAGAAGAGGGTGGTTGACTGTGTCAATGGCAGCAGAGAGATGCAGAAGAAATAGAACAAAAAAGTGACCTTTCAACTTGGCGGTGAGCAAGTCATTAATTACTTTTTTGAAAACTGTCTTTGTGGAGTTAGAGGAAATAAATTGAATAAAGCAATTGTAGACAAGCCGCCCAAGTAGTTTGAAAGATAGGGGAAGTAGAGAGATAGGGAGATATTTACTTGCAGAATCAGAGTCAGATCAGGGTTTCTTAAGAATGAGTGTAATTGTGGCATGTTTTAGAAAGGATGGAAACATGCCAGTATTTAGGGAAAGGTTGAAGAGGTGTGTGAGAGCTGGGATTAATGTGGTAGAGAGGGGAGAGAAAAGCTGTGATGGAATAGAATCCAGAGGAGAGGTGGTGAGGTGAAAGGTTGTTAGCAGACTGGAGACTTTATCCTCTGTTACATGGTCAAAGCAGTGCCTAGTGGCTGTGGGATTGAGGAAGGGAGAAGGCTGGTTGTTGTTGGTTAGTTGAGAGGAGGGAGTGTGTGAGCCACGATGAGCTTAGAATTTGTTTCAAATGTTTTAAATTGTATGCTTAAAATGCTTCAGCCTTGAGAAAGGAAGGGATGGGAGGTTGTGGTTGGCGGAGGAGATTGTTGAAAGTGGTGAACATACATTTGGGGTTGGATGACAGAGATGATATTAATGATGTGAAGTATTGTTGTTTGGCAATGTTGAGGGCAGAGAAGTAGGAGCGCAATATAAACTTGAAGTGGAAGAAATCTGCTGAATTGCGTGATTTCCTCCATAGCCATTCAGCAGTGTGGGAGCACCTCTGAATGTTTCTTGTTTGTGTAGTGTGCAATGATTGTGGGTTAGAGCAAGGGTATCTGTGTTTGGTTATGTGGTCAAGGGTGTCAAGGATGGAAGAAATAATCGAGTTGTAGTGTGAGGTGGCAGTGTCAGGGCAGTTGAGGCTGTGATGGGGCTGAGAAGGGGTTGTAGAACAGTGGAGAGCTGTTGTGGGTCAAGTGCTTGCAGGTTTCTGTGGGTAATGGTGGTCAGGGTTGAAAAAAGGAGGTGAGAGGAAGGTGTGGTGAGTTTGAAGATTAGGAGTTGGTGGTCAGATAGAGGGAGTGGATGAATTACTAGGTTGGAGGTGGTGCAGAGATTGGTGAAAATATGGTCAATACAGTGTCCAGCGTGGTTGAGGAATCTGTCAGTTGTGAGAGGCCAAGGAAAAGGTAAGTGAAAGTAGTTTAGCGACTACCGTGGAGATGGGAGTGTCAATGGCAATATTGAAGTCGACAAGCACAAGTTAAGGAACATTGGAGGAGAGAAAATGAGGGAGACAGGTAGAAAAGTGATCCAGAAATTGAGAGGTTGGTCCTGGTGGGCGATAGATCACAGCAACACATAGAGAGATGGGTGAGAAGAGGCTGATAGTGTGAACTTCAAAAGATGAGACACTGACAACTCAATAGTGGCAAGGGTAAGCTGGGAGATATATGTGACCATAGGAATGAGCACATGTTCTAATGTAGCCACCATGGGATTTATTGATGATAATATTCAGATATTGATATAGTTAATCATGAAAAATTTCACATTTAGGTTTGACTTATACACTATTTTCCACACAGTATTCTGTATTTTTCTATTTATTTTCTTATGATATACTATGAATTTACATTAGAAATACAGATAGATTGCCTTGGAAATAAGTTACTATATATTTCTATATTACTATATATTGATTGTACAGTGGTCCCTCGGTACCCGCCTACCTCAAAACTCGTTAAATACAGTATTCAGAGCGTTTTGAAGAGCGAAAAAAAAACCTTATGAGGCTTCCCTGTCCCATGCTAAGGACGTAGAGGTGGAGAGGAGGTACCTCTACTGAATTGTCCTACTGCACAGGAATATCACAAAGTGTGTGATGCTGGCCCAATACCAGGTGACCCCTGCACATAACCAAAATCAATTCTGGGACTGGACTGATGTGCCCAGGACTCATATAGGAAGTGGGTGTTGAAATTCTGCCATGCTTGTGATGGGTGGTGGAAGGGGCACCCTGGTTTTTGTGCTGGAGCATTTTTTCCAGATTTGCCCTCCAGCCATGAGAGTCTGGGTCCCAGATAGATGACCCACAAATCCAGAACAGACTAATCACCTGGCAGACCAGTACAGGGAGTCCTGGGGAGAAGTGAGAGTGCCTCCCACATCCAATGGTCTCCACCTAGCCAGGCCACCTAGAGCCGTGCTTCCAATCCCAATAGCCCAACCTGGATCACAGCTCCAACCAGAAGTGTGACCCTGACCACAGCCATCCTTAGGTCCCTGACCCACCACTACAGCCTAAATCAATCCCTATAAACGGAGTAACTCAGTGGGGGGTGGGGTGCTTTGGGTTCTGGTGGATCTAAAGGTTTCCTCTCACCCTGTCCTGTATGCAGACAAGTAGATGGCTGATCCTGCAGCAATGGAGGACTAGTTCTTTGAATGCTCCAAATATGTAGTCTGGTCTGAGGAGTAGTATTTTGTAGCCCCTGTCCATTTACCCGCAGTGGACTTTCAGAGGCTAGCTAGGGTGCTCGAGACTGTGCAGGGAAATATAAGGAGGGAACTTTATGAGATTTTAGAGCTAGGGTTCATCGAACCATATTTTAATCCTTGGGCTTCCCCTGTAGTGTGCGTCCCTAATAGGAATAGGACCACCAGGTTTTGTGTGGACTATAGGTGGCTAAATGACAAGATGACGACTGATGCTTGCCCTATGCCTTTAGTAGATCAACTGCTAGTTAGGCTAGGACAGACAACCTATATGACCACTCAGGACTTGTCTAAGGGATACTGGAAGATCCCACTTGCTGAAAATGATAAATTTGATTCATCATTCACCCCCCTATTTGGAGTATAGCAGTTCAAGATATTCTGTTTGGGATAAAGAATGCCCCTTTTATGTTCCAATGACTTGTTAACCGCCTACTACATGGGTGCCAGGATTTCAACTATGCGTACCTGGGTGCCATATTCAGCTATACTTGACAGGAACATGTGGACCACTTAGCCAGAGTCCTGGGTCAGATCCAGCAAGCAGGGTTGATCATTCACCTTGACAAGTGGTACTTTGCTAATTGAAGTGCTGTACCTATGGCCCAGAATAGGGAGTAGGAGGGTCCGGCCGGAGCTGGGCAAAGTAGCATCAATAGCCCAGTCCAGTGAGTAAGAGAAAGGTGTACCGCAGGATAATAAAGTATTTTTTCCCCCCATTATAATACCCTAGCAAAGCCACTGACGGACATCTTTTTGGTGAGATAACCCCAAATATGAGAAAACCTTGCAGTACCTGAAGGCTGTCCTAACTTCTCAACCCATTGGATTACTCTTGCCCTTTCTTGTACTTTATGGATGCCTCCTGTTTTGAGTCAGGTGGATGCTAAGGGTGAGGAACACCCCATTGCAAACCTGAGCCCCAAGCTGTTGCACCGAGAGGTCAGCTATACGGCTATTCAGAAGGAGCACCTGGCAGGTATCTGGGACCTAAAGGAACGGCAGCCCTATCATTTTGGGAAAGAGTTTGTGGTTGTTACAGACCACAGCCTTTTGTGCTGGCTCAGTAGAGTGACTAGGGACAATGGTCACCAGGTTGAGATGGAGCCTAGCGCTGCAGATTCATGATTTTACTATCTAATACAGGCAGGATAGAGCTCATCATAACACTGATAGTCTCTCCAGGCAATTAGACACCACTGATCTTCAGTTGCCCACGACCTGTTTGGGATCTTGAATCACCTGGTGACTGGAGGGGGGAGTGATTGACAACCCTTCACTCAGGATTCTCTTAAATGAAAACTGTGATGTTGCAGGTTGCCATGGCAACATTGACAGTTGCAAAGAGAACTTTGGCAGTCTGCAGGAGACTAAATGCTTTTTGTCACAATCTGCTTCTTTAAGGGGGGTTGATATGAACCTAATTCAAACCTACCACAGCAGAACTTTGTGGTTCTTTTTCTCTGTGGCACAAAAGATGGACAGCACCCAAATGTACAGGAAGAATACTGGAGACAGGTTACTAGTGGCCTCTGGCAAGACCACTCCCCAATTCAGGATACAAACACAATAACTGTCTCACACAGTGGATATGTGAAACTAGAAGTAAACATTTATTGAATCATAGAACCAACATATTTATATTCTATCTCCAATACCACACCCTTGTGTACTTTCGTTTATGTGTGTGATGTCAGAACTAAGGTACATCTGCCTCGCAGCCTTGGTTGCTATAGAAGCTCTTGAGATAAAACTCACCAGATGTCTAAACTACATAACAGGTGTCTATAGCTGGTTAGTGCAACAACCTTGATGTTAATCTCTATTGTTGTGAAGTACAGGCATCTGTCTTGGCTGCTGTTTATCAAGGCCTGTATGTGTGAGGATGCAATGTTCTGGAGTTAAGCTTATGTGCAGAGCATTTTTACCTTTTCCTCATATAGTCTCCTGTTCTATGTCACATTTCCCTCTATAACATATTATAACTAGTATACATGATAATAATGTGCAGGCAACATATAGCCAAACAACTATAATACGTAATCACAATGCATCAATGTCATGCGCCCTTGGCCATATAAATAATTAATGGTAATATTACAGTCACTAAACAATGTAGTCATGACACTGATGAACCTAGGTGCACTAGTAATATGTTCAGGATCCCTCTCTCACTCCCAGCCTTAATGTTTCTGACAACTGAATCCCTAGAGCTAATACACAAACACCCTATAATAATATCTACAGATTATGCCAATCTAAAGTAAGGAATTCCTGTTGTTTAATCACTGGCACAGTTGTATATTTAACCACGATATTCTACGAAGAACATGCTGCAACAATTTAAGATTGAAGGCTTACAAAGATATCGCACACAACAGAAACTGTCACAGCTGCACTATACATATGATATACAATACTTTAAATACTGTGAAACCTAAAACAGTCACAATTCATAATATATCATGCAACTCTGTAAGATAATGGGTCACACAATTTCAAAACAAGTTTCTAAGATCTTATTCTTAACTATAGTGCACATATTCTTCCTAAACCTTTGTAATATATTATTTAAAATGTATACAGTAAATCCCTAGTAAGGCCTCATTTGGAATATGGAGTACATTTGTGGGCGCCGGTGCATAAAAAGGACATTTTAGAGCTGGAAAAATTGCAGAGAAGGAAAACAAAACTAATACAGAGAATGGATAACTAATCTATAAAGAAAGACAAGGCAAATTAAAGGGATTTTCTTTAGAAAAAGTCACCTAATATGGCATATGGTTACCTTATACAAATATATTCAGAGTCAATATATGTCTTTGTCAAGAGGTTTTCAACCGACAAGAGGGCATCCCTTAAATAAAGAAAATGGTTCTTCGCAGTAATGGTGGTTAGACAGTAGAATTTTCTACCAAAGTAGGTTGTGACAGCATATTCGATAGATAAGCTTAAAATAGGCATTCATTGTTATCCTGGATAAAATGAGAAGGAGGAGTTTTCATCCAGGAAGTAATCCCATCACCAGTATCTTGGATAAGAAAGAATATTTATTTATTTATTTTTCCTTATGAAACTATTGGCAAGGTTTCAATGTTTTTTTTCTGTTTGCCTTCCTCTGGATAAAATTAACAATTAATCTACATATTTTTTTCACCCTCAATTACTATGAACGTGACTATGTAATTTAAAGCAAGACATACTGTATCTATACATTACATTTATAATGCATAGTTTTAAATAAAGTCTTCCTTAAATAATTGACAACAATGACAAAAACACAAACAAGCATTACACTATATTTAAGATGTGCACCCTCCAATTTGATCCACTCTGATACATATAAAATGATCATCTTCATTTCAAATGTTTTTATTTTCGGTGTGCTTTTGCAATCCTGGTATGAGCTATTGAACCCCAAGATGTCTTCTTAATTTCTTCATAGGAAACTTGGTAGAGCTACAAGATAATGGAAATGTAATACTTAAGCATGAAATCATTTGAACCCTAAAGTCTTATCACAATTATATGTCTGGCTGACAGTGAAAACATTGAGCCGCTCATTGTTATTATTGAAATATAAATGCTAATCTTCATCTTATGTAGGTATAATTATGAAATAGTTTTCCATTCCATTGTGAAATATGGCATTGCTTTGGGTCTCATAACACACATCCCATCGGTTTAAGTCTATTTTATTCACATCTGACAGTCTTCTAATGTTAAAAGTAATTGTTTCCAAAGAGTAATATGCATTCATAATGAAGTTAAACTATGGTTTTAAATGTTTCAACGGAGTTAGGGTTTGCTTTGCCATTTTGCTTCTTAAATCAGCCTTCAAGATCAATCTTTATTTATGGTGCAGGACAAGTAAATTTATGAATAATAATTCTATTATCCCAGGATATAAATATGCACTGAACTTTTCAATTGCAGCGTTCAGGAATATGCACTCACTTGGAGTACTAATGAATTGAAGTTCACAAAATGACTTTGAAACATGGAGATGAGCCAATGCAGAATCTCATTACATTCTCAAATTTCTCTTTTTAGCCTGTTTTTACATACAGTTTTCAATGTCAATGCATTTTTTTGCAGCAAGTCAGCATTTCACAAATATTTTAGTCAATTTCACAAACAAATGATATTTTTGCTTCTATATACTTTTAGATTTAAGTTTACGAGAAAATAAATCGATTTTATAACTTTAAAGTGACTTTTGTAGAAAAATGTTGCTATAATGTTATACATGTTTTAACTAGGTGACCTAACTAATTTATCCACCTCAATGTTATTGCCATTTAACATTTACACTTCTAAGAAGCCCCAGTTTCTCACCATCTGGAACCAACCCCTGTCTTACTGTTCATTCTCATGTAGGGTGCCATGTTTTAAAACTATTACCTAAGACCACACCCACAGGGAGGGGCTTTAAATTATTGGTGAGCAGACACATAGTATGTCACTGTCTGCTTGCAGTAGAGCAGTATGATCAGGGGCAGCTGGTGCATAGGGGCAAATGGGCAACCGCCCTCCCAAAATGAATGCACTGACTTAATCCCTCCATCACTTACTTAATTGTATAATTTATATAATAAAAACATAAACAATATTTTTTTCAATATTCTATTTTTTTTAACAGCTGCTGCTGTCACTTTAAATCACACAACCCTTTGTGCTGCAGTTAAACACACAGACTTATCACATCTAACCCCTGCTGGTGACTTGTCTAGTACTACAGATCAGGGTACATATGAGAATAAAAAAAACAGTCAAAATGCTTTCTGTTACCGACTTGTGCTTTAACCTGTCAAACGCAGCATCACCCAATCAGAATGGCCGGGAGGAAAAAGTCCCGGATCCTGCAGGGACAACACCTCTCACAGTCACCCCAGAAGTGAATACATTAATTCCATCCTGACAATCTCAATAAAGTTTATTGGAAAAAAAAAGAAATCCCAGCTCACAGTGCATGCCAATGTCAATACTATGATGGTCTTATTGATTCTGACTACCCTGCTCTACACACCAAGCTTGCAACCTGTCTGTCACCACCCCTGACTATAATAGACAGAAGCAGCTGCAAAGCTCAGGTGAGTCCATATCCCTCTCTGTGTCTTGTAGTTGTTGTTATGTCCTTCAGTCATATCTGACTCTCAGTGACCACATGGATGCAGCACACCAGGTACATCTGTGTGTTTTTCTGGTTGTGATTATCCATATGGTATTCATGGTAAAGATACTGGAGTGGGTTGTTAGCTCCTACTCCAGGGAACTGTATTTTGTCTGACCTATCTTAAATGACCTGCCCATCTTGGGTGACTCTTCAGGATATAGCTCACAGCTTCTTTGAGGTAACAAGCCCCTTTACCACGACAAGGTATCGATCCAGAAGGGGTCCTGTGTCTTAGTCTCTCTTTACGTCCATATGTATTTATAAGGAGAGGGTATATTTACTTTTGGGGGAGATCTCTTATTGTATGTTTAAGATATATATAATGTGTGTGTGTGTGTATACTGCCCTGCTGCCCAGTCTCAGCATCATATCCAGAGGTTGTCTTTGGGAAATAGACCTAAGAGTGTTGCCAGCATTGCTGCAGAGGTTGAAGGGGTGGGGGTTCAGCCTGTCAGTGCTCAGACCATACTCCGGACACTGCATCAAATTGGTGCCTGGCTGTCATCCCAGTCTGTCATGACAGTCAAGCATAGTGGTGGGAGTGTCATGGTCCGGGCCTGCATAAGTGCGTACGGCACTGGAGCCAACATGTACTGTGACCTGTGACATACTGAAGCAGAGCATGATCCCCTCGCTTCGGAGACTGGGCCGCAGGGCCGTATTCCAACATGATAAAAACCCCAAACAGACCTCCAAGACGACCACTGCCTTGCTAAAGAAACTGAAGGTAAAGGTGATGGACTGGTCAAGCATGTCTCCAGACCTAAACCCTATTGAGCATCTGTGGGGCATCCTCAAACGGAAGATGTCATCATGGAGGAGTGGAAGAAGACTTACCACTACCACTCTGATCTAGGCACAGTGCACTGGTGAGTGGACACTGCACTGTTGTTGATATTGTGCCATACCTGATTTATTCCTCCTGTTATGCTTTTTCTGTTTTTGCCTTATTGGTGTCCTTATTGTGCTATTGATATCATTTGTGACATCAATGTCCTGATGTTGACTGTGTACTTTTCTATCTTCTGTTATAAAAATAGGCACTTTAAAGCTATGTCCCTTCAGTAATAAATTTGCTTTGAAAGTATCAAAGAATATTTAAGACACCAGATTTGTTTTAATGAGAAACTCACTTGTTTGTGAAGTTGTCATTGCTTCATTGTAACAGTCTGTCTGGATGAAATAATGAATATTTTATTAGCCTATAAATATGTAAAACAAATTATTGCCTTCATTAATTTAAGGCATTGCATTTTACGCAATCACTGTTGGAATCAATAAACTTGTTAACACAGTTGCCATACTTTGCAAATTTGTTTGCATTAACAAGGACAAAATATCTGGCAAAATTGATATACTTACTAAAAGATATCTATTTATTTTTTTACAATATTCTTTCATTTTTCATCCACTTACCTCCACCATCATAAATGGCAGCATCTTATCTAATTATAATTAGACAGATTGATCAATTAACTGCATCCAGAGGCATCTGACACATATAATCTATGGCCCTAGTTTATAATCCTTATAATGCTCCCCTCATAAACATGCCACACTGGAGGCATAGTGCATCTTTAAGTATATTAAATTCAGTCTTCTGTAACCAAACATAATAGGATTTTAAAATGAATTATGAGCAACCTATTTTAACAAACAAGTTTTAAAGTTTGAACATATGTAAACTAGTTTTGGCAGTGACCATTATGAATGACAATAAAAGAATACAAATGTGAAACTTAAAAGTATTATATGCAGAAAACATTTGTAGAGAGAGGTGTTGATCAATAGAGTTACCGGAGAACCTGAATCATTATACGGTTCTCCAAAATGTGACAGGCCTCTTTTTTGCTCAATTAACAACTTCAGTTTTTTTGTTTTTTTTGCTACGTATATTGCTCATAAGAGAGACTATACAGTTGCATCACATATACTGGGGTACGCTAACCTCCTTTGAACACTCTTGAGTTGTCTGTGTGAAACTGATTCTCTGTTATATGCTCTAGAGTTTTCTATAGCTGCTATAGCAAAGGGAAGTAAAATTATCGATCGGACCGCATTCCAGAAATAATGCAATATTCATAAATTAGTAAATATGATATTCTAGTCCATGTGAGTTACATTATATGTATCAACACATTGATTGCCGGGATCGAAATAACATGGAAATTAAACATAAAATAATGTATTTTATATTGCAGATTTGCGAGCTATTCATTTTAATACCTAACATCACTTTCCTTTTAATTATAAGTACAGTAGTGTGTGTATATTTGCAGTTCTACTGATAGGACTTTAATCCCCTTGCGGGTCCCCTTTGGCTTTTTTACTCCATTTGTGGGTTACGGGTTTGAACGCCAGTGGATTCGTAGTAATTTAATAGCGATTTTCTAACGTAACAGTTACGGCCTTGACTGAACAAAGGATTTGCGGCGGTGGAGTTCATATTTCGACATCCCGTAGGGTTTTTCCGCCTGTAATCCGCAGATCGTTAGAGGGTTGTTTTACTGGGCTGATTTAATAGCTGTAAATCTTGCGGTTTACGTTACGCGCTATGGTTTTACATATTGAGGGAACTTAATAGGGCTGCTAGTCTATTCCTCAAAAAAAGGTTCTCAAATACAATCTGAAACGCTTGCAGTACATATAGCCATGCTGATTAGACTGAAATTGATCAGACTTTAGATAAGTTTCACACTATCAAATCAGTGAAAAACATGAAGTCTTTGTTGTTGTAGCAAATTCCAATGAGGTTGTTAAGCAGTCTTTTTGAGGTTCTGGTGCAAAGTTGCTGTGCATACCTGTAAGTTTTAAGTGCTGGTTTGTCAGGATGAGACCTTTGGGAATGGCATTCTCCTTTTTGCACTTGGTTAGGAAGAATATGTCACTGTTCATGTGTGTTAACATTTACTAGCAATAGATAAAATACTAAATACCACACTGTGACTAACATCATAGAACAGGGGTGGGATTTTCTTTCTGTGCACAGGTGAGTCAATCAGGATGACTGAAGAAGTGATTGTTTTGCCTGTACACAGCGGGTATATCCTCAAATCCAGCATAGAGTATTTGGTAACTTTTCATGCAAATCATCAAATGTGATATACCTCATGATTTGTGTCAAAAGTCTTGGAATTGTGTCAGTAGGTGAAACAGGAAAAAAAACTTTAAGTCAAAGAATGAATTTGAACAGGTATAATATAGATAATTAACAAAACACAGACACCTGCTGGAGGGCATTTCTGCCACAATGGCACAACTACAGGGATCTGATGGTCACAATATTTATGGGGAATTCAGGACACAGAGACACAGAAGGTTCTGAGAACACAAAATAACACAGAGATTTGCAACCTTAAGAAATGGATTAAATGTAATTGAATCCTCTATGGAATTCATCTTCAAAATTGTCGGACCTTCAGAAACTATCTGTACCACTTAGCAAATTTTCACAACCAGTGCATCTAAGATTTACTTTTTTCAAGGATGTACGGTAATAATATAAACCTTATATACAGTCTGACCAGTTTGCCTATAAGTACTGCAAGCTTTTTAGATTTCATTTAAGGAAGGGGCTATGACCTTGAATGCTTGCAATGTAATCCTACTCAGCCATTAAAAGGCATCATCTCCACTGAACTTGTTTACTTCGTTTATTTAGTAATTAATTAGCAATAAAATCATTATTTAAAGAAAATAAATTCAATTTATATTTCAAAACTTACATTGGAGTGTTTCATGGTCTGCTTCTATATAATGTCCATTAGCAGTCTAGAGGAGGAGAGAATGTGCACATTAGACTGTCCTAATATTTTCCTTACCTGTGTAAGTCTACATTCAGTATCCATTCCAGGGAATGAGGGAGATGATTACTCCAGTCAAGGCAGCCTCCTGGGGTAATACCCCTGACAACTAATACAGGAATGGAGTCTGTAAGAATAACATTGATATGTATGTTTTTATTTTATATTGCTAATCCATTGTTAAATAAACAATTGAACCCATATTGGATGAGCCCTACAGTAGGCTTTTAAGAAACCCCATGATATAAACCTAAAAAGAGCTAGATTTACTAGTAGATAAACTTGACAGATGTGTAAGGATTGCTTTCTAATTCATATAATTTGTCTTTTAGCCTGTGGTGCACTCAGCTGGTCCACATTTATTTCATATTTTGAGACGTTTCTAACTTTCCACCAACAAGTGCAAGTAAGTTTTGTTCTCAAGGTAAATAAAACCTCTTAAATATTCTCTATCAATCACTTGAACTGCCGAGACTGACACAATAACATTCTGTTCCCTGGCTCTGGGAGCATCCTAGCTAAGAAAAAGTATGTTGAATCCTGCATGTGTCAAATTGTCACTCACTGCCACTTATGTCACTGAGCAATGATAAATCATCTGACTGGGTTGTCAGGACCTAAACCTACAAGATAGAAAATCTACTTTGTTGGCTTCAGTTCAGCTTTGGTCTTATTAAAAGGAATTTAACATGTTATCAGCTGGTAAGGATGCAGCTGTTGTGAAACCTACCAAGGGTGCTTTACTATGTCTATAAAACTTGATTAAAATAAGAGCATGGTGGATGTAAAGTATAAGGAGTAACTAGCTGAAATGCGTCTGTGCTCACTTTACACAGGTCTTACTGGATCTCCAATGAAACACTTTCCATCCTCCACACCCTTATATTCCCTCTTCCCCTCTATTTCAGTAATCTGTATCCTTCTTCTCTTTTTCACATTTACTTCTTATGCACTTCTACGCAATTCCATTTTCCTCTTTCCTATCTACATTCTTGCTCTCTTTCACATAATTGTCTGCTTCATCATCCCTCCTTTCTTCATTTTTTATCACTTTTTATTCTACTTAATTTCTTGACCTCATCAACCTCCTGCTCCACTTCCATAACTCTTCTATTATCTCCTAATACAACATTCTTCCACTGTTCTTTAACACCATTTTTAATAACTCGTCCTTTCAATATCAAATCTTGCTATCCTCCACCCACTCTTATCCTTTCCTCCTCATCTGATTTTGCTCTTTTTGATACCACATTATCTTACTTTTCTCTAAACTCTTCTCATACAGCCACCCATAATTCCTTTCTCCATTGTCCCTTTTACATTGTCCTTTTAGTACAGGTGAAGGATAGGTCAAGTTAACCATGCTCTCCCCACATGGGGAGAGCATGTTACATACAGTTGAGTGCAAACACATATCAGACAGTTAGAGTCTCTTCCAGGGGTTTCATTCCACCCCTTGCTTGCCAGTGCATGCTGCATGTATGATAACCACATTAATAAATGAATGAGGAAGACTGGTACAGGAGCCCCAGTGGAGGCTAGACCTGCAGTTTTAAATGTTACAGGGCCATTTACCTCACTGTAAGTGGTCTTTATGGTGTTAAAGAGCACCAGATTGTATGTTAGAATGATCTATTTGTGTTTAATTACACCAATAACAGCTAAAAAATCTGAAGTTTTAGGTCTGTTTACAAACACACTGTATCCTGCCTATTGACTGTTCCATGATTAATAACATATGCATTGCTGTGAAGAAAAATATTTATAGAAGTTTTTATCATGAATGCTGCGAGGACTTAGCCCACAACTGGTCTTTTTAGTTGTTTCCATTCTCTTCATAGATGAATTTGTGAAGGGATAACACTTTTTTTGCATGGAGATATTGTTGTGAGTCTAGCTGGGGGCTTGCCAGTGACACATGTAAAAACAAATTAAATGTATTAATTTCTGCACATAAAAGTATTTCAACTTGCATTTAGGAGATCTTTTCCTGTGATGTTGGTGCAAAGGGATGTTGTAAAAATGTTTTGTGCTGGGCCATCCACAGGTAACACCTCCCTTCCTATTACTCCTTCCCATAACAGCATCCCTCGCCAAGACCCTTTCCCACACCTGCTTCCCTCCAATACCTCTTTTCATAGCTGCTCCCCTTTCCTTACCTCCTGCCTGCGTGAAGCACACACATATACATATACTATCTCTACATAGCAGCCAGTCCCTCCCAGCTGCCATCTTCAGACATCACCCAATCCTTTTTAGCACCCACCTCACATAGTACCCATTCATGCCTTCTTTGCTCCCCCTCACAGAACCAATCCCCATCCCTGTACTTTGCTATCATCCAGCCCTTGCTCTCTCACCTCTTAACTGATACACATCTCCAGTGTGCTTAACTGCTCTACACTGCCACCTCTTGGAGCTTCAGTAGAAATGCTCTACAGAAAATAAAATTAAATGCAAAAACAAAATGACTCAGCTCTGCCCCCCTCCAGAAAAGGGCCCTGGTGCTTTTGTGCTTGTGAACCTGATATTGCTGTATGTGTATGAATGGGAAGCTGACATTGACATTGCTGTAAATGGGAATAGAAGACTGACACTGTTGTTTTTGTGCATGGGTGAATAATATGCTTGCATAACTATTTTGTGTGTTTGTGTTGTATGTGTATGACTAGGAGGTTGCCATTGTCTTTGTTGTCACTGCTAATAGAAACATAGATTTAACAGCAGATGAGAAAAGGTCAGTCTAGTCTACCTTTTCTATCTATCCAAAAAGTTTGGCTTCATTTAGCCTTGGGATATACTTCCCCTTAAATTACATACCATATTTTTTTAGCACATAGAATGCAAGTATTGCAATTATTGTGGATAGAAATGAATAAAAGCAGGCTTAGCAGTTATTGTGGATATAAATAGAATAAGAGCCTGACAATGTAGGCAATATAGTCAACCCTTGATTAAACTCACATATTGATTCATAACAGGTCAGTTCCAGAGTCACTTAGTCTAGCACTGGTGTCAGTGAGGTCTCCAGCTTTATTGCCAGGGGAGTAGCTAAAGTGAGGTGGTAGTCAAAACTTAACATAGCCTAGTTTTAACTGCACTTGAAAATAGGCAATATCCTTTTTTTCGAATTAAAAAAATAATTTAGCCTCTAATTGTCATGCACCCCTTTTCAGGTTCTGAATTTTGGCCCAGTGAGCCACCGTAGAGAACAGACTATCCCATTGGAAAATGGGTGTGGGAATTACATTGCCACATGGGCAATATGGGCACGTGGATGGTGGGGTGAATAGCCCTAAGACATAAGACCATAGTGTACCGCTTTGCTTCATGTGGTCTTATGGAATATGCCCCTGCCTTATAGTGTATACTGTATGTAATTCCCCATGTAATATTACTGTGTTCTGTGTTATGTTAAACTGTGACTCCGTGATCATGGTGGGGTTAAAACAGGGTGTGCTGAGTACCTGTTAGGGTTTGCAGGGAGCAAATACCTTTATTGTATTATAATCCGTTTTGTCCCATTGTTTGCCAGATAAGCTAATTACATCTCTCATGTGCTAGACAGCTAGAGACGGCAGGATGTGTATTAAAGGTTAGGCCTATTGCTCTCAGGAAGCTACTGTTAGACCCCATGTGGAGTCTGTCTCCTGTGTTTGTCTGCCACTCCCTGCCATTGTTGTGTTGTATACACCGCCTCTGTGTCTAACTGCTATAAATATTGTTTGAATTTCCAAAAATAAAACAGTTGACTGCTGAGACATATAGCAATCATATTCTCTGTTATTTTGTTCCTGGTGGCTGCGATACTGATCTGCAAATAACTTTTCTTGGTCACTACCACAGGAAGGTTGCTGAGACTCCTAGAAGTGTTGATTCCTGATGGAGAGACCCTGACTGATGCAGAAGCCAGATATCAGGGTGCTGGTGCCAAGATTTCCTTTGGCGCTCATCGCAGGCCTCACAATGAGTGCCTTTGGCGCTCATTGCATCCCCTCTACCTTAAGGGCCTTGCGATGAGGTCATTGCAGACCACTGCAAACTCGTAACTTTTGGGCACTCATCCCGAGGCCCACAATGAGCACCTTTGGCGCAAGCCCGTAATTTTTAATATAGCGTGACCGACAAATCGCAATTACGACAAGTCAAAAGTTTATATGTATATTTATGAATATGTTTGTCCAATAAAAAAGGTATCAATATCTACTGCAATACTTTGATTATTCATCTGGATTACTAGACACTCACGGCTACCTCAATCTTCATATATATATATATATATATATATATATATATATATATATATATATATATATATATTGTTTATTCTGTGTTCTGCGTGTGACTAAATTAAAAGAGGGGTTGTCCAAATTTGACTGCAGTGATCCTTTATTTTCAATAACTCAACTTAATAATGTGCAAAATTAGTTTACAAAGAATTGAAAACATACAAAAAATAACCTTTACATTTTTAACTTTTAGATGCAATTATTGTTTACTGTAAAATCTTGGAAACAAATTACATTTCCATTTGTCTTAATGAAGGCTGATTTTAGAGGCCACATTTCCATTGCGCAGCTAGAAACATCTTGTACTTTCAAGGTGTTCTCCCAGCTCAGGAAGTTGACAGATGTTTTTGTATGATAGGCAGGTAGACAGATGGGCAAAACTGTCATATGGCAAAGAAGATTTTTTTAAGTTAAAAAAACAACACATGTATTCTATAAATGGAAAACAGGAAGCAAATGTCACTTATTAGAGTATATGCTCATTAAGTGCTTAAAGTAACTATTAAGTATATATAGATCTTGGCCATTTAATTTTATATACACTATAATTAACCTTGTCTTTCAATTACAATTGCTGTAAGAATTATGTAGATCAAAATGGCTTTCAATTTAGAATGTAATATTTCATCAATTTATAATGATCATCAGAAGAGGGCTATAATTATTTAAGTAAAGAACAGTTGAGAGCTGACACCATTAATGTTGGTGTCCTGTAATATACACTCCCTGCAATGTGGCTGAAACATATTATAATAAGTATATACTAAAATATGAAAAACTAAGTACTGAATTAAGCTATAGATAGAGTTGCTATGAAGACTAATCCACAATGGTCATATACTGAAGGAGTTATATTTATTCTAAATATATTGATATCTAAAATGTATATAATGAATTGACAAGAGCAAGACTAATCATTACACAATTCTTATAAGAAATGAATAAACTTTAGTCAGAAAAAAAATCTTTTGTAACAAACCAAGGTGTAGTGGCAAATGTTTGCTCCTCCTCTTGCTGTGATCTGTTAAATAATTAAACGTGTAAGGATGCATTGGGTATGCATGGTAAATTTGGACTGGACTTACAGATGTCCCGTACTTAAGAATGGACTCCCAAGGCTTTCTGTATGAGTTTGTTTTTATGTTCTGTTTGTTTGAATTAAAAGAAAGAGCACAATAGCACAACAAGAGCACAAGTTATTATTAATCTACAAGGGCATTATTATTATTATTACCACATATGATCCATTATAATATTATTATTATTATTATTATTATTATTATTATTCATCAGGTAACTGAGTTACAAATAAATCCCATTTAAATACATTGTCAGGAACATATTTTGTCCTTAACCCAGGAACCACCTGATTATGTTTTATTCTCCTTTCTTGGTTACTGTTGGTCTATAATAATGTGTTAACAGTTAACTGCCTTGCACAAACAAGTATTATGGGATGTTTACTGCATCAGAATATTCCAGTTTGAAGTTTGCCTGTCAAAAATGACGGGGCAATAAAATTGTAAGGCAGGTAATGCTGTTTGCCAAAGTGTATTTAGTCTGTTTTTACTGTTTTCCACTGTGCACGGTTCGGCCGTTAAAGTCGTATTTTTGCGAGTTCATAATGTTTTTTTTTTCCTACGGCTCATATTTTTTTTGTGTAAGTCCATAAGTTTTTTTTTCTACGTCCCGCGTCTCATCTTTTTTTGTGTAAGTTCGTATTTAGTCATTGAGTGTTAGTTTTTTTCTCGCTTCTGTGGCTGTTTGTAACCGCTTGTGAGGCGCTGTAGAGCCTCTACCTCCGCAAATGCGGGTCCTCCGTTTGCGAGGGGCCGCATTTGCGGCCTGCAATGAGCCTTTGGCTCATTGCAGCTGACGTTGGAGCCTCCACCTTACGCAAATGCGGCCCCTCGCTTTTCGAGGGTCCGCATTTGCGGCCCGAACTGCGTCCCTCATTTTACTCGCAAAGTGTGACAACATTTCGTAGTTTGACAACTTTTATATGTGATACACTAATTATTCTCTGGGGCCAGACACACCCAGGCACACTTACATGCCTGCATGTGGTGCTATGCTTCCCTCTCCTGACCTAGACAGATACTGCTGTTTTTTCTTTTTTATTCTATTTGTTTGTTAAAGATTTTTAAACATTTTTTAAAACAATCAAAAGTCCTGAATAGATCTTTGCAGGTAAGTTCTCCTTGCCCTCATTTACCCCAATTGTTAAGACCCATGTTTGCCAAAATGCAAAATAATTTAGAGGCATCATAAAATCTATTCCTGCTGGAAATTAATATCACATATATAGTTATCAGCAGCAAGGCTTGCCAAAATCTGTTGGTAACGCAACAGGGAAACTGCGGGCTCGAAGGCGGTCACTGCGTTGGTGGAGATGAGCGCCATAGGCACTCATCCCTACGACCCCGTAGGACTTAGACAGGGAGCGCCGAAGGCTCTCACTGCGCTGGTGGAGATGAGCGCCGTCACTACGACCCCGCACGCCTTGCGCATCATACCTACAACCCGCGGGACTACACATCAACACACAACTCAAAAACACAATTCTGCGAGACCCGTAGCAGTTTGAAAAAATTGCCTATAAAAATGACGGCCCTTAACACCTACAAAATAAAACTGCCACTGACAGAAAAACGAGCCGCAAAAAGTATGAACTTAATGGCCGCAAAACGCACAGTGAAAAACACGAAAAACACACTAAATAAAAAATAAACTAAAAATCAAAATACATACACAGCAAGGAGAGACAGCTAGGACGTCTGGGAATGAGGTTAAATGCCAATTTCAATAGAATTTAAAGATTTTCGCCACTCGAAAATCCACTAAGCGAGAGAAAAAATATACGCCAAAAAACGAAAACAAGGCTACACGACCCCTAAGCACGCAAAACAATGCCAAGCAGATACGACTTTTACACAGACCCGTACGACCTACTAAATACACTATTAGGAAGAACGCTAAATGCTCCACACCCGCCTAACACATACACAATCTCAGCCATTTTACGACACTAACTGCACACTAATAACATTAACATTACAAAATGCGGAAGTACCCAGCTACACAAACGGTTTCCCCTTGTGCACGCCAACCTATTTACACTATACACTGCAGACATTGCTGACACTTACACCTCAGCTCACCAACAGTGCAAATCTACATTGTATGCTGCAAGAACATCAAAACAGATTGTTAGCTCTTCAGAATATTACTTCCTGCATATATTAATTACAAATAGGTAAAGTATATTAATTTATAACTTTAATAATTAATTAATTTACATAAAAAAATACATACACAGAGAAAACCAAATACAAAATTCACAGAATCACAATAAACGATAAAGGCGCTCACCACGCGCTTCACAAGGAGCGCCAACGGTGTTTACAGAACCACAACTACACCAGGGGAGAGGCTCACAATGCCAGCCCAAAGCCCATCAGCGCAAACCTTACAATCAGCGCCAAAGGAGCTCTCATAACCAAATATACACTAAGCAAGAGGCTCGCAATGAGCGCCGACGTTACTCACACAACCAAAATACTTACTTTGTGTACCAAACATTACCTGCCTTACAATTCTATTGTCGTAATTTTTTGACAGGCTTTTCGCTAGATATCTAAATAAATCTGTAGACAAATGATAGCTGAAGCAGGCAAATATGACTGTTGTGGTTGGGTGCATTTGTACTTAATAAGAATATTAGAATAAACATTAATGCTGTGGCAAATTTCTGCCTAGAACAGTGATATATTTATCTATAAGTGTGCCTACAATTTTCAGATATACTGTATACAGAAACACATACAAATTATGTATACATGTGTGTTTGTGTGCATGTCTGTGTGTGTGGTAAGATTAGCAGAAAGGAGATGTAACTGGATCACGGGGGATGCACAAATCTGGATATACCTAGGGCAACATAACACCTAAATACGCCCCTGCCATGATTATATTTTACGATGAATCCTTTGCATTACTTTAAATTCCCAGTGTCAAGTCTTCGTGCCTGTAAACATTTTTGTTCCATTTTAGAAACTCTAATTTTGCAGTCAGTTAATTTTCAAAACTCAACATACCCAAACTCTTATAATGAGCCATGTGACAATATATAAATATATAAATCGCTTTTTGACTTGATAAAGAGAGGCATTATCTCTCAAAAGCTCGTTTCTTTATTATGAATACGTTTGTCCAATAAAAAGGGTATCAATATTCACTGCAATACTCTGATTATTCAACCAGATTACTGGACACTCACGGCTACCTCACTATATATATATATATATATATATATATATATATATATATATATATATATATATATACCATATATAAAGGATCGACTCACATAATTATAACCATGTCATTACCATGAATATGTTTGTTCAATAAAAAAGAGATCACTATATATACTATGATTATTCATCTAGATTACTGGACACTCACTGCTATCACAGTATATATATATATATATATATATATATATATATATATTTGCATAAATAATTGAAAATCTATAATGCAATAAATGTTTTAAAGGACCCCGGTGGTCACATATTTCTATATGGTTCTATAGAGGAGGAAGATATTTCTAGAAAGTAAAAAAAAAAACGTTTTAAAATAGACTTTTCATATTTTCATAATATTTCACTTTTTTTACACAATTATTTTTTTGCTGCAGGCTTATTTTTCCTTTACTTGCTCTTTACCGAGGTTTCATTTTTCTTTACTGGATCTTACTGCATCCTCTTTTAAGTGACAGTATCCTTGCAAATCTAATTTAGCCCTTCATTAGATCTATTAAAAGCATATGTGGTTTAATTGGTGTATTATTATTTTTTCATGCCCTAGTAAGGGTGATTTGGGCAAGGACTTGCTTAACCCCCCCCCCCCCCCCTTGCAGGTTGAATGAGGGTTTCTCCAATAGTTCATTTATTTGGAAAAAAATAGATGTGCACTTTTTTTTTAAATCTATATCTTTTATGAACTACATCTTTCACCCCAGTGATTTATCTGAGGTTTCTATTGTCAAGAGGGTGTTTGTATATTGGTGCTGTTGCCTTCTAGGACTCTAGTTGTTTGACAGAAATACTGAGACTGGGAGACTGGACATATTACTGGTACACCGAGGCTGAATAGCAATTAAAGGTAATCTAAGTGAGATGGATTATGAATGCATCTGATAGAGGAGAATTAGCAGTGTCTGCAAACATGTTTTGCCTGAAAAAACAAAACAAAATAGACATTTAATTGCATAGAAGTCAGCAAAATATCTTGTAATTTCTGACAGTTGCAAATTAGGGTTAACACCCTCCAAACTCAGGCTAAATTAGCCTCAAATTTAAAATGATTTGTTTTGGCCAATCAGGTTAGCTGAAAGTCTTGAATTAACTTTGGGTTCCTGTTTGTGGTGGAAAGCAGCCTGGTAAATGTACTGTATCACTGATATGTGGCAGGAAGCTGCAAGGAGATTGTCTGAGCAAGCAAGAGCAGGTAAATGGTGGGTTAATATTGCTCCACTGATGTTGCATGCATGTTTAGACACCCCCTGGTGGTGTCAACATAATCATTAGAGGTATTTTTAGATATTAATAATAATAATAAAATATTTTATGTGATATGCTGCATACACATAAGCTGCTTTTTGTCTATAGAGTGAAGAAATGTATTAGGTATGCCTTTAATCTCCTGCAGACAGCTAAAGCACTCTTTGCAACTGGCAATGTAGCATAGAAAACTGCAACATCATAGTTTTGACATAGAGAATCCTGAGTAAAGGGCTGCCATCACAATCACTCTCCCCTGCTGTCACCAGGGTGAATCACGACCCCAAACTGGTTGTGGCCAACTTCATATCTAAGGTGTGCAATTGCCCTGGAGAGCCCGTCAGTGTCCTGATTAGCTCTACCGTGTCTGTATCAGATTGGAAAGTTATGAGTCTGCAGGGCTAGGCTCCATCTCAACAGGTGACCACTGTCCCTGGCCACCCTACTGAGCCAGCACAATTCTTTCCCAAAAAGGTAGAGCTGTAGTTTCTTTACTGCCCAGATGACTGCCAGACACTCCTTTTCAATAGGCACATAGCTGACCTCTCTGGGCATTTGCTTGCGGCTCAAGAAGAGCTCCACTCCCTGGACATCCACTTGATTCAAAACAGCCATATGTGGAGGAATTGGTCTGGACTAAGAAAGGGCGAGAGTAATCCGAGGCAACTAAGACAGAGTGGGAAGTTAAGACCGCCTCGGGTTCCAGAAGTCTTTATCACATTCGGGGGCTATGAACCTGCCACCAGAGTATCCTTTTTTAGTGAGGTCCTTCAGTGGCTTTGCCAGTATAGTGTAATTGGGAATAAACTGACGGTAAAACCTTGTGGTCCCTAGATATGTCTGTCTCTTACTCTTTGGGGTGGGCCACTGTTCCGCCTTTGCTCACTCTGGCCAGACCCTAGGTACAGCACCTCTGCCTAGCAAACTAGGACTTGTCAAGGCGAATGGTCAACCTCACAGGCTGGATCTGGCCCTGGACCATACCTAGGTAGTTTACATGTTCCTGCCAAGTATGGCTGAATATGACAATGTCATCCAGGTATGGATTGGTGAACTTACGCACCCATGTAGTAGGTAGTCAACAAGCCTTTGGAACGTGGTAGGTGCATTCTTCATCCCAAAAGTAATAAGCGTAAACTAGTATAGCCCCAATGTAATGGTGAATGCTGACTTCTCCCTAGCATTTTCGGCAAGTGGGATCTGCCAAAAGCCCTTAGATGAGACCAGAGCGGTCACATAGTTTGCCCATCCTTGCCTATCTAGCAGTTCATCTTCTCTAGGCATAGGGTAATTATCAGTAGTCTTTTTGGCATTTAGCCGCCTAAAATCCACACAACACCGGGTAGTTCCATCCTTCTTAAGAACGGCTTTAGCATCTCATCCTATTCCCTCCTTATATATCCCTTCACAATCTAGGGCAACCAATTCAAGGGCTGCTTCAGTTGTGAAGTATTAGGGATAAGGACCTTATGGACCAGTAGATCTATCCTACTCGGTTGGGTTTAAAACAAGTCTTGTTAGGTGTCAAGTCTCTTGGCATAAGGGAAATAGGTGACGGGTCTACAGGGGCAAGCATTTCTGTTAGTATCCCATCCTCAGAATTTTCCCCTTCTGCTAGGCATATGGCCAATACTTGGGGATTCACATGGATCACCTTCTGATTCTGCTGTTCCTGATCCATGGTTAACACATAGTTGATGTTGACTAGTTCATGGATGATTGACTACCTGAAATACCGTAGCCCAGGCTTTCTGATCATACCATTATTTCTGCTGGGCTGAAAGCAGATGCTCCTCAGTTAGCCCAGGCAGTGTCTCCAGCCTATCTCTGGACCACAGCACATATAACACTACAGGAAGTGCCATTGTACCTCTAACCCAAGCCATTCAAATGGGGATGATAGGGGGTCAACATCAGCTGGATCACTCTACAAGTCTTCCACAACTCCTGGGTCAGCTCAGCAATAAACTGGTTACCCTGATCTAACAAAATTTCACTATGGAACAAAACCAGAGTGAGATGGCTAAGAAGGCATCAGCCACTGATGCTGCTGTGATATGGCCAGGAGGTAAAGTCTCCAGAGACCGAGTGGCATAATCCACCAAAGTGAGGATGTGTCCCTTGCCTGACATACTTGGCCAATGATATCTACAGTCACTTGATGGAAGATAATTTCTGTAATGGGCATGCACTTGCCCACTGCCATCAAAGTGCTGACAAGTATCACTTGAAGCATAGAAATTAGGGATTTTTATCTGATGATACCCTTGCCAATAAAAGGCCTGAGCCAAGTCGTTGGTGAGTGTGGCATTTGCTCTGATGCCCTGCTAAGGGAATATCATGGGCGATGGCTAGTAGGGCTGCCTGATACTGCTTGGAGATGACCGACTGTCTCCTGAGTGAGTGCCCTAGCCCTAACACTCTCTTGCATAAATTCAGTTGGACATGCCAATGGCCCTTACCGGTGGGTGGGCTGGCTTGAACTACTCTCCCTGATGGTGGCATGTTTGGCATGGCTTCAGATCACAATGGTCACATAATGACACTCCATGGGCCCCAAGTCATTCCCCCACCAATATATCTGCAGGGAGCCGGTCATCGCACCCACCTCATCCACCACCCATCACATGCTTTTGTCCGTGCACAAGCCAAGAAGAACCCAAGCTATTGGGATGGATAGCGTTGGACCCTATTAGCACAATGTCCGCCCACTTCTTCATGATAATGGAGGGTCTTACCAGATCTTGTGGATTAGGACCAGAAGCCCCACATGAGGGCCTACCTGGGTGGAGACCACTGGACAGGAGTATACCACAAGAATACTTCTAACTTGTGTTTGTATTTAATTTTCTGTCACCTCAATGGTCCCACTATGGCTCTATAAATCACTTATTGAATTATTAGTATCTTTTAATTGTGCTGTTTTTCCAAATCTTAGAATATTTAGCCATTTTGGATTTAATATCATGGTAATAGGAGAATATCTCTAATAAAATATAAGTCATTGTATCCTGTGTTTATAATTGGTCATGTTGCTACTCAATCTGTATGCATCATGTATGCACTTATATAATTTCCTGTCTGATTATTATTGTGTATTATCTGCAAAAAAAAGTAAGCTGAAATGAAAAGGGAATAAAAGGAAGGCAGATGTAAGTTCCTGACTTCCCCTGATGAAACCACATAGTGTGGTAAAAGGCATGCCAAGATTGGTTGAGGCTACATTTACTTTCTGGCTTGTCGTACACTAAGTTTGGCTGGCTATTGGGAGCTGCTCTTTCTCTTACACCCACTAACAAAAATGTCAAGGTTTTAATGGAGCTATAGTAGGTGCAGCAGGTGCAAAGCAGTTGGCCCACAATAGAGTAGGGGGCCTCTCCTACAGGTAGTAAAGGATGGAAATTAAATTATTAGATGCTGATAACAGATAATTACTATAGTTGTGATCTGACATCTACATATATTGTTGACTATTTTATTGAGCAAATGAGTGGATAAAGAAGTTGCAAGGGGTGTCCAAATATTTTGCATCAGGGCCCTCCATCCACTGGCTCCCCTACTGTGCAAAAGGGTTCAGAAATACTGTACGGTAACAATCTATTACAATTTCCTTTTTGGTTTTGATTTGGTTGAAAGTTTCTATATTGGGTATCCAGCAAGGTTTGGGGCTAATCCTTATGGCAGCCCCTTCCACATTGAAGATTATATTCTTACTTTCTTGACATTTTGGTTGCCCACTATGTATGATTGAGCTGTATTGTCACAAAAAATGTGTCATTCACTTAATAATATTCTTACTAACGGTGGACAGGTCCTGTAGACTTGATCTTTTTGTTTTTAATAATAACCTATTGGTATATATATATATATATACATTTGAGTATTGTATAGATTCCTGCTTTTGACATTATTTTTTATTTTTACCTTTCTGGTTTTAATATTATTTTGGATTTATTTTTTAGGCTGTATCAATAAAAGTTATGTTTTAATATTAGATCCCACATTGTTTTGTATACAGTTCTATCAGCATCCACCTTAGGAATATCCCAGTCCAGTGTATTCAAGGGTCCAAATATGAGACAACAGTCTTCTGAGCTCAGGGAACAGCATCCAGTAGAACTAATGGTCAATCAACCTGTTTCACAGCGTAATTATTGGTCTTCCTAGGGTTTGGAAGCAAAGAATCAATGTTCAGTGTCTTTTTGTTTATCTTTTAGCCAGTATTTTTTCAAGACCATGACTGGTCTGTTTGGACTGCGAAGCAGCCCTTTTGAAGTTTTTGAATATTTAGCATATTATTTTATTTAATTTATTATTGTTATTCTGTTGATATATTACAATTATGTATTTGAATAAATACAAAATTGTATGACTACTGGTTAAAATAAACCATGTGCTTGAAATAAGGGACTGGGGAGAAGATAAGAAATAGTATAGCTATTTGGGCAAAGTACTCTAAAGGTATCAATCTATCTATCTATCTATCTTTATCTTTCTCTATATATTTTTCTTCTCTTTGGTTATATATTTTATCTATTTTTTTAATCATTTCCTAAAAAGAAGACCAAAACCATTTCTTCTAACTAAACTTAATAAGATTTAAAATAGTTTAAAATAGCCTAGGTATATTGATAAGAGATCAGTCGAATCACATATACTGGATATCAGAAAACAAACACAGGAGTGTAGGTACCCATTTCTATTTGAATCCTACTGCGACATAGGAAACCTCCATAGGGATAGGGATAAATATGTGGGGCAAGATACTGGTCAAATAAAATGTAATAAGGCTAATTGTGCAGGGTGGTTCCCAATACTGGCAGGATCATAACTTACAGTATATGATCCTGCTAGTATTGTCACCATCCTGCACAATTAGCACTGCCCTTCATCATCATGAGGGGTGGTAATATCAGTATGTGGTTTATATTAAGTTGTTCCACATACACTCTGGCTCTTAATTTTAATTTTTTAATACATCTAGGGGTATTTCTTCCCCTTTGACATTGTTGGACCTCCATTGTTTGGTCATTGGCATGGGGTAGCCATGGTTGCACTCACGCTGAGCGTGATGCGTGATCCGTGTGGTGTTGATCTGTTGCAGCCCCTGCCTGGCTCTTTGGCGCCACTTTGTGTCATGTCGCCATGGCAACGGAGACCCCGCACACAGTGCGGAAGTGAAGCGGTCTCCCTGACACAATAAATGGGAGCAGGCCCTCACCAGAAATGTACATATGTCCATGGAAGACATAAGGGAAGACTTTGTCACTTATCACTCAGTACTTTGACAGTGCCAATGGGGAGTATAGGGATCCTCTTTACTTTATACATATATCTATTTTAGTTTTTTTGACCAGTATCTTGCCCCATATATTTATCCCTATCCCTATGGAGGTTTCCTATGTTGCAGTAGGATTCAAATAGGAATGGGTACCTACACTCCTGCATTTGCTTTCTGGTATCCAATATATGTGATTGGACTGGTCACTTATCAATATACCTAGGCTATTTTGAACTATTTGAAATAGTTTCACTTCTAGTGTACTACATTTTATTGGTCATTTACATATATGCCTAGATCACCTTTATCTAGATAGCATCTTTGTGACACCTATACTTATAGGTTGCACATATATACGTGTCATTTTTATCAATAGTTTTTAAGTGTTCACGTCTTTCATTGTCATGCCCTCTAACAACGAATTAGGTTTACCATCAAGTTTATATCTACATAAGGATGGCATTTGAGTATTTGCTTCACCAAATTTAGAGATGGGTCAAAAAGATTCACCAACTACCTAATGTGGGAAATTTAAGGCTATAAATAGCCTTAGATGGATAATGAAAATTAGCTATTAGTCCAATATTATCAGGTTGATGTGTCACTGTTTTTTATTTAAATTTATATTTGTATTTTCTTTTTTTTATATATTTATATTATCATTGTTTTATTTGATTGTATTTTGGGTACGGTAATCATTACCAAATATATATACAAATGTGTAGACACACACATATATGTATTATATTTTTTTAGCTTTTTTTTAAACTGAGGAAGCTACTAAGAAAGTAGTGAAACGTGTATTTGAACAGCAAAATTGTATTTTTGGAGCTCCAAGTTTCCAGTCTTCTCTGAGGGAACTCTCTTTTTGGGGGTTTATCAATTAATTTTAAACCATATGTGAAATCAATAAATATTTATATTTGTCCCTAACATACACATACATAGTATTCTTGGTGTGTGTGCTGGTACAGTTCCAGGGTATGCGTACTAACATACACCTGGTTGTATATATATAGCACACATGATTTCATATATATTCACTTCTACAAGCCAAAGTCGAAGGTACGAGACTCTCTGATGGAATAAGAACTTTTGGAACAACAATCCATAAGCGTTTTAAATACCTCATAAACCTTTGAGGTTGTGAAAGGTGAGAGTCCTATTTGATGTCTATATGATTTGATCCTGATGACTGAAAGCGACCCGCACTAGGCTTCGTGTGCTGTCTCTCCCCCTATCCCTTTTCTCTCTTCTTTCGACTACACAACAGATGCTGGGGTGAACGGCGGAAATTGGGAGATAGCAGCAAGAGGTCCCACTAAGGCTATATTATCACATTGGACTGATTACTGAAGAACAATAATTCCACCCTGTACATGGGACTATATCATTTAGAGCGCTCTCTGTGAATTGGAGTATATTGTATATATTCCTAACGTTTGTCTCTAAACTTAATAAGGAGTGCTGGTCAGGAATGCGGGTCAGATCGCAATTCGGACTTCAAAACCTTAAATGATTGAAATTTAACCTCCATGTTTTAGTGACATAATGATGATGGTCTCTTTTAATTTTGGCTCCGTCTAAACACTGTAATTACGAGTTTGAATAACTTACTACGTGCCGAAGCATAGTTTATGGATTTGGATTCCGGCCATTTCCTTGCAGGCTTTTCTAATGTAATCACTCTGTAATTCCAGCAAATTTCAAATTAGAAAATTGGAAATTGTAATTTAATAGGGGCTATTATTTATATTTTTGTAAAAGGATTGGAATAGTATTATATACAATCTTTCTGTCAAATTTTATAGAATGAACACAAACTTAAAAGGGTATTGGAAATTAGAAATCCAGATATGGTTGCCAATCCATAATTTTCCTTCTTATGCCCATTTTATCCAAAAGAGATCGATTGATTTGATAAATTAAGTTTATCCAATTCTTTTAAAAAATCCATTATTTTTTATAATCCAATATTGATATACAACTTTATTTACTATTGTCTTTTGACACTATAACCTAAATTATTTTATATTACTACCTTACAGTTAAATTCTGTTTGTTTTATGGGTTTCTTTTGTACCTGATTTTGCTATTTGCAAATTTCTATTAAATACATTGTTCATTCATGAATATGCCATATTACTGAATGCTAATGCTCAATGTATTCTGTGGAAAAGGTATTAAATATTATCAAGTTTGAAAAGATTTTGTATATTTCTCACTGATTTTATATTATAGTATATTTGAATATTGATTATTTTTACTAGTTTCTAAACACTTGTTAATTTTGTTTTGCTATTGTCAATAAACATTATTTACATTAAGTGCATACTTGTTTATAAATTGACTAGTCGTTTACCCATCATAAATGAAGGTATAATATTACATGTGTCTCTTCCCCACTCCCTCCCATGTGTCTCTTTCTCCCCCTCTTCCTCTCCTGTGTCTCTCCCCCCTCCTTTTTTGTCTGTTCCACCATCTCCTTCCCCTGTCTCTCCCCATCTCCCTCCCCTGTGTCTCTTCCCCCTCTCCCTTCTCTGTATCTCTTACCCCTCTCCCTCCCCTGTGTCTCTTTCCCCCCACCTCCCTCCCCTGCACCGCTTACCCTTTACCCCTCTGTCCCTTTCCCACTTCCCCCCTCTGTCTCTTTCCCCCTACTCCCTCTGCTGTGTCACTTCCCCCCTCTGTCTCTTTCCTCCTTTTATCCTGTGTCTCTTTCCCCCCTACTCCATCCCCTGTGTCTATTTCCCCCAATCCCCCCTCTCTCTTTCCCCTTCCCCTTTGTCTCTTTCTCCCTCCCCTGCGTCTCTTTCCCCCCTCCTCCCTCCCCTGTGTCTCTTTTCCCCCATTCCCTCTTTGTCTCTTTCCCCCTTTCCCCCTCCTCCCTCCCCTGCATCCCCTTCCCCCTCTGTGTCTTTTTCCTTTTCCCCTGTGTCTCTTTCACCCTACTCCCTCCACTGTGCTTTTTATGGAAATCCGTACTAATAGTTTCTAGAGCGTTACACTCGCTTTCGAGACTATATTAGTGACTAGCGACTTGCCCGTCAAAATGACGACAATAAAATTGTAAGCTAGGCAATGCCGTTTGCCACACAATGTGATGCTTTTGCTTCTCTGAGCACCTTTGGTGCTCATCGCAATCCTTTCCTCCTGCCATGTGTCTCTTTCCAGCATCTCCCCCTGTCCCTTCCATGTGTGTTTTTCCTCTGTGTGCTGAATGTTTGTGTGGCGCACGCTGACTTTAGGTTTGTTTTATTTTCGAAGAACTACGTGCCTTGCGTTGTTGGTGTAAGTGTTAGTGTCTTTGCTGTCATGTATTTTTTAAGTCCCGCATGCCTGGCTTTGCTCAGCCTCGTTTTCATCCAGTTTCAGATTTTTTTACGTTTTTCGTCTGCCATTATTTTTCTTGCTTAACCGGTTTTCGAGGGAAAAACACGGCAAATATGGCTCAAAATCGCTTGCAACCTCACTCCGAGGCTTTCTGGCTCACCCCCAGTGCTGTGTGTTTTTTTGTCCTTTTCAATTTCCGCAATTCGGCGGTTAACTTCTTATTTTTCCAAGGTTGGATTGTTTTGCCCCTGAAATTCCGAGTTCAGATTTTTTTCCTAAGTCTCGCATTCCTCAACTATTTGCAGCCTCAGTAGGTCCTGCGTTCCTCAACTGCTTGCAGTTTTTTTGCCGTCGTATATTTTCTAAAGCCGTTGATCACGTAAGGGTTCTTTTTTTAGTCCTCATCAATAGGTCCTTTAGTTTCTCCTCACTTTCAGCAAGTAGTATCATTGGCCTATCTGAGGTTGTTTATTTTTCTTCCAGCAATATTGATTCTGGTTTTGGATTCATCCAGCCCAGCCTTAGACATAGTTTATTCTGCATATAATTGGGATAAATAAGATGACAATATACGGAACCCTGACTATAGGGCTCCAGAGGAATGCACGGCCGAGTCATCCGAGGACACCCCGGGAAAGGCCAGGAGCGGAAGGCCGAACTCTACTTGTCCCCCGGAGTGGGATAGAAAAGGGATATTTGGGGGTGGCAATGGGGGCTATAACTGGGGCAAAAAATGGGCAAAGGACCCGGATTCAGCCTGTAGCACGGGCCAACATCATTGCGCATGGGCGCGTTATTGAGGGGCTCTTTTTTGTGTGTGCTGGGTGAAAAATGTGAGAGCGCTATTTACGGTTGCGCTATTGATGGCCGCGCTTTTCTGTGTGTGCGCATGCGTCAGAGCGCATTTGTCTGGCGCGCATTCCTCAGGTGCCCTATAGTCGTGCTACCCAATATACAACCTTGTAGCACCTTATGCAATCTTGAACCATTCTGTTATCCCATATTCGGTTCTGAACGTGGCTTAGTTCACATACAGATTCTTCAGGAGGTGGAGAAGATGATCTGTACTCCCATCTCTTTAAGAACATGCCACATTTAGAATAGTGTATGAAGCAGAAGTAAAAGTTTTTTTGGAACTCTCTTGCTTCCTCTGCAGAACACTGCTTGCACATCTGGTAGTTCCCAGTCCATATATTGTTGGAGTCGAGCTTGTAGGATCTTAAACATTACCTTGCTGGCTTGTGAAATGAGTGAAGTTCGATAGTTGGAGCACTTTTTGGCACTCTCTTTTTTGGGATTTGGATGTAGACTGATCTTTTCCAGTGTATTGGCCATTGTTGAGTTTTCCAAATTTGTTAGCATACGGCAAGCCACATTATCACAGCAGCGTCTTGTAAAATTTTGATTAGTTCATTTGGGATTCCATCACCTCCTGCAGCCTTATTATCAGCAAGACATCCTAGGGATCATCTGACTTCACTCTCCAAGATGTTCATTGGAAAAACTATTGACGTCATCAATGTTGTTAAGAATATTCCTGTATAGAACTTCTGTGTATTCCCTCCACCTCTTCTTTATCTGATCTAATTCTGTAGAGTCCCTAACATTACTGTCTTTTACCACTCCCACTTTGGTGTGAAAGATGCCTTTGAGAGCCCCAATTTTCTTGAAGAGATTTCCTGACTGTTATCTTCTTCGATCTCTTTACATCGCTTATTGTAGAATGTTTCTGTAATGATCTGCTATTCTCGTAGGGCTTGGAAAGGCTTAGTAGAGTTGACCGTTCACCACAGTATTGTTTGAGGTACCCTCTATAAGTCAGCAGGACCTTAGCCAGACACTCCCCAGTAACCTCTGCCTTTGTTCAGCAGCAGGAATACAGCTAGAAAATAACTCAAGGAAGCACACCATACACTATGTATTTCCAGGAGCAACTAAAAACTTTATTCACCCTTCAGTCACATTTTCCCCAAAAGCAATAAAAAACACATGGCCCTCTTATCACTGTTACTATGGTTACCCACCCCCTTTCAGCATAATACGTGTTTGATCTTTCCATCTGGTATTTGCTGCACCTGCCCCAGATTACAGGGTTTTCAATCTTATCTAAGTTTTATGACCTTATTTGATGACTAAACATTCTAAAAAAGAACTTGGTGACAATATATCTTGTCTCATCTGGGGCCATGTCCACATAATAGAACTTAACCGTTTGTCTCCTATGTGACTGCCTTAACTTTATATTATATAAGCAAGATGCCATGGCAGTCACAGTAAGCCCAAAAGAGTCCAGCAAATAGTCCAAAATCCAGGGCTACCGTGACAGTCTCCTTTTCTTTTCTTGCTATGCTGTGGAATTCTGCATTCAGTTGGACAACTCTTTTCCAGTCTCTACTACCTTTCGCTTTCCTTTTTTCCTGGGATACTTTCAAAGCCCATCAGCCAGTTTGCCTTCTTAGTTTTCTTTTATATATATTCTTTGTTGCTGTTTTCTAGATAATATTACAAACTTCGGTCCAAGGCTCTTCTGGCATTTTATCTTACATGTCTAATCTATACTTTACTTCCACTGCATATTCACAAATGATATTATTTATTTTGTATCTGCTTGGTCTGATGATTTTCCCTCTTTTCTTAAGTTGAATTCTGAACTTTGCAATAAGAAGCTCATTGTCTGAGCCACAAACAGCTCCAGGTCTTGTTTTTGCTGACCGTATAAAGCTTCTCTATATTTGGCTGCAAAGTATATAGTCATTATGATTTCTATATTGTCCATTTCATAGTGTCATGTGCAGAGTTGTCTCTGAGGCTGTTGGAAGAGGGTGTTTGCTATGATCAGAAAAATATCTTGACAGAATTCTACTACTCTCTGACCTGCTTCATTTTGTACTCCAAGGCCAAACTTTTCAGTTATTCCAGGAATCCTTTGGTTCCCTACTTTAGCATCCCAATTTAATATAATTGTCACGCTTTATAACATGTTTACTAAATTATCTTCCTAATGAGATCTAACATTAGATAGAGACATTTAATTGCTAAGCAGTATATCTTAAGTATATTACAGATAATCATGCTGCAGATCTTGTGGTTGTAAGTCTAAAGGGATTCGATTTAACAGTCCTAACTTATTTTCCTTGCTTCTCTGTGCACTTATTTCCAGCACTTTCAATGGAGGAACCCCCAATACATTGGAGGCTTTTTTACATGTTTTTTAAACTTTACTATAATTACTGCCAGTAATACATAACAACAAAGCAAAACAAAAAATAAAATAACCAGGCCTTGCTCTGCAAGAAAACGAATTCAATGTAAAATAGTTTCCTCTCTATCAGAGCTTTCACCCAGCTACACTGAAGGCAGCAAAACACAAGTAAACAGTCAAATACATTTTATATTTAAGTTATTGGACTTGAATTTCCACATGTTAAAACTTCTAGTCTGCGGCTCACTGGTCAACTTCCATGCTCCTGTAATTGTCTCTGTGTCTTTGTCCCTGCTTTAGTATCCATTCTGGGTTTCTCTCAAAAACTATTTCTCTCAGCTTTGCAACTGCAGGCCCAAACCTGTCTCAAGTACTGCTTCCACCAGCAGTCGTAGGTACAGTAGGTGTAAATCCCAAAGCTACCAAGTCGATCACAACAAGTGGTTAACTCCCGAGTTGTGCCAGGGTTCCTTGCCTCACCTCAACAGCTGGAGCAGACAGCAGAATTTCAGTAGCTTGTCTACAGATCAAACAGCCACCAACAAAGCATGAGAATTCCAGCATTCAGAAAAAGAACTTACGGTAGTTCTGTCATGTATGTCTTAACAAGAAGATTTTTTTTCTTGGGTACAGCATATTTATAGTAAAAAATACAATTGTAACTACACACTTTAACAGAAAGTCATTCAACAGAGGGGCCACTAAACATTACCACTTGGTAGCATAATTAAGCACACTAAATCAAAAGGCCAAATTAACCTAACTACTGAGAACTTCTGCAAAATATGTCTGTTTTTGTTTTATCTCTCCATTTGAAGCATTGTTTCAGCTCCACAAAGTACCCTTATATCTGACTGCAAACAATAATTTGATTATACCTCCATAGACCAGGTCACAGAGTACAGCTTAAATTACCACAAAACTATTTATAAAACAATACTTACAAATATCAGGCATGTTTAACATGCATATAATTACTATGGCAAATTGTTACAAACATACGCAGTGCACTCAGTATTATAGTGACGTAAACCAACCACCTCTATAGTACAGTGAATACACCCAGAGCTAAACATTTTACCATCAGTACATTGAATCTCCCAGCCAAGAGTTCCAGTGCAAAATGTATACCTGACTGAAACTTAGTGGTTTGTTGTACATGCATAAATCAGCTGTAATTGAATAACATTCAATATTGTTTACTTTCTTGATTCCAGTGTAATTAAACATGGGAAACATGGGAAATTATCATTAGCTCTTTGTCAGTTTTGAAAATGTGATGAGCAGGGAAGCTGCAGGAACAGGTACATACAAATTTTGTATGTGTCAGATATATGTATATGATTACCAAATCACTGATCCCAGCCAATCCACATTAAATTGTTCCCCATTAAAGGGCGATGTTCTAGAAAGTCTTAAGCTTCTTTTCTATGAGAAGATTAAAGAACATCTATAATTGTAGAAAAACAGCCCCTGTTTTTGAAGTATGTAACAAACAAACAGCATCAGCATTCTGCGTAAGCCTTGAACATCAATATATCTGTTCTCCATAAGCACAGTGTAAACTTTAGTCTTACACATACAATCTCGCTAAAGTATCATGGATGCCTCCAGGGAGTAGCAGAGGTGTCAGAATATAGCGAGAGGCATTTGAATGGGAGATTATTATGTGTTTACGTTAGTTAGTGGTTGCATTGTTATGGAGGATACTGAGTTCCATAGTCTTTTGCAAGCACACATTAGACCAAACAATCTCCAAGCAAGACCCCCTGGCCATAATCCTATAAAAAATTTGAGGATTTTGGTGCAGTGCCATGTAATACTTCTGCAAACCTTCCTGTAAAAACGACTGCAGGAAAAAAGCACGCTTGCATACGTTTTTACGGGATCAATGAAATTGAGGCAATAGATATCACTGGTAGGTCCAAATGCTTATCAAAGTGTTTAGCAGGTGCAGTTAATCATTAGTATTCACCAAGAGTTCCAAAAACGCAATAGGTCATTTCTACATTTTTGGTTAAACTCAGAGTACTTTGCAGCCCTACCTGGTGATGGAGATGAGAGTAGCTGCTTGCTTATTCATACTGACTGCTCACTTAATAATTTTATTACCCTTACAATTTTTTTTTTCACAATAAATGTTATTCAGCAAAGACATATAAGATCAACATTTTACATCATATTGGGGAGAAGAGAATGACAAATTCAAGTTAAACATACATAATCAACAATGCCTGGTAGTGATATTCCACATATATCCGTATATGTGTATAGTTGTTTAAAATCACTGTTAGGAGATGCTCTTTCATTTCCCATAGTCACCACTAGGATCCACAATATTATTCAAGATATTTATCAAAGTATCTGCTTATCTTTGGATTCCTATGTATCACTTTTTGAAAAGTAACCACAAATAGGACATAACATAATTAATTTGTACTGATGACGAAAAAATAGTAAATACTTTGAGAGATCTATCATAATCAATTATCAGGAAGTATTTGACTGTGCAATTAGCATTTTAAATATATTTAAAACTTTCTATTTTAAATGTGTTAATAAAAATTTGACTTTTTAATCTAAAATTTTCTTTTTGATTTAAATGATTTATCTAATACAGGAGTCTTTCTGGATATGAAAAGGGTGTCTTTCTTTCTTGTTTTTGTTTTCTTGGAGAATGTCATGGCTGTGAGTGGGAAGTGGGGTAAGTATGAGAGAGTTTTCCCCAACATATTGGTGGCCCGTACGGGGAAACGCTTATATGTGCGTGCGCAGAACTTTTATGATTAGTGTTATCTATTGCACATGAGCCTTTACAGGAACATTCAAGCTGTGTAGCTTTAACCCCCGGCTCCCTCCACTTCTATCAGTGCAAAATAAAACCAGAAATGATTAACTGTTTTTTGAGACTATGCCAATAGAATTTAGTTTTTAAACTGTGAGTTTTTCATTTTGTGTGTTAAGAAAATGTATTTCTTTGCATTCTGTTGAAATAAGAGCTGTCCCCATTACATTTCTTCTTAGCAAACTGATACAGAAATATACTATCTGTGTTCAAGCTGTGTAATCTGTCTTCAAATCCAGTGTCCGTTATATCTATGATTAATATTTGAGAGAAATAATTGCCTGTATTTCTTTATCTAACTCTGAAGTGGCAACATGCCTAGAAAAAAGCTAACAATAATAGTGTGCTTTTAGGTTGAATACAGACAATTCATTAAAAGGTTATGTTATTAGTTACAAACACTTAACTATAATTAACGAGTGTTTGAATTTAGTCTTAAGGAAGCTCTAAGCTGTTACATATTGTGTAATCAAAATGGCCACCGTGATGCTGAGAAACCCCGTCCCACAGAATTTGGATTCGGATTGCCAGGGTTATGGAGAGCAATAAAAGTGTTTGCAAATGAATATATTGCAGTTGAAGATAAAAATGTATTTAAAAAAATATGAACAGAGGTACGAAAATAGTGTTAATTGTTTAGTTTTTTGGTTCAGATGAGAGGTGTACGTTGTTTTGAAGATTTGCGGGTTGATATGCGATTCCTTTGTAAAAATAGTTCCTTAAGAAGGATCGAGCAAGTGATTAAGGAAGGACATTGAATGTTGGTCTGATATGAGACTGTTTATTATTGTTTGTGAAATTCAAACAGAGCCGGCAACGCGCTGATTAAATTACAGTAATATATCATGATTGTTAGAATGTGAATGTGTTATTTATTTTATTTTTTTAAACATGGCATCTGTATGCTGAGATTTCTGTTTCTCTCTGCTTCTCTTAAGGTGAATTGAAATCATTAATTAGGGAAGAGAGGAGTTACGTTTTTTTGTTTTGTTTTTTTGGAAGTCTGAGGATATCCAGCTTCTAGAGTTAAAGATAAATTTATGTGTTATTTTTATCAAAATAACTACTGAGAGTCAGAATTTGGATTGGCGGGTTGCCAAAGTTACGAAAGAGATGAAAATATTTGCAAATGACTAATGTTGTAGACGTGATACTTTGAAAATATTTGTAAATAAGCAACGGAGCTTGGATGATAAAATATAGGGATGCATTGCTGAGACCATTTTACATGATGTTTGTAGAAATGTTTGTACTAAGTGATGGGATCTGTTTGGTTCTGTATTTTATGTGGCTAACAGTAAGAAATAGTTTGTAAAAATAAAAATAATATGTAATTTGAGAAGTTTATTTTATGATATGCAGGTATACCCCACTTAAAGTTACCCCGTTTAGAGCCGATTCACTATAGAGCTGTGTTTCCTGCCAGACCCCTTTTCATGCTAAACCCTGCTATAATGCTTTTTTTTCATGCCGGACCCCTTTTCACTCTCTAAATCACTATAACACTCTTTTTATTCTCCAAAGAACACAGAATGCAGGATGAGCCAGAAGCTTAAACATTGTTAATGTAACGTTTATATTTCTGCTAATGTTCAGTTTGTATTAGTGTTATGTTTACTGTTTCTTTGAAGTTCATATTAAACTAAAAAAGTTTAAATTTCAATTGCAATTATGTAGAAATGATGTTATGTATTGTCTCTTATCTATAAATGTCTAAATCCTATGTTTATGTGTTTTTTATCAACAGATTTTTTATGCTGGCAAAAAAAAAAATTCTGTAGAAATTATATTTTACAAGTGGACAGGGGGGTTAAGCTTAAAACTCATGTACGACTCTGTGTTAGATGTCGGTGATTAAGTGTAGAAGGAGTAAATATTAGAGAGATCTGTACTCTTGCAAAGTTAGAATTTTCTGAAAGAAAAAAGAGTCCGCAACCAAGCCTCATCCAAGAGGGTGGAGCTTAGTGACATGGAGAATGTCATGCTCAGTGACCCACCGCTCCTTCCGACTCCACCCCTGACACCTCACAGACTATATGAAAGGAACCAGCCTCTCCTGGAACAAGCCAGGCCTTATGCTGAGATTAGAGAACAGTGCATGTGACAACTAAAACAAAGAGAAAGGGGGGTCTGGTTTAAAGTGTGAAATCCAGTTTCGAGGTTTTCATGTGTGTCTCTGTATATCGATTTTTTCTATATGATCAGATAGAGTGGTTGAAGTGAATATGAAGTTGAATTCATTTAAATATTGTACATGCAAAGGTGTTAATTACTGATACTAGGATTAAGATATATTAAAGAGATGTTGTACCTGACGAGGTTCTATTTTAAGAAGCTGTAGATTTTAATTAAAGTAGATATAGCTTTACATAGGTGAGCCTTCCGAGAAAGGCGATAGGGTAAATAAAGAGTATATAGGTGGGCCTACCTAGAAATGGCAAGAATATAGATTAAATAAGATTTGCCTTCCTTAATGGTGAGAATAGGTGTGCCTACCTAGAAATGGCAATAACAGGAGTTGCCTTACTTAATGGCGAGTAATGTCAAGACTAAGGTTCTGCGTAGTGGTGCTGTTGATGGATTGATAATTGAATTAACATTTGCTACGTTAATTTAGAACGTCATTGAAGTGAAACATAATGGCAGAAGGAGTGAACAGTGAATGAATTGGGCCCTTGAATGTTAGTGTGAGTACTGAGTTTCAGTACTGTGAGTATTGAGTGTGAGTACCATGTGCAGTGGGTGCTGTGTGAAGAAATTGAAGAAAAAGGAAGATTGGTCCTCTGTTCTGTGATTGTTGTTGAGTGTGTTGTGGAATGTATTTGAATATATGTTTACAGTGTTATGAAGTGTGTGCGCTAGACGGAGGTCTGTCTATGTTTGAGGACATCAGGTATGTACTGATTGAAATGTGAAGTTGTGGTGTTTGAAAGAGAAATCTGTTGGTGATCTCCTAGAATGGTGTATGATGAATTTGGTATTCATATAGGAAAATAGTGCGGAAATTATATCATTGCAAAGATTGCCCATTATATCTGACCGACAGTATAATAAAATTGCTGAGATCAGGCAAATTTCAGATTAAATTTGTGTTTTAAGATGTCGTGTTTTTTTTTATACTGTCGGCCATTTTGGATAATTAAAATTAAGGTTTTGTTAAAAGATGATTTATTAATTGTATTACAGTTTTTTTTATTATTAGATGGAAATCACATCAAGTTACAGATAATATATACCATAAGTCTTATTTACATCTAGAATATATATACATTCATTGAGTATAAATATACTTTCGTACACAATAAAACATTAGCTTCATTAAAGTATATACAACTATTCCATCTATAAACAGATATGATTCCCTACAGACTATCCACATTATCTGGTGATATTATTCCCTATTGGAGACAGTGTTGTTAGGGCTTTAACGTATTACATAGTCCGCATGGGAACATCCTCCGTTCATATTTTATTTTGTCATCTTTCAACATTTTAAACTTTACACGATTAGACATTCCCGCCCATCCTTTCTCCTTTACCGTATTACCACTCTTTCTAAAGTAGCCGGTCACCCCCTTTCCCCTCTACACCATCTTGGGGTATAACACCAGTATCTATGTAGTTGGTCATTCCCTACATTTCAACCATACACCCCACATTGATATTTGAGAAAATTAGTTACAAGTAAAAACAGTAATTTGTATATATATAATTTTAATTTATAGATTTTGTGTTTACTATATTTTTCTTTCGAATTTGCTAGTATTTTTTATTAATTAGAATTTTTTTAGGCTTATGAAAGCTATCCTCATGTTGAAATTTCTCTCTGTCGGTATAAATATAGTTTGTACGCTGTCCCTGTCTACTAATTAATCACTAGAAATCAGTGTATGTATTCTTATCTGGTTAAACAACCTTATCATACTAATTCTGTATTATTTTATGTGTTATGTTTTGTTTATTCATGTTGGATAAACACTATATTAGTGTACCAGTTATGCCACCCCCAGCTCAGATGATGGCCATAGTGCAAAGGAGTAGAACATTTTGAAAATATTTACAAGGTATTTCTAGGCCTCTAGCAGAAAGAAACATGATAAGAAGAGGAATACATTATGAGTTAAGAAAAGATTTTAGAGTTTTATTAGTAAATGTATGTTGACAGTAATAAAATTAGCAATTTCCTTTTAAATATACAAACTATTACAAGATAAATGAAGTAATGTCTTATCCCTTATAAAGACATAATTAGTAGTAGTTTTACTGTTCTAATGATATTTTGTTGCTGCTTTAGCAGGAGTATAAAATAATGGTTCATTATATCTTTTACAAGTATTTAATATGGTTATTAGCTTTGCATGATTTACATTATCACTTAATGACAAGCATGCCCTGATATATGATGAGAGAAAGTCTCTACAAAGTACCTATCCTGATGACAACAGATAATAACAGATGAAGAAAGAGATACAGATTTTGCTGACTAAAGACAAAGCCGAGACAGAAATCTTGTCTGCACAAAATAAAAAGGGGAAAGGTCAAACTCTTGCTTATTGACATGACTATACACTAATACATATATCTGCTGCAAAGGAATAAAGATGTAAAGATCTGTGAGAAAACCACATACTCCTTGTCTTATGCCTGAATATCTGCCCATGATGAACCAGAGGAGCTCACTGTCCAGAAGCAATCTACCTGTTTACAGTATGGAAAAAGAGGGGCCTAACGAAGTGTGATATGTAAGTCTAGGGTTGTATGAAGTTTGTCTAAGCATATGTTTTCACTGTATTGTCATGTTCCTATTTATTCTACTCTGTGCTATACCTGTCTTCCTTTTTGCTGTTCTTTGGCTCCTAACATTTTTGCACATTATTCTATCAACTTGCTAGGATCTAGTATGTACTAACATCTGGTAAGGAATAGTAATTAGGCGAAGAAGACATTATCATGCATACACTCTGTGTTTTTAGTCATCATCTAAATGCCTCATAAGACAATGAGTATAAGGGTAAATTGGTTCTATGGCCTAGTTATTGGTAATTGGTTGAAAAATTAAGTAAGGACATTTTCTCTGCATTAACCATTGTATTTTATTTTACATATCTGGACTTTTATATCTATGCCACCGCTTTCTGGAGTGTCTCTTGTAAAAATATAACAGCATATGTTGATGTTTTCATCCACCCATTGGACTTTTTCCTTGTTATGTGGATTTCATAAAATAGGTGCTTACTTGTTTTTCTGGATAAATTGCTCTACCATCAAGATTTCATCTTTTCTTGCTGCTGCTTTATAATCAAATTGTAAAGATTTCATTTAACAGACTTTAATATTTGGACTGAGAACTTTATGCTATGGATTCCATTATTGAAATACATTTTATATTATTCCACGAATCATATCAAATTAATAAACTTGCGATTTTATAATGTATATATTGATATCACATATTATAATTGTCCAACTACGAGACGTCGTCACGCTGTTTGCATGGTGCGTACGATTTAGCAATGAGTGCCGCAGGTGCGTAGCGAGGCAAGACGTTAAACTCGGAGCACTTAGTGGGACTAATAGAAAAATAAATATGAAACACGGAACTTAGAAAAAAAAGAAACGAGACGCAAAAAATTAGCCGCCGAACCAAAAACCCGAAAAACACACTAACTACACCAAAAAAAAATGACAAAAACATCACAGACAGCATGGGGCAACAGTCAAGACGTCTGTGAGTGAGGTGGAACGCAAATTAAACTCGATTTAGACGATTTTCGCCACTTGAAAATCACCTAGGTGAGGAAAAAAATGGCCGCCGAAAAAAATGAAAACGAGGCTACATGACCCTGAACCGCATAAAATACAGCCAGCCACGTATGTGGTAGAAAAATACTAATAGGAAGGACGGAAAATAACAACGGAACACGTAAAACATAGACTAACGGCATAATTTTACAACACTAACTTACACATTTACACATTAACATTGTGAAATGGCAGATTTCCCGCCTAAAACAACGGTTTTGTCTTGTGCACGCAGTCTATATATAGGGCACACTTGACACAGAACTGACACTTTCTCCTCAGGTGATGACAGTCTGACATTTTCTTCTGCCTGGAAAACCTAAAGAGATTGTAAGCTCTTCAGGATACTGATTGATGAATATTAAATTCAAAAAGGTACAGTATATTAATAATCATTAATAATTAATTAATTAATTAATTATTAATAAAAAAATAAATTAATAAATTTAGTTTAGCAATACTTTCATGCTTACCTGTTTGTAAGATATTAATTAATTGAATGATTCATTAATAATGTACTTTAATTGAATTATTATTAATTAGTAATCATTAAGAAAAAAAGGTTAATGTTTATTAATACATGATTAATGCAAAAAAATGCAAAGACATTTACACATTGATTCATTAATTATTAATGTACATTATTTAATTAATTAGTTATTAGTAATCATTTTAAACCAAAAAAATAAATAATAATTTTACAATGCCTTTACTTTAGGAATATATTAATGCTTACATCTTTTGAATATATTTAGTCAGGGATTAATTGATTATTAATGTACATTAATTTATTGATTTATAATTAGTAAGATTAAAAAAGGGGAAAAAAAAGGACCAAAAACAAAATGTATATTTTAAGATGCACTGACATATCCGTGATGATGTGGATTGCCTAATAGGTATTAATTCAAATAATTTTTTAATTAATAAATACATTTTACAGTTTCAGTGACGATGCAGCTGAATCAGCACAGAGAATGATTTCAACACCATAAACAGCACCTTTACATGTATATCATTAAATTATGTTCTTGGGGAAAAAAAAAAGTATTTAAGTCTTCTTAGTTGGAATTGATGACAGTTATTGATTAATTAACTTATATTAATATATTCATTAATTAATAATTAGTAATCAGGACCAAGAAAACATTTATTTTTAACAATACATTGATGAGTATTGCTTTTATGTTTTTCATCTATGCTAATATATCTGTGTTGCTGCTGATCGACTGATAGGGATGAAGCAATATATTACAATTTTTAAAAAATCTTATTTGACAGTTTCAGCGTACCTGCAGCTGACTGAACACAGAGAGTGACGTTTGCAGGCATTCAACAGCATAAGGATAATCTTGACAGGTATATAAATAATTTATGTTCGTAGAGCAAAAAAAAAATTACACTTTTTTTTATTTGGAATTGATAGCACTTATTGATTAATAGCGTATATTAATATATTAATTAAATAATAATTAGTAATCATTATAAAAAAAAAGGTTTGATTTAACAATACATTGAGGAATATGCTTTTATGTTTTGCATCTATGCCAATATATCTGTGTTGCTGATGATTGACTAATAGGGATGAAGCAAAATATTACAAATTATTTCAATCTTATTTCACAGTTTCATCGGATCTGCAGCTGACTCAACACAGAGAGTGACGTTTGCAGCCTTTGAACATAATAAAGATCATCTTGACAGGTATATCATTTAATTATGGAGTTAGGGAACAAAAAAGGCTACATTAAATGTTGCTAAAATGGATAACAGTTATTGATTAATTAACATATAATAATATTTTAATTAATTAATAATTAGTCGTCATTTAAAAAAAATATGAAAATGCAATAAAAGTAAGAACAATTTTTAACATGCACTTATATATCTGTCTTCCAGCTCATTTATGTACATTGTTTTTGGAAATATTAATTATTAATGAGATAAAAAACAAGATGAGGTTAGAAGACTTTAGAAACATTTTTACATTTTACTAAGCACTTAAATATATGGGGCCTCATTCTATTAGCGGCCGCAGCCGTTGCGGGGCCGCAAGGACCGGCCGCAAGCTATTCGGCTATTCTATTCCCTTACGGCCGGGGATTCCGGCAGGCTTGCGGCCGGTGCCTTGCTATCTCTTGTGGCCGCTCGCGCCGGAGGAAAGCCTTTGATCTAAAACGGCCGCAAGAGTTTTGCAATTCAATTGCTCCGGGAAACCTCTCTGCAAGGCTAAAAGCGAGCCGCAGCTTATTTGCAGGAAAGAGGTCTCGCTAGCACCAATTAAGCACATAAAATAGCTCAAATAAAGCCATCCTGCACTTTGAGAAGACTATAAAGGGATTTTAGGTGTTAGAAAAAATAGCACATAATTATCCTGTACTCAAATCCGTAAAATATTTTATTTTTAATATCCGTAAAATATCCATGTAAAAAGTCCAGAGTGCTTGGAGCACCTCAGACACACCCACGCCGCAGCCGGAAAATAAACAGTTAATTTGAACTCGGGTTTGGGCTGATGTGCAAGCTTGAGAGTGGGTTTCTTTTAATCCTCATGTCCCCCAAAATGATCCCTAGCATTTACAGAGCTGTACAGTGCAGGCTTGAATTTATTTTTGAGTTTTTATATTTCACAGCTTACGGCCGGTTCCAAGATATGCGGCCGGCCGTAAAAGGAGATCCTTGCGGGGCCGTATAATAGAATCGCGAGTTAACTGAACCCCCGCAAGGAATCGCAGCCTTACGGCCGATTTACGGCCGATAATAGAATGAGGCCCATGGAGTTCATTCAATCAAGAAGGAATGGAATTCAATGATTAAAAATTATTTTCATGTTATTTCACCGATTACTCATCTCTGTACCTGACTGAAGACAGAGAGTGAATTTGCAAGACTTTGGACACAAAGAACAGCAAGTTCACAGGTATATGATTTTAGCATGCCCTTATGGTCTGGGATTGATGACACTTAATGATTAATACAGGAAAGTATATTAGGGATTCATAGGGAGCGATATAACCACATAGCATATTATTTAAAATGAAAATTTTAGGGAATGAAAATCTATACAAAAATAAAGTTTTCATAAAAAAAAAAAAAAGATTCTTATATAGTGCCAGATTGCTTGGAACAACTTGCAAATGAATGAAATTGTTAGGATGTCATTTTGCAAAAAAAAAAGAAAAAGGAGGATGAATGAGGTTTGGAGATTTTAATTGGTCATTAAAATAATTTTTGTTTGCATCTTTAAGAAAATTGATCATTCTTTTAGAACACATCTATACTTTGATAATAGTTGTTTATGTTTGATCTTCTTTATTACAATATAAGTAACTTTTTAGGTTTAACATTGATCTCATTTTTGGATTAATTCACTAACGTATATTCATTTAGTAATGAATTGATAATCCAGTAGTCCTAAAATAAAATAAAATGCTCAATATATATAAATGTGCCTTCTTTTGCCATTTAATGTATGTCAATAAAAATCTCCAAAAATGGTTTAATTTATTGCATCGAAAAAAGAAAAAGATTTTAATATGTTTGCATTCTTTAATTAATCCTATTTACTTTTAGATTGAAACCAGCTACAAACAATATGTACAGAAACCAAAAAAAACTAAACTTACACCTCTATTTACAATTACAGATTGCAATGGCGGATAATGGAAAAGACAACATTGAACGCAAAAGAAGATTGGCAAGGGAAAGGAACCAAAGGTGGAGAGAGGCACAGTCACCTGAAACTTCCCAACGCTTAAGAGAAGAAGACCGACAGAGACTTTTAAATAAAAGAAAAATGAGTTAGAAAGCACAAAGTGAGTTTGCTGGGGCTTCAAAGAAACGAAAAAGTAAACTAAAACATGTCTGTGAACCATTGCCCAATAATACTATATTGCCTATTGACACCAATGTTTAGACACATGACACCAATGTAGATATAGAAAGTTGTAGTGATATCTTTGTTGAGGAAGTGTATGAGAATGTGTTTAATAGAGCACTAAAAGTAGACACTAATTATTGTGGATTACTTAATGTTGTTTGTCAGTTTTGTGGGGCCTATCATTTTCTAAAGAAAAGACCAACTGAAGGAAATGTCATTAGTTGCTGTCAGAAAGGAAAGGTAAGTCGTCCACAAAGACACCCATTTCCAGATTACTTACAAATTATCATGAGAGATCCAAGATCTCCAAATTATACCAATTTAAAAAAAAACATAAGGTTTTATAACAGTGCAATTTCATTTGCTTCAATGGGTGCTACATTAGCTGCAAATGTCCCAGGACATGGTCTTTACTGTTTTAGAGTTCAAGGACAAATTTACCACCGAACTTCACATTTACACCCACAAGAAGGAGAGCAAAGAAAATGTGCACAGTTATATGTCTTAGATACAATGGAAGCTGTTGAACAAAGAATGACGCTTCCAGAAAATATACAGTGTTTGTGCATAATCTTTGAACAGTTGAATAAAATTATGGCCAACAACCCATACACTCAAGCATACAAACAATTAGCACAGCTTGAAAAAGAACAACAGGAACATGCTCAAAGATATCAATTGACAATGCCAAGAGTAAATATTGTGTTAAAAAGAGATTGCAACACTGATCAAAGACGGTATAATTTACCAACAGTCAATGAGGTTGCCATGGTTTTTAAAAATGAAGATGGTGAACCACCTTTTCCACAAGATATTAGAATATATCCATGCAATGAAGAACAACCTTTATAAACATATATATATTAAGTTGTAATTTAGATCCAATGACATATCCCATTTTCTTTCCAAGTGGTGAACCTGGATGGGAACCAAAATTGCAATTGCAAAGTTATCCCAATAGTAAAGTTTGTGTTAGATGCAATATTTCTATGCTGGAATATAAAGTGGCACAAACTGCTATTCGGGATTCTTTTAATCCAATATTAAGTGGGGGCAAACTCACTCAACAATGGATTATTGATTCCTAACTACAAGTCGAAGCAAATAATCTAAATTTCATAAAATTTCAACAAAATAAGCTTCAAGTAGAACAGTATTGTGGTTTGATGGATTATGTCACTGAATTGGCTACCAACAGAGACATTCCAGCTGGAAGAGCAATTATTTTGCCATCCACTTTCCAAGGATCTCCTCACAATATGCAAGAAAGATATAATGATGCCATGGCTATTGTCACAAAATTTGGCAAACCAGATTTATTCATTACATTCACATGTAATCCACAATGGCCAGAGATCAATGAACATTTTAATCTGGGGCAAACTACTTCTGACCGACCAGATTTAGTGGCAAGAGTATTTAAAATCAAACTCAATTCATTAATACATGATATAACTAAAGCACAGTTATTTGGAAATTGTGTTGTTTATACCATTGAATTTAAAAAAAGAGGACTGCCACATGCTCACATGCTTTTAATCCTGCAGGAAAAAGATAAATTGAATACTGCAGAGAGAGTGGATTCATTCATTACTGCTGAATTGCCAGATCCAGAAAAATATTCAAAACATTTTGACATTGTTACACACAGAATGATTCGTGGGCCATGTGAAGATATGAATCCTAATTCACCACGTATGGAAAATAAAACATTTACAAAATAATTTCATAAACAATTTCAAATGCAAACGTATGCTAATTGTGATGGATACCCTTTGTATAAAAAAAGACAAGAACAAACAGCTATTATCCGTGGACAAAAGGTTGATAACAGATTTGTCATTCCATACAATCCACATTTGCTCATGAAGTACAATGCACACATAAATGTGGAATCTTGCACTTCTATTAAATCCATCAAATAGAGTATGTGTATAAATATATATATACAAAGGATATGATGCAGCAACTGTTGTTGTGCAAGGTGCAGCAAACGAAAAGGAAAATCCAATTTTACATGATGAACTTTCAAATGATTTAGATGCTCGCTATGTCAGTGCTCCTGAAGCAATGTTGCAACTTCTGAAATTTGATATGCATGATGCATGCTGTGTATCGTTTAGCTGTACATTTGCCACAAAATCAGTTTGTTTGCTTTACTGATAATTATTTAACAGTATTCCTTTAATAAGACAGACCACGACGCAAAAATAAGAAAAAAATTGAAATTAAAATAATACTTGTGTTCTTAACCCCTATCAAAGCATTTAATATTGTTCTGATCTAATTCTGCACATCTATGTACCTAGAAATGGTGGCCAGTGATTGCTAATTTCTAGTTTGGACGTTCATAATATAGGAAAGGAAGATTTACACAAATTAACTGTATTAACCTATAATAGTTATGAACCACCTAGTACATGAAGATCGACAGAATATCTCCAGGCAGGTAAAGAAAAAATATATATGAAAATTGAAATTACGAGGTGAATTATGTATAAAAGCAATCCTCATCTATGCACATGCAAATCATCGGATATGCTTTAAGTAACACAATAAAAATGCATATAAATGCTATTAAAAAAATGTACAAATCACAGTATGCACTTGGGTATAGATATTTAAGGATTCCTTAAAATGGATTCCTAAGTATATTCTTAGTGGATTTAAATATAATAAAATATATACAACGCAATGATTTTAACTGGTGAAAGAAGAAAATGGGGGTTGTGCAACTCCCCTCTTACCTACAGCACCTCGCACAAGGTACTGAATAGGTGTTTGTGCCTTAATGGGCCGCTGGCTTCATTATCCACCTGTCAATTGCGTTGTCAAAAAATCCAAAAGATGTATATGAAGCTGATATAAAGACCAACTTAGAGGTATATCTTTAAGGCTTCCAAATAAGCCAAAATTCCATTCCAGTGATGGTGACTGTGATTTCATTTCCCAACCGGTTTCACCATAGCATGGTTTCCTCAGGGCATAATTTTTATCTTATTGGCCTGGCATTATTTATAGGAAGAGATTAGGCCCATTTCGCGGGTTTTTTCCTTTAATTTTACTTCCTGCCAGTATATAATTGGTTTGTGAATATCAAGTGTCCCAGAACAGGAGCATTATGGTTGATGAGATGTGTAGAAGAGATTGCTCTCCTATTGGCTTAAGTAGAAATGCGTTTCAGCATGAAATGCATAGTCAAACGGAAGGATAATGTAATTTGAATGCTAAATACGTTCTGATGCGTTCCAGCGTGAAATGCTAGGTCTAAAATAGCGACCGCTTACGCAACATCCGGTTTTAAACCGGATATTGCGTTATTCGCGTTTCAAGCTGGAACGCAAGCTAGAAAATGGCCACGTTTGAACTATACAGCCATATTTCGTTAGCCTGCTGTCCTGCCTCCTGATTAAGCAGTAAAATACTTGTATTGGGACAGAGAAAGGTTATCCCTCCCAATAATATGTTCCCTAATGAACACATATAAATATGCTGCAATGGGGAAGCAGAGAAAAGGCCTTCAGAATCATAGGCAAAGGTTGCAAATTTCACTAGAAGGAAAATGCAAGAAATTGATCAGACAAGAACTGACATAAGTCGGAATCAATAATGGGGAACTAAGGAAAAAGAAAAAAAATTGTATTCTTAGAGTTAGAACTACTTAATATGTAATTTCCAACTTGTAGTGCCAGATAAAATTATTATTAATAATATCTGCATATGTGAAATATATACCACTATCCATGTGTATAGACACATTTATAAAATAAAATATTCATATTGTGTACTTTGTGACTAATCAATACAGTATACTGATTATAGATTTGTTATAAATGGTTGTGAAAAGTACTACATTATAAATACCTAATACATAAAAATGGAACTAATAAAAAAAAAATTTTTTAAATAAAAGGTGTAAACGTGAACCCCTCCTTTAATCCGTCAGGCGCCTTAGAATTCAAAAGATAAATCCACCTTGCCTCATGTTGTAATAGGATCTTTTTTCTATTACCCCTTCTCTATTTTGTGGATAATTTGAATGGTATCTCATCATGTGTCTTGCCACTGGCGTGTCTAATTCATTACGAATTGAAGATATGTGTTCTAGAACTCGTCGCCGTAGAGGTCTTTTAGTTTTTCCAACATATAATTTGGGACACGAGCAAGATATTACATATACCACGTATGATGAAGAGCAATCATAAGACTCCTTTAGGGGATATTTTTGGCCAGTTTGGGGATGTGTAAGTTCTTGTTCCTGTTGAATATATTGACATGCTTTGTATTTTTTACATTTCTTTAAACCTTTTCTATTCAACCACGTTTCTTTGGTTTGATTTTCAGAAAATGGACTATTTACAAGATGATCTCCAATAGTGTTTCCTCGTCTATATGTTACAGATGCTTGTGGAGATACAAATTTCTTAATTATTGGATCTTCAAGAAGGAGATACCAGTATTTATTTAGAATTTACTTTATTTTCACATGATCACTTCCAAATTTCATTATGCATCTCACCAGTTCTTCATTTTTATGTTCATTTGGTTTATAAAGAAGCTCTGTTCTCTGGGCTTTAACAGCTTTTTGGTATGCCCTTTTAAGAACCCGATTAGGATAGCCTCTATCCAGGAAACGTTTTTTAAGGTTGTCAGCTTGTAATTTAAATTCAGCTAAGTAGTACAATTTCTTCTGAGTCTCAAGTATTGCCCAACTGTGATACCCCTTTTCAGAGGTTCGGGATGCTGGCTGGTCCAGTTTAATAACATGTTTGTTGCAGTGGGTTTTCTGAAAATCGTAGTACTTATATCACCAGTTTAGTCCTTGATAATTTTAAGATCCAAAAAGTTAAGTTCATTTTTATCATATTCATATGTAAATTGTAAGTTTAGGCTATTGATGTTGAGTGTTTTTATAAATTCCTGAAGCAGTCTTTCAGTGCGCGTTCAAATGATTATTATATCATCAATATAGCGGTACCATATTAATATATTTTCGGTGAATTGCTCCATAGCTTCAATGAATACTACTGTCTGTTCCCAAAAGCCTAAATAAAGGTTTGCCTAGTTAGGAGCGCAACTTGTTCCCATGGCTGTTCCGCGCTGTTGAATGAACCAGCTATTCATGAACAAAAAGTAATTATGAGTTAATGTAAAGGTCAGGAGACAGAGTAGAAAGCTATTCCACTCCTCTTTTTCTTTACTCTCTGTTTCTAATAAATGTTTAACCGCCATAATGCCTTTTTCATGCGGAATACTAGAGTATAGTTGTTCCACATCTACTGATACCAGGATTGCATGTGCTAGAATTTGTACATTATCAAGATGTTTTATTAAATCCATAGTATCTTTTAAGTATGCTGCCAGCGATTCAACAAAGGTTTTCAAATTATGGTCCACTAATTGACTTATTCTTTCTGTTAAACATCCATTTCCTGATATTATTGGACGTCCTGGAATCGGCAGTTTATTTTTATGGATTTTTGGTAGGCTGTAAAAAACACTATTCTTCAGGATATAAATAGTCAAGATTTCTCTTGCTGATTAGGCCCTTATCTTTAGCTTCTGTTAGGATGGCATATAATTCTGTGCCATATTCAAGAGAAGCATCTCTAGTTATGGTTTAATATGTGTTGGAATCTCTTAATAGTCTTAAGCACATTTCTTTATATTCAGACTTGTCCATTATGACAAGATTTCCACCTTTGTCAGCAGATTTAATCTCAACATTTTTAGCCTTTAGTTCTGTTAATGCCTTAAATTCTTCTCTAAACAAATTATGTTCTTGGAAATGTTTTTTATTGCTCATTTCCCATTTTTTAAAATCTTTTGACACCCTGCTTGTAAAAACTTCAAGATGATTAAAGTTTTTAATTTCCGGAGTATATCTACTCTAATTCTTGCAATAGGTCTTTAAAAATGGGTCTTGAGCAACCGATTTTTCCATTTAATTTGTGTTTAATAGTGACATCAAGTCCTTTAAGGCGGCAGAGTCCTCCATTGAGAGTCCTAGACCTTCCATTTGTTTCTGTTCTTTTTCGTAATATTCTTTTTTAAGAGACAATTTTCTTATAAAAAGATTCAAATCTTTTACATTCTTAAAACAATCCAATGGAGATACTGGTACAAAGTTAAGTCCTTTCTCCAATAGTGATATATCTGCCTTAGTTAACGTTATTGATGATAGGATTTATCACTATTTTATTGGATAATGTTGATATTGTTTGTCTTGTTGGTGTTGAGCTAATATTCTTCGATGTCACCTCTATATTTCCTGGTGGAATATTTTCTTGCTCTTTTTGAGCTGAGATTCCTTTCTCTCTTTTATGTAGGTGATTATTATCCTTTTGCCTAGCTGTAATAAACTCAATGTTTTCATTAAGATTTTTTAAAAGTCCATCTTTTATCCTGATGTTGATGTTCATTATGTTTTGAGTGACTCTTCTTTCCATTAGTGTTTTTTGGGGTTGCTCGATCTTGGACGCCCTCTTGGGGTCTGGTTTCTTTGTCCTTGATTTCCCCTGCTTTGTTGTCGGTCTTGATGCCTTTGGCCCTGATTCCTCTGGCCTTGATATCTTTGGCCTCGCCCCCTCCCTAAAAAATCAAGATAATTTCCTGTTGTCATAGAGCAGGTTTGTGTTGAATATTCAGTTTGCTTTACTGCAGGCAATGAAAGAACTGCCTTAGCTCAAAGTGAACACTGAGATAGAACACTTACTGCATGGTTTAAATTAAACTGCCAGGATACGCAGGCCAGACAATTTTTATACATTGAGATTCCATATCACTATGTATTTGTAAATGGTCTATGGCGACAACGAAGATGATATGATACAGAATGGGAGAGGTGTCTGGAAGAAGCAGCATTATGTCAAATGCCAAAGCAAATGAAAGAACAGTTTGCGTTCATTTGCATCTTTTGCAATGTACCTGATGCATTTACTTTGTGGGAAACATTTAAATTAAATATGTCTGAAGACTTCTTGAAACGTTACAATGAGCCAATAGCACTATTAAAATCTTTAATGGAAATTCAAGAAATATTTCTTACTCATGGATTCAATTGTGCAATTTTAATTTGCCTGATCCTGGACTTATAGATGACATCAACTTTGATGATTATGACTCTGAGCTACAAAAACAAAAAACTTAAGAAAAACTCACAACTTAATTGACAATACTTGACAATTAATGCAATCACAAATGCTACAGATGATGAAATGGTCAAAGACCGGTATTTCTATCTAGACGGCCCTGGTGGATCAGGAAAAACTTATCTGCACAATTGTTTGATGAGTTCTATTCGAGCACAGGGTCAGATAGCAATGCTATTTGCAATAACTGGAATTGCAGCACTATTGTTAGACGGTGGAAGAACTGTGCATAGTGGATTTAAACTGCCATTTCCCATTTTGGAAACATCAGTGTCAGATATTCGACTGAATTCTTTACAAGCCAAAAAATGTAAACAAAGTAAAAATTAATTATCATAGACAAGGCAACAATGATGTCATGTCATGCTTTGCAATGTATTGATAGATTCTTAAAAGAAGTGATGGATAATAATTTGCCATTTGGTGGAAAGGTGATGCTGTTAGGAGGAGATTTTAGGCAAACATTACCTGTTGTGCCACATGGAAATAGAACTGAGATGATTAAAACATGTATCAAGACAAGTAAACTGTGGAAAATATTTACACATCTCAATTTAGAATTAAATATAAGATCTGAAGGCCAAAATAATTCAATGATTGGCTCATTCAAATTGGAGAAGGAAAACATCCACAAATACATGATTTACCTAATGATACCATTGAAATACCATCAACAATGGTTTGCAAGGAATCACTCATATCAGCAATCTTTCTAAACACTCTGAATAACGACAATTACTCAGACATTGCAAACAAAGTGATATTAACATCACAAAATATAGATGCCTTGAATCTAAGAAACAATTTTTTTAAATTCATCAACGCACCACAAAATAATTATTACAGTGCAGATTCAGTTCTGGCTGATGATAAAGACAGTGAATAGAATTTTAGTATCAAATTTATTAATTCTTTAACGCCATCTGGAATGCCAGCACATGTTTTGCAATTGAAAAAAGGGGCAATTGTCATGCTATCGAGAAATATGAATCCAAAAAAGGTCTTTGTAATGGGACCAGATTAATTGTGCACAATGTAAAAGATCATTTTATACATGCAGAAATAATGACTGGGACCCATAAAGATGAACAAGTTTTATACCAAGAATTTATTTAGTTCCAAATAAGAGAGAATTTCAGTTATCATGGCATTTGCCATGACCATCAATAAATCCCAACTTTTAAGTCTGTGGGTTTTACAAGAACCTGTTTTCGCACATGGACAACTCTATGTTGCTTTTTCAAGGTGTACAACTCCAGATGAGATTAAAGTTTCAGTTGAAGACAACCCAAGTCAGGGTGATCTACTACATGAGTGCCGTATTTTTACAAAAAATATTGTGTACTACAAGGTTTTGTAATCACAGATAATAGTGGTTTCATTTGAAGGAAGAAATTGAAGGTCACTTGGCCTCTTCTTAGTGGAACACTATTTCAGTTACAAAAATATGTCAACAATTTTAGAAAATTACAGTAAGAACCAACAAAAAAGGAAGAAAGGGGAAAAAAAAGCCCTTACATCACATATACAGAAATAAAAGGCTGCTGTGCTCTTTGAAAGGAAAACCGTTTCAAGGAAAAATAAAAAAAAATGGAATGTCTTGGAAGACAGTTTAAACATGATTGTCTCCACAAAACAGTTAGTGAGCATTTTAGTAATTTTACTGTTTAAAATTGAATATGTTTCTTTGTAAGCTTAAAAATATGTTTGAAAAGGACTGATAAGTTGATGCATTATTTGTAATTAAGGTTTAATGTTAGTAGCAGCATGATCATTTGTTGAAAAATTAAAATGGTGTATGATATATAGATTATTGATCCAGGGACGGATCCGAATGCCAGTTAATGGAGTCAGGAAGGAATTATTTTTGGAAAACACTTTCAACAAATTTACAAATTAAGTTGAAATTACACTTATTTAAACTTGCCTTCCTCTGGATTCAATATTCAAGGTCAATATAGTTAAAAATAAATTAAGGTTAAATGTTATTATGTATGTTAAAAAGTTTGCAAAATTCATTTATTTAATGTTAAAAATGATTTATGTAATTTGCAGCAGAAACATTTGTTAACAAAATTCAATGTATAATGAAATAGAAAGTATTTATCCAGGAAGTAATCCGATCGCCATTTAATGGGGTCAGGAAGGAATTCCTTTTTTTCCCCTTTTGAGACAATTAGCTAAGTTGAAATGTTTTTTTTTTTTTTACTGTTTGCCTTCCTCTGGATTTAATACCTATGTGTTTTAACAGGAGTTTAAATACAAGTTTGTATGTTAAAAAGCATTCTGTCATGGTTGAAGATATTCATTTACAAAAAGTTAAATGATTTCATGTTAGTATTGTTAAAAAAAAAAAAAAACGCTTCACACTGTTTACAATATAAGTTGAATATTAGAAAACTTCATGTAATGGTTTACAATACGTATTCAGAGAAATTTGATGGATTGTTATATTAGTATTCCATACATGATAATTACAAGGTTTGATATGGTTTAACAGTACATTGTTAAAAAAATTAAATAAACATTTTTGTACTTCTTTGTAGATAAGAAAAAGATTCAGAGTGTTAGAGAATCACATTGTGTCACAAACAGCATTTCCAGCTTTAAAATTCTTTTGACTGTCATTTTTTGATGGGCAAGTCGCTAGTTCCATTATAACTATGTATTCTTTTGAAATGTTCTTGTTGGGAAAGTATTAAGGCTGAAGGTGCAAAGGACTCAATGAGATAAGATCTCATATATCCACATTGTAGAAAACTCATCTGACTGATATTTTTCACAACTTTGAGTTTATTTATATACTGTATCAGTCTGAAGATCTTACCTCTACTTCCTAATAAGTTTATCTTTTTACAGTGTAGCTATATGTGTGAAATTTATATTGGGATTTTACCCTCTAATATTTGTATTCTTTCCTTTTGATGATCATTTTCATTGTCAAAGTGGGGAGTGTTGCAGAAAATTATACAAATATCCTTACATTTTTAGCATATATATATATATATATATATATATATATATATATATTTATATTTATATTTACTATTAGCAATCTTTCCAGTTAAGTGTAAGATTTGGCTGGCTGTGAACCATTTTCCATTGCAAGATATTATGTATGAAATAGTTAAATATATCTGACCCATGACATAGCGCTTCCATTTAGAGACAGTACACAAGTTTTTAGACAAAGCAAATATGTTTCCTCTTTCATATACAAGGCCCTTATTCAAGGATGAACATGACGTCAGATCTGTCAAATGTGTTGTGTGCATCTAGGGGTGTGTACTAACTGCATGATCTGCACATGCAGATTACTTATTGGATATTATATGTAAATAAAATGTGACTGGTTGTTGGTGGGAAATGGGGGAAAAATATGGATTAGTCCATTCTTATGTAAACAGATATAAAAAGTTATGTCTTCTGAATTTCAGGCAGTTGCAGTTCAGTAACTGAGTGAGTTGGTGACAGCCATGCTGGTTGTTACTAATCCACATTCTTTTTTTCTAAATAAACTCACCATGAGAAATAAACTATTTTTTTTTTCTTGGAGAATGTCATGCCTGTTAGTGGGAAGTGGGATAATTATGAGAGAGTTTCCCCCAACACATTTAGACCATGAATGGAGATTCAGGTCTAATTCATTATAGAGAGCTGTATAATTAGCTTTATGTAAATCTTGGGTTTGGCATGTAATATTTACACTTAAATATCTAATATGAGCACCTGGCCATGTAAAATCAAAATTTTGTTGAAGAAATTCAAGGTCTCTCGAGCTTAGGGAGATATTCAAAGCTTTTGTTTTGCCTACATTGATTTTCAGTCCAGCGATCTTTCCAAAATTCTCTAGAGTTTTGAAATGACGATGTCCTATTTTAACTCCCTGGATGTGTGAGTTTTATCTGATAGCTTGTGCAAGTGGCTCTATTGCTAAGGCAAACAAGAGTGGAGGCAGAGGGCATCCCTGACACTCTTTGAATGTCTAATAATGTTCTAGACTCTCCCGGCAATTTCAAGGATGCTTTGGGGGATTGATAATATGTATGAACCAAGTTCATGAAGGGCCAATTGAAGCCAAATGTTAACAGGGCCACTTTAAGGTAGGGCCATTCAACTTTGTCAAAAACTTTTTCTTTGTCAATGGAGAGTAAACATGATGGAGTGTGGTTTAATTTCGCCCATTGCAAGGTGTTTAGTACATACCTAATGTTGTCTCCTGCTTGTTGAAAAGGGATAAAGCCAACCTGATCTTTATGGATAAGTCTAGAAATTAACAAAGCAAGCCTATCGGCCATGAGTTTTGCCAAGATTATGGTGTCTCCATTTAGTAAAGAGATAGGACGATAGTTTTTTTACTTCTGTGGGGTCATGACCCTCCTGTGGAATGAATATCATACCTGCTTGGCTAAATTAGAGGGCATTGGGAGACCCTCACGAATATTGTTGTATAAATTAGCCAAATGAAGTGCCAGTTGATCTGCAAATTTTTCAAAGTATAGGTTGGTTAAACCATCGCCGTGGCTTTACCAACACCCAAGCATTTGATAACTCACTTAACTTCCTCTGATGTGATTATGGCATTAAGAGTGTCATTCTCCTGAGGCAAAAGAGATGGTGGATTACAGGAGTGCAAAAATGAGGACATCTGCAAGTCAGAGCTGTTAGCAGAGGCCAGATACAATCTCTGAAAAAGGGAAAAAATATGCTTTGTATATTGTTTACACTACTAGTAATAACTCCTGGGGCAGTCTTAATTTGGAATTTTATTAATTAAGACTTTTTTTAAGTTTTCTGGCTAGAAGAGTGTCAGGTTTATTATCCATATCATGGCCTTTTCAATTCGGACAGACAAAAAAAATCATGTGTTCTAATCTGGGACCATCTATCCACCCACAAAGATCTTCAGATGGCTGCTTTTGAATGAGCTTTTCCAAAGACTATAGATCCTGCCTTAGATTTTCATCATTTTGTCTCAACTGTTTTTTGTAAGCGGCCAGGAACTTAATACAAGTGCCTCAGATAAAGGCCTTAGTGCAGCCAACATCCATCCCACACTGGAGTCTAATGAATTATTAACCTCGAAAAATAGGTCAATATCACTCAAAATTTGATCTCTAAAGGAGGGATTGGATAATAACATTTTATTTAGCCTCCAGGAAAAAGGCGGTCTATAATTAACGCTTAGGTCCAGAGAGATACTGACTTGGGCGTGATCCTACCAGGGGCACGAATGTATCTCAGCATTAACAATTTGATCAGACAGGCATGAGTCCACTAAAATAGTATTAATCCTTGAATAAGATCTATACACCAGAGAATAAAATGTTTACTGTCTCTCGGATGCTTAAGTCTCCATGCATCTAAAATACGTAGCTCATTCAGTACGGAGTCAATTTGCTTCAATTTATTGGAGAACCTGTCACCACCGACCTGAGAAGTATTATCCAATGTAGAATTTAGAGTAAGATTAAAATCTCCACCTAAGACCACTTTACTAAGATCCATGGATCTCAAAAACGTAAGTAATTTAATTAAGGATTTGTGAGCTGAATTTGTGGGCGAGTAAAAGGGGATCAAAGTAAGCTGGGAGCCAATGAGTGTTTCCATTAAGAATAATAAAATTCCCGTCTGGGTGGATTTTTTTATGGGTTATGTTAGATTAGAAGTCCTTATGCAATAAGATAGCTACTCCTGCTTTTGTTAGTCGGTTGGCTAGAGGCATAAAATGTGGAATAAAATGTATGTAAGCTGGGATATGGCCATGGGAAAAGTGAGTTTCCTGTAGAAACATGACAGATGGATTTAGGGTTTTATATGTAATGAAGGCTTTACGCTGCTTGAAGGATGATTTAAATCTCTTTACATTGTGAGTAAGGAAGATAAATTAAATGTCCTGGGTGTCATATTACCTTAGTGGAGGGAAGAAAGCATACCCTGAGAATAAAAGCCCAATGCGGAGGAGCCACGAAGAAATTGGAGTGAGATGCCCCTCCCCCCCACGATGAAGACCATCTGCAGAAAAGGAAATGATTGACTAAGAGAGAGGAACCTGAAATAAGAAGGGGACGGTGGGAAAACAACACAAAGAATAGAGAACAGGTAGTTCCCAATTACAACAGTAACATAGCAATTTGTATACTTCCTCGGGACATATACGTGGGCACTAACATGTCAAGGGCAGGGGAGCAAGCCATCCATTACCTTGGTTACCAATCTCAGGAGGAAAATACAATTGTAAATGTAAATGGTGTCGCTCAGTCATGTCCAACTCTCCATGACCTCATGGACGGCAGAGATACTGGAGTGGGTTGCCAGTTCCTTCTCCAGTGGGCTACAGCATACAGCTCCTGGTATTCCCAGGTGGTATCCCATCCAAGTACTTACCAGTGTGACCTCTTTGTTCCCTGGCTGGATTCAAACCCAGGATGCTGTGGTGAAAGTGTCATGGCTCAATTGGCGCCCATCTCAGACTTGGACTGATGTCTGCCACAGGCTGTTGCCAGTGGAGATGATAACTGGGGGTTTGAGCGCACAGAGCCACTGGTATAGTGCTATAATGGTATATTGTTGTGATTGTTGTCTAGGGAGAGGAGCAGGGTTCCCATCACCATCAATAAAAGTTATTAATGCAAGAGAAGGATTGATGTGGAAACCCTACCCCACTCCCATATCCTATGAGGGCAGTAGGCGGTTTTATGTTGGGTGCGCTTTCGCGCTTTTACGTGACCAGACTGACAGTGTGTGGAATACTTTATGTGACGAGGGACCTCCCTGGGCTCGATGTGCCCTTTCTATTTCCCATGGATTTTCCAGTTGTATGGGAAGTATAGTTTGTATTGCTGCTTTTAAGTATGTCAAAAGGTCTGTAATGGATGTTGGAATGCCACATACCCAGATGTTGTGTCTTCTAGACCAGTTTTCCAGGTCTTCCAGCTTAGATTCCAGTATTGAAATACGAGAAGTGTTTTGATCAATTACAGAGTGCTCTTTAGATTAATAATTTGGTCCGTAATGGACTCAAGTGCATGTGTCCGCTGACCCAAGTCTTGTATATCATGTTTAATTTCCTGAACTGCCTTTGAGAGGTGTGCTTGAAATACTTGTTCAAATTTGGCCAAGGATAATTCCAATATTTCTACATTTGATTAGGAATTCTGTGGTTTCTTTGATATTTGAGCCATCAGAAGAGTCTGACAATTCAGGAGTAGCAATACAGAATACTGATTGTGATTTAAAATGTTCCGGTATGCTTTTCACATGCAAACTTTGTTTTATTTGCCCATTCTTAAGGCTCAATACAATTATCAGTCTTTATCCAAAGGCACTGAATAACTTTGAGTAGGCCCTTATGGTTTTAGCAATGTAGGCAGCCAGACTGGTGTTTGGCTCTTAATAGGAAATGTAATTCATGTTTATATCCAAGATCCTTTCAGGTAGAAGGGGGTCACATGGTCTCAGTCCTGTCTCATATTTGTAAAGAAATTACCAGTAAGGAGCGTATATATAGGTGGTATTGCCCCTGAACTGCAGAGAGAGTTTAATGTACAGTTTACTACTTGAATTATACTGGAGTAGTCAGTAATAGAGATGTCGCGAATAGTTCGCCGGCTGACTTTTTTCGGCGAACATAGCATGTTCGCGTTCGCGGTGAACTGCGAACATATGCGAGATTCGACCCGCCCCCAATACTTTATCATTGAGCAAACTTTGACCCTGCATGTCACAGTCAGCAGACACATTCCAGCCAATCAGCAGCATACACTCCCTTCCACACCCTTCTACCTCATGGACAGCAGCCATTTTGGAATCATAAATAACTTGCAGTCTTACTGAGAGGAGGGACAGTTTGGATGATACTGCATCAATAGGGAAAACCATAGCTAGGCAAGTTTATTCAGTGTCCAGTGCAGTGCTGAAGGACTCTTGTGCATTATTATTATTATTACTACTATTTAATGTGTAGATGTACCAGCTGGGCATGCATTATTATTATTATTATTATTATTATTATTATTATTAGTATTATTATAATTATAATAATTATTATTATTATATAATTTGTAGATGCACCAGCTGGGCATGCTCTTGTGCATTATTATTATTATTAGTAGTAAAATACTACTACTACTACTAATAATAATAATGCATAAGAGCATGCCCAGCCAGTACATCTACACATTATATAGTAATAATAATAATAATAATAATACCCAAGAGCATGCCCAGCCGGTACATCTACACATTATATAGTAATAATAATAATAATAATGTAGAAGAGCATGCCCAGCCGGTACATCTACACATTATATACTAATAATAATAATAATAATAATAATAACAATAATAATAATAATGCTCAAGAGCATGCCCAGCCGGTACATCTACACATTATATAGTAGTAATAATAATAATTATAATAATAATAATATAGAAGAGCATGCCCAGCCGGGACATCTACACATTATATAGTAATAATAATAAAAATAATAATAATAATAATAGTAATGCACAAGAGCATGCCCAGCCGGTACATCTACACATTATATAGTAATAATAATAAGAATAATAATAAAGCAGAAGACCTCCCCTGTGTCTCCCCCCCACTCCCTCCCATGTGTCTCTCTCCCCCCTCTCCCCTGTGTCTCCCCCCCACTCCCTCCCATGTGTCTCTCTCCCCCCCTCTCCCCTGTGTCTCTCCCACCCTTGCCTGTGTCTCTACCCCCTCTTCCTTCCCCAGTGTTTCTTTCCCCCTCTCCTGTGTCTTTTCCCCCTTCCCTCTTCCCTGTGTCACTCCCCCCCTCCCCTGTGTCTCTACCCCCCTATCCCTTCCCGTGTTTCTTTCCCCCCTCCCCTGTGTCTTTCCCCCCTTCCCTCTCCCCTGTGTCTCTTCCCCCTCATCTGTGTCTCTTCCCCCTTCTCCCCTGTGTCTCTACCCCCTCTCCCCTGTGTCTCTACCCCCTCTCCCTTCCCCTGTGTTTCTTCCCCCCTCCTCTGTGTCTTTACCCCCTTTTCTCTCCCCGGTGTCTCCTCACCACTCCCTCCCATTAGTCTCTCCCCCCCTCTCCCCTGTGTCTCTACGCCCCACTCTCTCCTGTGTCTCTCCCCCCTCCCATGTGTCTCTTCCCCTCACCTCTCCCTTACCCTGTTTCTCTTCCCCCCTGTGCCCTGTGTCTTCCTCCCCCTCTCCCCTCTCCTGTGTCTTCCTCTCCCTCTCCCCTGTGTTTCCTCCCCCTCTCTCCTCCCCTGTTAGCTTCTATACGCATACATACATACGATAAGAAATCTGGGGGGGGGGGGTTACCCCTTACCCCCCCCCCCCCAGTTCCAACACCCATGTGTACTGTATAATATTGTATTGCATTATGTTATATTATATCACTAGCAACTTGCCTGGCACAAATGATGGGGCAATAAAGTTTGAAGCCATGGCAATGCTGTTTGCCACACAATGTGATGCTTTTTGTACTCTGAGGACCTTCGGCGCTCATTGTGAGCCTCTTCCCTCGTGTCCTTCATGTTTCGTGCTTTGCAACGATCAATCTTCGGCGCTCATCGCAAAGACAGTTATATAAGTACAGTGTTAAATATATAATTTTTTTTGTGCAGTGTAAATTAAAAAATGGATTCAGGTCTCAGAGCATAATAAAGTGATTTAGATTTGTAACTGCTTTGAGAGTGCTATCGCTGGCAGCCAATGAGCAGTAATCCAGATATATAACTGCAGAGTAAAAAGTAAAACATTTTAGTGTAGTGTAAAGTCTACATTTTTATTTTCCATTACTAATTAATACTTATTAAATGAATGCACGATAATAACTATTGTGAATGAACAAATGTATTAGGAAGTGCGAAGCGTTAATGTATGTAAAGTAACCGCAGTGTAAAATATGCTATTAAGCGTATTTTTTTTATATATATATATTTTTAATAATAATGAATTAATTAATTACTAAAATACTTTACCTATTTGTAATTAATATATCCAGTGATCAATAACCTGAAGAGCTAACAATCAGTTTTGAATTTCCTGCAGCTTACAGTGTACATTTGGACTGTTGGTGACCCGAGGTGTAAGTGTCAGCAATGTGCGCAGTGCACGAGGGGAAACCGCTTGTATAGTCGTGTAACGCGCCATTTTAGATTTGTAATGTTATTAGTTGCAAGTTAGTGTTGTAAAATGGCTGCGATTGTGTATGTGTTACGCGGCTCGCCAGCAGTTTCCATTATTTATAATAGTGTATTTTGTACCTCGTCCGTTCCTAGGTAAAAGTCGTACATGGCTGGCGATGTTTTGCGCGGTTTGGGGTCGTGTAGCCTCGTTTTCATTTTTTCCGGACGCCATTTTTTTTGTCGCTTAGCCGATTTACAAGTGCCAACTGGGGAAGACGTTACAGATATCACATATATAGTTGTGAGCAGGCGGGTTGTTGCTAACGCTGTGGGCTTGCGAAGCGAGGGCCAGAGTTGCTGGCAAGGAGTGCCTAAGGCTCCCACGTCGGCTGCAATGAGCCGCAGGCGGGACTTACACCATCAAATTTAAGGACTTACCATCCAAAAATACGGGACTTAGAAAAAAAAAACATTACAAGCTCACAAAAATACGACCTTAACGCCCGAACCGCACGCACTTAAAAACATTAAAAACACAATAAATACACACAACAAACACATAAAAAGCTTACCCACAGCAAGGCAGGCACCGAGGACCTCTGCAAGTGAAGTTACACCTCCATTTAAGTCCAAATTCATGAGTTTAGACACCCAAAAATCACCTAAGTGAGAGAAAAAATGGCCCTTGAAAAAAAGAAAACGAGGCTACAGGACCCTAAACACATACGGATTTTCCTAAAAAGCCGTACGAGGTAAAGATACACTATTAACAAGGACGCTAAATCATCCACACCCGCGTACCACATACACATTCCCCGCCATTTTACAACACTAACTTACACAATGCGGAAGTACCCAGCTACCCTAACGGATTCCCCTCACGCACGCAGCCTATTTACACTACACACTGCACACATTGCTGACACTTACACAGCAGCTCCACAGCACTGAAAACCTACATTGTATGCTGCAGGAACATGAAAACAGATTGTCAGCTCTTCAGCACAATGATTCCTGCATATATTACTTACAAATAGGTAAAGTATATTCATTTAGTAATTATTTCATTAGCATACAAAAATACATATACACAAAAAAAACATTATCACATCACATATATAGTTGTGAGCGTACGAGTTGTTGCTAACGCTGCGGGCTCGCGCAGCGAGCCAAGGCCCTCGCAAAGCGAGGGCACTGTGCGAGGGTCTCAGTTGCTGGCATGGAGCGCCGTAGGCGCTCCATGCCAGCACCTGAGGACCTTGCAAAGCGAGGGCCGCAGTTGCTTGCATGGAGCGCCGAAGGCGCTCCATGCCAGCAACTGCGACCCTCGCAAAGTTCACGTCGCAACCCAAAGAGCACGACACACACATTACGACACTCGCAAACAACATACGACACACGTTCACACACATTACGGCCTCGCAACACTTGGACGCAACTCGCGAACATTAAAAAAATCTAAAACACAATACATACACACAGCACATACATAAAAACCTTACCTACACCAAGAGGGAGCACCCAGGACCTCAAAAATGCAACTTAGACCTTCATTTTACTCGAAATAAAAGAGTTTAGAGACTAAAAAAAAATTTAAGCGAGAGAAAAAATGGCCGCCGAACAAAACGAAAACGAGGCTACAACACTCTAAACTCGCAAAACACCACAAGAAACTTGCAAAACGCCACAAACGACCTATGGATATTCATACCACACAGTGCACACATTCAGAATGCTTACACAGCAGCTCCACACCACTAATGCTCCAGCAACATCAAAACAGATTGCCAGCTCTTCAACACAATGCTTCGAAATAGGTAAAGTATATTCATTTATTAATGTATTACATATTTCATTATTATACACCAAACACCATTAGCTACCTTACAATTTCATTGCCGTCATTTTTTGACGGGCAATTCGCTAGTTAAACATAAAAGCCATTCACTGCGCTCCTCACAACGAGCGCCAACGCTGCTTATAGCATACAAAGCCTTGCAATAAGCGCAAAAAACACATCACCGCCGACCAAAGAATAACAGCCAAAGGGGCTTTCAGAAAAAAATACAACCAACAGCCTCGCAATGAGCGCCGAAGGATCTCCGACCGCCAACAAAATGAATGTCTCGTCCAAACCATTACCTGCCTTACAATCTTATTGCCGCCATTTTTTGATGGGCAAGTCGCTAGTAAATATATATGGGCAAGTCGCTAGTAAATATATAAAGATCAAGATAATAAAAGTATCAGTAAATGTAACACAAAGATGCACGCGCGTCTGAATAATACGACAAATACGGATTTTTGTCATAAGTGATATGATCGCAGTATTGGGTCATAAACCCTAAACACTGGAATCTGTTACATACAATTTACTGATGATGTCATTAATGGGCTTCAAGGGGGGGGATCTCTTTTCATACTTTTTAAGCGGTGCAAATCCAACAAACGCAGAGCGGAAATGCCACATCTGTGGGACACACACAAAGGGGTTCACTTTGGGAGAAAAAAACTAACAAATATGAAATATTTAATAATCATATTTTGATGTTACCAACAGATAAGGAAACGAAACTGAGGTTATTATATCTAATAGTAGCAAGCCTGGGAGTACTGGGAGTAATAATACTGCAGCAGGAGGTCAGGACTAATGTCACTCTATAGACACCCAGTCAGATAAAGGTCAGTACTAATGTCCCTCTATAGACCCCCAGTCATATAAAGGTCATTACTAATGTCCCTCTATAGACACCCAGTCAGATAAAGGTCAGTACTAATGTCACCTATAGACCCCCAGTCATATAAAGGTCAGTACTAATGTCACTCTATAGACACCCAGTCAGATAAAGGTCAGTACTAATGTCCCTCTATAGACACCCAGTCAGCTAAAGGTCAGTACTAATGTCCCTCTATAGACACCCAGTCAGATAAAGGTCATTACTAATGTCCCTCTATAGACACCCAGTCAGATAAAGGTCAGTACTAATGTCCCTCTATAGACCCCCAGTCATATCAAGGTCATTACTAATGTCCCTCTATAGACACCCAGTCAGATAAAGGTCAGTACTAATGTCACCTATAGACCCCCAGTCATATAAAGGTCAGTACTAATGTCACTCTATAGACACCTAGTCAGATAAAGGTCAGTACTAATGTCACCTATAGACCCCCAGTCATGTAAGGTGTAACCCTTACACTACCTGATATATACAACATCATACCTGATGTTTTAAAGCACGTTATTCCAAACAATTTAGGAATGTTAGGTAATTTATGCCCTTTATGGCTTAAAACCAGACTCTGCCTTAACTATGTAATTTTCCATGGGAGTTTTGCCATGGATCCCCCTCCGGCATGCCACAGTCCAGGTGTTAGTCCCCTTGAAACAACTTTCCCATCACTATTGTGGCCAGAAAGAGTCCCTGTGGGTTTTAAAATTCGCCTTCCCATTGAAGTCTATGGCGGTTCGCCGATGTTCGCCGGTTCGCGAACATTTGTGGCGGTTCGCGTTCGCGGTTCGCGAACCGAAAATTTTAGGTTCGCGACATCACTAGTCAGTAAGTAATATACCACTCTCAAAAATAAGTTAGGTATATGTAAGTCCAAATTACTGTATAGAAGGCCAGCTTATTCTTCTTGCAGATATACAAAAAAAAAATGTAATATAGTTTTTGGAGACCAGGTATATTGGACAATAAGAGTCTCTTATGCGGTCAATAGATGGCATCAATTGATTAGAATAAAGGGTCCTTATAGGTAATGTTCTGCAAGCATTAGGTGCAGCTTTCCTGTCACATTGAAGTTAGTGCACTGCTGAACTGGCATTGAAGGAGTGATTACAAAATGAGATGATTTGATGCCAAAACAGTAGAAAGAGACATGTACCCTGAGATATGTTTGATATATACAAAAAGTTAGTAGAGAATGACCCTCTGTGTATTTTATTTTCTCATTATAGCCCTCTCCGCTGGTTATGGGAGTTGATCCAAAAATCTTTTATGTACAAACATAGATTGGAGCAGTGTCCACGTTGAAGCAGAGCCATGTGTCCCCTTTCAGACAAATACAGATTGGCGTAGCGGTAATTGAAAATATGGCTGACCTTTTACATTAATGGGGTGCAGGGGGAGTAGAAGCCCCAAAGATAAAGGTTTTTAGAAAAGCCTCCAGCATGTCTTATGTGCATATCCTGCACTTTTTGAGTGTTACTATTGATCTCTTATGCTATTCAGCCTATAAAAAAAAAGGCTAGGCCTTAGGCGTATTTGCAGTCTAATTTTTTAGTAACGATTGCTGGCTATAACTCCCTGTATTTATTGTTTTGATAGGTGTCCCCCTTGGGAGTGTGATTGTATAGTTAGCCCCTGGAGTCAGAATGGGGGAAGGGGGCTTTTGACTGGGCTAGGGGAGTGTTATAGGGTTGGAGGGGGTGGGGCTCGAGGGGAGGTTATAAAGGGGGCGGCTTCCCGCCTTTCCCCTCACAGTGTTCCTGACCAGTGTGGTTTGCCCAGCAGCAGGATGGCACAGATGGCCAAAGAGCTGGTCAAACAGATTCAGCTGAAGGTGGCAGAGCATAGCCAGCAATGGCTGCAGGACCTTGTGGCGGCGATCGGACCCCCGGTGGAGGTTGCAGGAGTGAGCGGCCGCAGCAAGTAGTCGGGAAGAGGATGACCAGTGCGCTGTGCGATGCCCCTGCAGAGGCTCAGCCCATCCAGAGGTACCCAGGTGAAGAGGAGGTTGGCTGGAACCCCGGGGAGGTGCCTGGTGTGACAGGGAGCAGGAGGAGTGCGGGCGGGGGCAGACGGGCAGCGGAAGGAGAGGAGTGAAGATGCCAGGCAGCGGACCAGGGCCTATTTACTGGGCGAGGTGCGGAGGAGGAGTGAGGAAGAAGGGTCGGAGGTGTCCAGAGCCGCGAGATGTCGGGAGAGTGAGCCCGGAGGGAGCCAGAGCCAGGGGATCGTAGGCGGCGGAGACGAAGAGGCTGATATCACTCTTGAAAGAAGACCCAATTGCGCAGAGGAAGTGGAGCGACGCAGGCGGAAAGCGGTAAGGGGGCTGCTGCCCCTGTCAGGGTGAGGTCTGAAAGAGAAAAGGAAGCAACAAAGGGAGGACACGGAGAAGGGGAATCAGAGCAAGATGGAGGAGCAGGACGCAGGCAGGAAGGAGCTGGCGAGCAGCCAAAAGGGCCAAAAGGGACTAGGAGTGGCAGCAGGAGGAAGGCACCGTCAGCAAGAGGCAGGCAAAAAGGAGTGACCAGCGGACTAGAAGTGGGAGGAGCCAGAGTGGAGAACGATGCAGGCCAGAGAGGTGAAGGGGGGACTGGGGGTCAGATAGGAGGGCCAGAACACGCTAATGGAGGAAGGGGAAGACAGGCCCCAGCAGTGGTGACAGAGCAGATGGGCTGGGAGAAGGAGCTGGGTGGGGCAGTGCAGCAGAAGAAGGGGAAGCAGGAGAGGAACATCCGAGGCTCCAGAGGGCAAGACAGTCAACATGGAAACAACGACACAGGGGGCAGAGAGGGCGCAGCAGGTAGACGTCGCAAGAGGACAGGTGGAGGAGGCATTTGGGCAGGTGGATTAGGAGAGAGGTAACAGTACAGACATCAGCAGTAGAGATGTTCCGAACAGTTCGCCGGTGATTTTTGCATGTTCGCGTTCGCAGCGAACGGCGAACACATGCGCTTTTGGGTTCGCCCCCTATTCTTTATCATTGAAGAAACTTTGACCCTGCACCTCACAGTCAGCAGACACATTCCAGCCAATCAGCAGCATACACTCCCTTCCAGAGCCTTCCATCTGAAGGACAGCAACCCAAAAAGCCCTTTTTAGGGCTAGAACATCATTTATTTTATTTTATAATTTTTTTTCTGTGTAATCTAATTGCATATGCCTGCCTGCCAGCATGTGTGTGTGACAGGCTAACACCTAACAGCTTATATTGTGCTCAGTGAAATAAAACAACACTTTTTTTTCTGTAATCGATTGAATATCAGTTGCCTGCCTACAGGCGTGTGTGTGAAGCCTATTGCATCTACTCTGCCAACTTTTGACAGTGCACAGTGATACGTCATATCTGGTGCAACCGTAGTGTACAGTGACATAAAACAACAATTTTTTTATTGTAATCGATTGAATATCAGTTGCCTGCCTACAGGCGTGTGTGCGAGGCCTATTGCATCTACTCTGCCAACTTTTACCAGTGCACAGTGACACTCATATCTAGTGGCACCTTAGATTGCACTCGCAGTGCCCCAAATTTGAAGTGGGAGGACCGACCAAGCATCTTTTTCCATCTCCTGCTTCCAAAAATCCATGCCATATACACGTCCCCTAATAGTGGACGTAACAGGGATTAAACCGATAGGAATAGTACTACTTAACAGTACACACCTTATAATAACGCAGACAGAGGCAATGCAGAGAGAGGAGTCAGAAGAATAGGAGTCAGAGGAGGAAGGTGGCTTTGAGGAGGTGGAAGACCAAACACAGCAGGCGTCCCAGGGGGCTTGTTGTCACCTTTCGGGGACCCTTGGTGGCTGGGTGGAGGAAGAGACCTTCAATGACATCAGTGAGGACAAGGAACGGAACATGGCTAGCTTGGTATCCAACCTTGTGCAAATGGGGAGTTTGCGGTTGTGCAAATGGACTGTTTGCGGTTGTTTGCGGTGCATTAAACGGGGAGATTGGTCTGTTACTGTGAAGCGGGTGTAACCCTTACACTACCTGATCGATACAACATCATACCTGATGTTTTAAAGCATGTTATTCCAAACAATTTAAGAATGTTAGGTGATTTATGCCCTTTATGGCTTAAAACCAGACTCTGCATCAATGTCATTTTCCGTGGGAGTTTTGCCATGGATCCCCCTCCGGCATGCCACAGTCCAGGTGTTAGTCCCCTTGAAACAACTTTCCCATCACTATTGTGGCCAGAAAGAGCCCCTGTGGGTTTTGAAATTCGCCTGCCCATTGAAGTCTATGGCGGTTCGCTGGGTTCGCCCGTTCGCGGACATTTGATGGAAGTTCGCGTCCGCTGTTCGCAAACCGAAAATTTGATGTTCGCGACATCACTACTTTTAGGTTTTCATGTCAGGTTTAAGAGGTTTGTTGTCAGAGTTTGAGGGTAAGAAGGATTTGGGGCCGGGAGCCGCGTGAGTGCCGAATAGGGAGCATTTAGGAAGACAGGCCGTCCTGGAGGGGAACGGAAGCGTCAGGAGGTGTTTCCATGGGGGGCGTGGAGGTAGACTGTTCAGGTAAGCAAACTACGGGGGGGGGGGGGGGGGGGGGGGGCTCTATTAAGGTGGCGGACACAGCATTAAAAAAGTCAGCGCTTTGCTCTATTGGCCCCATAGGTGAGCATGTATCAAAGGAAACCAGAGAAAAAATTTGGAAGAAGGACTTTATTGAGTTGTTTTCCCTGTTACCTTTGGATAATTTCATAGAGATTAAGCATGACGAAAAAAAAGAGGATTCCAAAAAAGAGGCGGAGGAGAGAAAGCAGTGTTATAGGAAATTCCCTAAGAATTTTACAAATTGGCTCCAGGCCTTCGTAATCTTTGCAAGCGTAGTGGGTGAGAAAACCCCGGAATGCTGCTCATCTTTATTCTGTTATTTAGATGAGATAGAGGGCGTTTACCGTACGTATGGGGGGTTAGCCTGTTGGTCTTACGACGAGAAGTTTAGGCAGAAAATGGCTGTATGCCCCAACATGCAGTGGGACGATAGGGATATGGGTTCATGGCTTAAAATTGTGACCCCTCTAAGGCCTTTAGCAGTGTCAGCATCACAACCGGCTGTGAGTAGTGGGAGCAAAAAAGGGTGTTGTTTTCACCATGAGAGCTCATGCAGTGGGGGGGGGGGGCATCCTTAAAGTTTAAGCACGAGTGCTCAGAGTGCGGGTTGGGACACCCTCTTTTTCGATGCTTTAGAAAGTCAAAAGATCAAAAATCAGGGGAGCAGGCTTCTAAGGGGGAGGACCCCGGTGCGGTTAGAAAGGATGAAACTTGTACGTTAGGTGGCCAGAAAGAGGGTTGGATGCAAATTTGTTGATCAGTGGTTTGAGGTTGGGTTTCGTATTCCGTCAAAAGTAGTGGGAGGGCTGGGTAGGCCTCCAAATTTAAAATCTGCTAGGGATAATCCACCGGAGGTTGTTAAGAAGTTCGTTGAGGTTGACATGGGTAGGATGACGGCCCTATTTGAGTTTTCTCTGGTGGAGGTGTTAAGGGTGTCCCCGGTAGGTTTGGTGCCCAAGAAGGAGATCGGGGCTTTTAGACTTATACATCATTTGTCCTATCCCAAGGGTTTTTCAGTAAATGATGGGATAGACAAAGAGCTGTATTCAGTGACTTACGCATCTTTTAAGCAGGCAGTTAGGGTAGTTAAAAAAGCTGGTAAAGGGGCTTGGTTGGCCAAAGTGGATATTAAGTCAGCCTTTAGGCTTTTGCCTGTTCACCCCGAATCCCATCATTTACTGGGTTGTTTTATAGCTGGTGGTTATTTAATTGACTTATGCCTGCCTATGGGATGTTCCATCTCCTGTTCCTATTTCAAAAAATGTTACACTTTGTGAGGTTACAGGTGTGAGGTCAGTGGTGCACTATTTAGATGATTTTTTGTTTGTAGGGGCGGATGGGACGAGGGACTGCTCGTTACTTTTGGCTAAAGGAGTTGGCGGCTGATTTCGGTATTCCCCTAGCAGCTGAAAAAACGGAACGCCCATGTCAGACATTGAATTTCTTGGGAATTGGGATAGACACTATTGCTATTGAGGGCTGCTGTGTTGCAAGTCCCGGGGGCTAGGAAGGTTATTTTAAAAGTTATTCAGTCACTTCTGGGTAAGCTTAATTTTGCATGTAGAATTATCCAGATGGGGCGGATATTCTCTAGAAGATTGTCTTTGGCAACAGCAGGTGTTCACCAGCCCCATCATCATATTAGAATAACAGCTGAGCTCAAGGCGGATCTAAGGGTATGGGATATGTTTCTGCAGCATTTTAATGGAAGGACACTAATGTTAGAAAGCCTGGTGTTTAATAAGTGTTTAGAGCTGTTTTATGGATGTGGCTGGGGCAATTGGCTTTGGTGCATACTTTAAGAGGAAGTGGTGTACTAAACCATGGCCAGAGGATTGGTTATGTTCTGGGCTAACACTAACAACAAATTTGATTTTTTTAGAATTATTCCCAATAGTAGTAGCGGTAACGTTATGGGGGATAGTTGAAAAGACAAACGTGATAATCTTAGTGTGGTCCAAGCAATCAACTCAATCACTGCCTCTTCGCCTCCAGTAGTCAGGCTGCTGAGGCATTTGGTATTGCAATGCTTGCAACACAACATATTGTGCAGGGCTTCCTATATAGCAGGGAAAAAGAATGTCCTTGGGGATGCTCTGTCATGAGCAAATTGGAGAAAATTTAAGGAACTGGCACCGGCTGCAGACGCAGTACCATCGTACTTTCCGGATCAAATTTGGAGTTATGGATTATTAAAGGCTGGGGCAGTGGCTTACGGGGAATAGGGGTTGTTTTACTGCCCAAGTACATGCATTGTGTTGACTGTTAAGTTTGAGATTAAAAGTTTTGGAATGTTATATGGTTGTATTTCCTTTTCTTTAAGGGTCTCCAGTGCAGTTATGGATTATGGGGCATTCATTTATATATTGGGCCCGAACTGCGGCGTCAATTAAGGATAATGGTCGCCAGTTGGGGTTTCCTGAGGAGGCAGCTTTAGTGAAATGGTTTGGTTTTCGGGGGATGAAATGGGATCAAGTGGTGGAGAAGGTGGTTGGTTATGCAAGGGTATCCCCTCCCCCAAGATACTGGTACTGCACGTGGGAGGTAACGATTTGGGCTATATGCCCATGAAGGAGCTGATTGGTCACATGAAAAAGGATACTTTGAGGCTTATTGAACTATTTCCAGGGTTATTAATAGTGTGGTCGCAGATTACGCCCAGATTAAAGTGGAGTAGCGATAATGACCATAGGCGGTTGGATACAGCCAGACTCCTGGTTAACAAAATAATGGCATCATTTGTCAGAAGGTTGGAGAGGTTTATAAGGCACAGAGATTTGGAGGTCGCGGCAGCTTGGGAATATAACTCGAAGGATGGGGTCCATCTCAATGATATAGGGTTGTCTTTGTTTAATTTCACTTTAAGAGATGGTATTATTCAGGCCATGCAAGCGGTTGGCAGTGCTTAGACCGTTGGTCTAGCGGGTGGTGGGGGTGCTGCATTTGTATTAGGTAGGAACTCATTGGTTGGTATGGTATCCAGTCCTGGTTGGTCATGGAGGTCCACTGGGCCTCTAGAAAGGTGAGCTCCTTCCAGGGGCGGTTGCAGCTACCTCAGGTCTTGATAACTGTTGTTAACTGTTATCATACGTTGTGGTAATAAAGCTGTAACCTGTTAATACCCCATCTTGATGTGTTGTGTTTTATTTGGGTAATTTGGGTTCTGGGCTTTAAGGGGGATGTACCTGAGTCACGTATGCCTAGATCAAGTGGTCTCACCTCCTGTGTTATTCATCCAGCAGAAAAAAATCCAGGCTGCAGGCTGACATGTGGTTAGGCCTCAGGTTTTGTTTTCAGTCTGGTGTGACAAAATGCCACAATATACAGTATGACTTAATATGTTACTGGGGGATACTTCACCTATCTGATTTGTTTCTCCCCTTGGTAGATGGAGCTGCATTAAAATTTTGATGTCAGGAAATCTCTCTGTGTGCTTCCTCTCTGCACTGCTGTCAGCCGTTTTGTCCTCTGAGCTATTTTTTAAATAGAGATCATTGCATTTAATTACTCATAAGCCCCCTGAGTTATTGTTTTGGCTGTACAAAAAGAGACTACTGTAAAGCTCCAGCACAAGAAGAATCAGCCACCAGACCATCAAGGGAGATGGAAGTGTTGAGAGACAGGTCTAAATGATTTTAAGAAGAATGATTATATATGAGGCCAAACAATCATATATACAAAGCTGCCTCTTTGTCATTGACAAGGGAAATCACTTTAATGGGGAGTACTGTGTGGGTATAACAATGTGCTTACAGACAATTTTTAGCAGTTTTTTAGAGCTACAGAATATGTTGGCGTGCTACAAATAAACAATAATAATATTAGGTGGCATCAAGTGCAGTAGTTAAATTAACAGGTAGTTTAGTTGTAATTATATGATCAACCCCCAGAATTTTAAACATTACCAGCAACTGCAAAATATGTCTTTACATTGTATTTATTGTATTACTCTTTACTTACGACAGGCCATTTCTGTAGCATTGTATATATTATGATAGGTCCATGGTAAAGTGTCGTTGAAAATAGATTTATTTTAGCTTAATGTTAACTATTTATAGAGAACACATGTACATCAAAATTCTTATTTAAAAAATACAAATAAACTTTTTAAAAACATATTAAATTGTGTAGCAGGGAATATAGGAGGTGCTCCATGAGTTCAGTATACAATGCATTATTCAATTTACCAAACAAATTGGTTTCATTTCGGTTGCTGTGAACTCCCAAGATTATGCAAAAAAAAAAGGGGACAGATAGAGAGTTATTGGGTGCACTTGCAGGACTGAGTATATTCCGTAAAATATAACATTTATAAATATTTATTAAAACATATAATAAAAATAAACAATCACTTCCAACTAATCTGCCACCCAATGATTATAACTTTACTCTCTATTGCTTTTTTGTGACTTCCATTTGTGTGACAGGGATGAGATACTACTCCTATATATTTAGATCAGATTAGAAATAAACTTTTACTTAACAGGAGTTATAAATACAGTAAAATACAGTGCATTTGTTTTAACCTCCTAATATTACCACTTTTTTAAATGTATTTTCTTTCAAATATTTCTTATTTGCATAATAATAATAATCACATATAATAGTTGTCAAACTAAGAAACGTTGTCACGCTTTGCAAGCTCGCAAAGCGAGCTCGCAAGAACTGCGTCCCTCGAGAAGGGAGGGACGCAGTTCAGGCCACAAATGCGGACCCACGCAAAGCGAGGGGCGGCATTTGCGGAGGTGGAGGCTCTACGGCACCTCACAAGTGGTTACAAACAGCCACAGAAGCGGGACTTTGAAAAATAAAACTCTAACACGCAATGACTAAATACAGACTTAAACAAAAAAATACGAGGCGCAGGACTTAGAAAAAAAAAATTACGAACTCGCAAAAATACGACCTTAACGGCCGAACCGGTCACATCGGAAAACATAAAAAAAACACTAAATACACACAAAAATACAGCAAGGGGGGACGTCTGGGAGTCAGGTTACACCTCAATTTAAGTCAAATTTACAGAGTTTACACAATCGAAAATCCCCTAAGCGAGAGAAAAAATGGGCGGTGAAAAAACCTGAAAACAAGGCTACACGAACCCTCAAAGCCGCAAAACACCGCCAAGCACATACGACTTTTGCAAAAACTTGTACAATGTGCAACATACACTATTAGCAAGGACGCTAAACCATCCACACCCGTGACCACATACACAATCACCACCATTTTACAACACTAACTTACAGAATGCAGAAGTACCCAGCAACACAAACGGTTTCCCCTCGCGCATGCAGCCTATTTACACTACACACTGCACACATTGCTGACACTCAACCACACTGCATTGTATGCTGCAGGAACAAAGCCGATTATTAGCTCTTCAGCACATTGCTTGCTGCATATATTAATTACAAATAGGTAAAGTTTATTAATTTATCATTTCATTAATTAGTTAATTATCATGAAAAAATACATATACCCCCCAAAAAACAAAAAAAAAAACACAGAATCGCAATAAACCACAAAAGCTTTCACCACGCGCCTCACAACAGCATTACCTGCCTTACAGTTTTATTGCCCCATTATTTTTGACGGGCAAGTCGCTAGTAATAATAATAATAATAATAATAATATATATTGCTTTCCCCTTAATGCTTACCCACAGGAACCTAAATAGTTTGTCCCCTTTAATGAGCTCTTTGTCTGGAATAAAAAAAAAATCAGACACATTGATTGTGTCAAGATCCAAAACGCGTTTTGCTCACTACTTTGTGACCTATATACATTTTGTTCAAAGAATCTGCTTTGTTTAAGATGTTTCAGATTAGTATTTCTCACCTACTCCTCCTCAGATTTTCAATTTATTTTTCCTGCTGTCTGACAGAAATAAGGATTGACAGCGAACCTCAGCAGTACATTTCTCCCACAGGCTGATACCTGGATTAAATAATCGGATCAGTTTATTGTTACTCTGAAAGGATTTTATTCCAAATAGAACTTGTCACAGGAATTTAGGCTTTTTCTAAGCAAAATTAATTGCCAAAAGACTGCTGACAATTTCAAAGACACCTGACTGACTGTTACATATTTTTCTAAAGCAGGTCAGAAGCTTCCACGAACATCTCAACGAGGGAAAAAAAACAGCCTGCAGGCAAATGTCACAAAATATAACAATGATTTTTTAACCCACCTCCTTTGCTTCTAGTTGAAAATTCCCAGCAGTAGCCACCTAAATTAAATGGTATTTTTTATTCTCACAAGATCGGCCCTGCTATGTTGACCCTGTGAGGGCTCATACTTTAGTTGAACTAGGTCATGTTTTTGAAGTTGAATTTCCTTGGACTAGATTAATATCTCAGTAAGGAAAATTGGTTGAGCACATTTTTATTTCAGTGCTGGTACCTGACAATTAGCTGATGTGAGGGAGGAAGATGAATCGTGACTTAAGAAGACAAGGGCAGTGATATCCAAAGTTGACACTGTGTTGTGATATAATACCATGCACATTAGTGGAGAAATGACTATGTGCAGTGATTTTTCATATATATATATATATATATATATATATATATATATATATATATATATATACAATAATACATATATACATATACATATATATATATATATATATATATATACATTAATACATATATACATATATGTATATAGATAAATATATACACATATATACATATATATATATATATATATATATATATATATATATACATATATACATATATATATTTATACAAATATATATATATTTAAAATATATATACAGCACTGCCCTTATCTTATGTTTTTGGGGGTAATTACATGGATATTTGGGCTTCGAAGGGCTAAGCAATATATATATATATATATATATACCGTATTTATCGGCACATAACACGCACCTCATTTTAAGAAGGATATTTCAGGGGGGAAAAATAAATTTCAAATAAAGAACTTTGAAGCAAAAGCCTCAACCTCAACCTCCCTCCTCATCCTCAACCCCCTCCTCAACCTCCCTCCTCATCCTCCCTCCTCAACCCCCTCCTCAACCTCCCTCATCCTCCCTCCTCAACCCCCTCCTCAAACTCCCCATCCTCAAACGGAGCATGGTTGCACTAGACATTTTTTTAAAAATAGGTCATATTTAGAACAAAAAAGGACATGCAGATATTCTTGTAAAAACTGTACTATCCCTCCAAAACAAGAGACATTTGGGGATCTGTAAATGCACAAGAGAGAGTTCAGTTGTGCTGGCAGAAATTGTGGCATTTATGTAGATTTTTTTTTAAATATATGACTGATCATGCAAAAAAAAAAAAAATATTGAAGGATAGTGATCATATGAAGCCATTTATTATCACATCATTATTTGGCTCCTTTTTAAATCATAATGATAACAGAAATCACCCAAATGGCCCTGATCAAAAGTTTGCATACCTTTAGTTCTTAATATTGTGTATTGCCCCCTTTAGCATCAATGACAGCGTGCAGTCTTCTGTAATAATTGTCTATGAGGCCCCTAGTTCTTGCAGGTGGCAAAGCTGCCCATTCATCTTGGCAAAATGCCTCCAGGTCACGCAAAGTCTTTGGTCGAATTGCATGAACTTCACGTTTTAGATCTCCCCAGAGTGGCTCGATGATATTAAGGTCAGGAGACTGTAATGGCCACTCCGGAACCTTCTCTCCTGCTGTAACCACTGGAGAGTCAACTTGGCCTTGTGCTTAGGGTCATTGTCATGCTGGAAAGTCCAAGAGTGTCCCATGCACAGCTGTCGTGCAGAAGAATGCAAATTGTTTGCCAATATTTTCTGATAACTTGCTGCATTCATCTTGCCATCAATTTTCACAAGATTCCCGTACCTTTAGAGCTCACACACCCCTAAAACATCAGTGAGCCACCACCATGCTACAGAGTGGGATATATAGGCCTTGTTGACCCCTCTCCAAACATAAAGCTCTATTTTAGTCTCGTCACTCCAAATTACAGTGTGCCAGAAACTGTGAGGCATGTCAAGGTGTTGCTAGGCATATTGTAACCAGGCTTTTTAGGGGCATTGGTGCACTAAAGGCTTATTTCTCAACCAGGCAGCTCATTTTTGTTTAAGTATCGTCGTATTGTGCTCCTTGAAACAACCACACTGTCTTTTTGCAGAGCAGCCTGTATTTCTCCTGAGGTTACCTGTGGGTTTCTCTTTGTATTCCGAACCAATCTTCTGGCAGTTGAGGCTGAAATCTTTCTTGGCCTACCTGATCTTGGCTTGGTATCAAGAGATCCCTGAATTTTCCACTTCTTAATAAGCGATTGAAAATGTATCTCTAAAGTGGAATTTAAGGAGAGATTTAAGGAGGGGGAAATAAAGAAAAGAAAAAACAATGAGGAATGAGAATGTGGGTGAGATATGCATTCTACTATATTGATAGACGTCACTCCTTTCTGTTTAATTATCTTTGTGCTCTATCTAATTATATAAATTAGATACATTTTCCTTTTGAGGAAGAGGCTAATATATTACCCTACTATGCAAAGAGGTTAAAAGACGCATAGATTGGACAGTTATAGAAATAGGAATATTGTACTCTATAGTGCGTTCCTTCCTAGAGATCTTGGTTTAGGTCCCTGGTTTGTGGTTTCCCTCACTGGACTAGGGATTAAATGTCCATATGTTGATAGGGGCGATTCCCCTGCAACACAGAGAGAATATTGAGACCTTAGGTCTCAACTATGACTCGGTTTTAAGAATATATGGAAGTGTATGTCTTTTTTTGTCATGTAACTTTTTTGTAAAGACGTCCTATGCAAGAGATTGTTGTAAGAAACTGGTGGGAAGAGGAGAGAGAGAGAGAGAAAAGGATTGGTACAAAATACTCTATGGAAATTAAGACCTTTTCACTAAATGTAAGAGGTTTAAATACCCCTTACAAAAGACATTCAATTATGCAGTTATTTAGTAAGGATAGCCCAGATGTTTTATATATTCAAGAGTCACATTGGAAATTAAATAAAGAACCAATGTTATCCAAGTCAATATACGATAAGACAATTTCAGCACACAATAGAAAAAAGGCTAGAGGTGTGATTATCTTGTTTAATAAAACAAATATTATAGTTGAAGTGTCAGTCAAAATAGACAAACAAGGAAGATATATTGTCTGGATCTGAACAATAAATAATGTAGCCTATACACTATTAAACTTATACACACCTAACCAAAATCAGACTTCCTTTATCTGGAATGTCTTGCATTCCATAGTAGACATACAAAAAGAGCGTTTAGTTATAGCCAAGGATTTAAATTTATGCCATGATCCACATTTAGACAGGAAATCAGGCGTAAAGATGGATCTGGACAAAGATTCCATAAGAAAATCACATAAATTTGGTGAGGTACTAGCCAAATATAATGTATATCACGGATGGAGGGCTCTTAATCCAATTGAAAGAGAATATACATTTTATTCGGCTAGACACTTAACCTGTACCCATATTTATTAGTTCCTACTGGACAAAAAAACTTTCGAAATGGCACAAAAAATACATATCAATATCATAAGCTGTATAAGATTATATCTTAAATCCCCTAAGAGAATTAACAGTATCTCAAGATTTAAAATCGATTGTACACTTTTTAAAGAAGTGGAAGACAGCGATAAATTAAAAAAGCATATTGAAGACTATTTTGTAAACAGCAAAAATTCAGTAGCTTCTGGGATATCCATATGGAATGCTCATAAAGCTGTAATTAGAGGCTTACTTATTTCATGGTCTGCAGCTAGATACAAAGCCAGGGGAGCTTCCCTGAGAGATATCTATAAAAAAATGATATAATCTACAAAAAATTATTAAAGATTCCCCATTGAAACAAATAGCTGAAGAAATTAAGGGTCTGCAATTAAGGATCCAAAAAATCCTACAGATCCAAATTGATAATAAGATATGGAAAATGCAACAACAATATTATAATGTAGCTAACAAATTAGGGAGACTGTTGGCAAACAAATTGAAAACTAAAAGCACTATAAATAGAAATAAAAAAGTAAAAAATTGTGAAGGCCACATGTATACGCATCCTAAAAATACTGGGGAATGCTTTGAGAAATACTACAGACCCCCCTACAACCTAAAGAAACACTCCAATTTAGAGAAGCTATCTAAAAAGCATATAAGAGATTTTTTAGCAAATATTAAACTTTAAAAAAATTCAGAGGTACAATTGAAGTCTTTAGAGGAAGACTTTACAGAGAAAGAGATAGAAGAAAGTATTCAGTCCCTACAGCTGAATAAAGCAGCAGGCCCAGATGGAGTATGTATGATAAAGTGTTTTCAGCGTCCCTGGGAAGCTACCTAAAAGATTTTTGTAATGAGATTAAGAACAAGGGTAATGCCCCGGTTGAGAACTTAGAGGCGACAGTTATTCCTATTTTAAAATCTGGTGAAGATCAAACAGATATTAAGAAATTTAGACCTATATCTTTTTTTAACTTTGATATTAAAATAAATGCGAGAATCCTGGCCAATAGGTTAAATCCCTTAATGTCAAAGTTAAAAAGATCAAACAGGTTTCCTGAAAAAGAGACAGGGAGCCAACAATATAAGGAAATTGATAGACATTTTTGACTATGTACGAACCATGAAAGTCCCAATGGTTACCCTTTCACTTGACACTGAAAATGCATTTCATAGGGTAAATTGGGATTACTTGGATTGCGTTTTAGAAAAATTTGGGTTTGGCCTTTTTGGCTCACATTATATTAAAGCCTTATATCGGAGTGTAACTGCTTCTGTATCAGGTCTAGGATTTAACACCCAAAAAATTATTGTGAATAATGGTACGAGACAAGGGTGCCCTCTCTCGCCACTGATATTTGTGCTCTTGATAGAGCCATTTGCAGAGTTAATAAGATCAGACCACAATATAGATGGCGTACAAATAGATTCATTGTCGATTAAAATTACTATGTTCGCAGGTGATGTGGTGCTGACACTTGCAAAACCTATTAAATCATTAGAATATCTTTTTTTTTGTTATTGAAGACTTTAGCTTTATTTCTTATAATAAACTTAACTCTGTGAAATCTGAAATAATGACTAAATTTCGAGCCTGATACAAAAATGTACCTAAGAGAGAAATATCCATTTAAGTGGCAACAAAGGGGATTTTCTCATCTAGGTATTTGTTTTATACCTGATTTGATAAAATTAGTAGACCTGAATTTTGAAAAATGAAAGACTGACAAAATTATGGTGCTCCCGAAGATTACATATTTAATGAGGAATATACCTCTCCGAATTCCCAAGTATGTGGTAAATAGACTTCAAAGAAAGATAGACCACTTTGTCTTAAAAGGGAAACAATCCTGTATAGAAAAGTTGTCTATGAACAGGAATTATGCTAGGTCTACATACTCCCAATATTTGGGACTACTATGAAGTTACAAACTTGCTATATTTTAACATTTTGAAGAAGTCAGAGTTACAACCATTATATTGGAACATAGAAAAAGCGCTCATAAAAGATGTAGAGATAGATGACCTGATGTGGCATAAAACTCCTGACCAGAGGGTCAAGAAGAAACTTCCCATGGTGGTTAGAGCACTACAGAAGGATTGGGAGAGGTGCAATCGGGGATGGAGTTTAGTGCCATTTCCCTCCCTGATTGCACTGCTCTCTGCGGTATTGGATAGGATTTCCCCAACTCACGACTGTAAATGGGAACAATGGAATGTGTTGATTGTGGCAGACATGTATATAAATTGTTATTTTAGATCATTTGGAAATGTGTAAGACATACAATATACTAAAGGGGAACTGGCTGAATTTTTTTTCGCTGAAAAATGTAATTAAAAACTCAGAATATGCCCTTTCCTCCACCAGAGAGCTGAAAGCTTTTGAAGCTATGTGTAGATCAAGCAAATATATGTCTATGTCTAAATATTATAAATATTTAAGAACAATGAAAGATGAAACTAAATCAAACCCAATGTTAAAATGGGAAAATTATCTAGAAGTTTCCTTTACTAAAGAAAGGTGGTTTAAGGCTTTTTTGTTGAAGGATAAATGGTTAAACTGCTCTTCTTAGAAGGAAATACATTTTAAGATATGCCAAAGGTGGTATAAGGTCCCTATGAGTATGCATAAAATAGCCCCAGAAAGCAATTCCCCTCAATGTTGGAGAGTCTGTGACGAACTTGGCACATGTGGTGGCACTTTGAAAAGATCAAGGAAATCTGGCATGAAGTTTGTCTGCAAATTTCTAGAATAACTACATTAAATATACGACTGAATCCACAATTGGTCCTTTTTCACATGATGCCTTATGGATTGAAATTGAACCAGGTTGCCATAATAATTAATATCTTGATGTCAGTTAAATTGCTCCTTGTTAGGGAATGGAAAAAAACAGTCACTACTCCTAAATGGAGTGAAATCAAAATAATAATTGAACAAAATAGACAGTTAGAAATGGATTTTCGAAATCTTAGTACTTTGACATCTAGGAAGATCACAGAAAAATGGACCTTATGGGACCAGCGAACTTATTAGCATTACGGTGGTTCTGTACTCTCTCTCTCCTCTATATCCCTCCAGAGGACCAGAATTATATTATAGGACATCTATGTTGATTTGTTTGTGTTACATGTTTATGTTTTATATATGTGTGATTTGATTTATGTTTCATATTTGTAGAAAGAAAACAATAAACAAAATGTAAATAAAAAAATAAATAAGTGATTGAACAGTACTGACTGGCTTATTTAATGCCTTGGATATCTTTTATATCCTTTTCCATCTTTATGGAGTTCCATTACCTTATTATGCAGGTCTTTTGACAATTCTTTTCTGCTCCCCATGGCTCAGTATCTAGCCTGTGCAGTGCATCCACATGAGCGCTAACAAACGTATTAACTCTTTATACACAGACAGTAATTGCAATTAAAAAAGCCAGAGGTGTGGGAAATTAACATTTTATTGCCATTTTAACCTGTGTGTGTCACCTTGTGTGTCTGTAACAAGGCCAAACATTCAAGGGTATGTAGACTTTTGATCAGGGCCATTTGGGTGATTTCTGTTATCATTATGATTTAAAAAGGAGACAAAGACCTATGTGATAATAAATGGCTTCATATGATCACTATCCTCCAATAAAATAAAACATTTTTCATGATCAGTCACATTTTCAAAGCTAATGCAAACAATTCACAATTACTGCCAGGGTATGCAAACTTTTGAGCACAACTGTATGTGTTAAAGTGAGAGTGATCCAGTCTGCATACATGTGCGATCTGACTGATTCCTACTAAACACCCTAAGGTGCTATCACCCTTTCAGGGTTTGACTGAGGAATCTGGCATACAAATCTAGCATATATTACTCTTAAAAAGAGTATGTGTATATAATATACTGTATTATTACACTTCCACTGTTAAGTGTGTGCTATCTTCTTTTATAAGAGGACAGTAGACAGTGATTTGCTATTTGTGGTACAAAGATTGTCTTATAATGTGATAGTGAGATGTCTTTTCTCACTCCAGAAAAAGGGCTAAAGGAGAAATGCAATGTCGCATCTGATAATGGAATGAGTACTGAGGAAAGGAGAAAGTTAGAAAGTGAGGAGGAGATGGAGGTGAGAAGCACTTTAAGATGTCTACTCTCCATGAAACTGCATCAACAACATTTGGACAAGCTTATAAACTATACAAATATTAAATTATTGAAGATGTTGTAGGGGGGCTGGAATTTTGTATTATTCCACTACTCCATAGGACAGAGAAGCCTGTAAGTGTCACATAGGGAGCAAGGCCACTTGTTCTGCTTGTTAAAATTTATTTTTTAAAACACATATATACAATGAGAGGATATTGCATAGACCAAGGGCCATATTAAATTCCAAACCCTTAGCAGCACCGATACACCCGCAAAGCCAGCGGGCTTGAAATTCAGTGGAGTTACAGAGCTTTTAAATTATCCAAGACTACAACAGACGTGGCCGAAATTCAAACCCGTAAACCATTCTTGCGCATGTTGCATGTGCGGCCGTGAGCATGATCAGTTATTCAAACCCGTAGTTACGGGTTTAGATGGAGCCAATAGTAAAAGAGATTGTCATTATGTCACTGAAAAATGGAGATTAGATTTCAATCCCTTACGGGTTTGAATTACAAGTTACAAACAGACCCGCATTACAGAAATAGTGCAATACTAATAAATCAGTAACTATTATATTCTAGTACATGCAAGTTCCATTATATGTATTAACACAATGATTGCCGGGATAACATGAAATTAAACATAAAAAAAACTATTTTATATTCCAGATTTGCCAGCTTGAGAATGTTGTGCTATTAATTTTAATACCTAACATCATTTTTCCTTTAGTTATAAGTACAATGGTGTGTTTATATTTGCATTTACAGTGCTACGGATAGGACCTAAACCCCCTTTGCGGGTCCTCTATAGTACCCGTAGGCTTTTTGGCTCCATTTGCGGTTTACGGCTTGAACGCCAGTGGATTCGTAGCAATTTAATAGCTATTTGCGCATGTAACATTTACAGGCTTGACAGATCAAAGGTTTTCTGGCAATGGAGTTCTGATTTTGACAGCCCGTAGGGTTTTTCCACCTGTAAGCCGTAAGTCTATCAGGCTCCGCTACGGCCTACGAGTTTTCACGTTGGGGGAATTTAATAGGTCTTCAAGACTCACTTATTTAAAGTCAAACTTCATTGCTGGGATTTTGAAAATAAGGTTTCTATAGCAAGTGACTGCTCTATTGAAGAACTTGACTTGATAATGTGTAAAATAATATTAACAGTTTAAATAAATAGCTTTCAGATTTACACTCTTGTATAGAGTGTTGGATGTACCTTTTTGGAGCCCCTAGGCAAGGTATGCATGCACCCCTTTTTCCCTTTTCTGTGGGTGTATATCACTCTCTATGTCTAATAATAGCTATTTTAACAACATAGCTATTCATACACATGCCAAGCTATTACATATTTATTAATGCATTTGATGTTGGGCTAGCCTGTGAACTGCAGTTGTTTGTTTTTAAGCCAGACACTTACTTTACTTTAGTTACTTTACTTTTAGGGGTTTTTAAGCAAAAAAGGGAGCACCCTTCACAGGAAAGCGCCCCTAGGCAGCCCACTAGTTGGCCTAATGGATAATCCGGCCATGCTTGTATACAAGTTTGATTTAATGGCAGTAGATGTTTTGTCTTTGTTCCTAACAGTATTAAAACCCGGGAGGAACCATGGATTCAGTTAAGATGTCTATTCAGTAATGTTGAAAGATTGTCTCTTTACACAGTCACTTGTTAACTCAATAGAAAAGGAGGCCTAAGTATGATACATAACAGATGGACTTACAATTGAAGATGAAATCCCCATGACATAAGTTCTGTCCAACTCTCTGTTGGCTGCAGCACACCAGGATCATCTGTCGGCCACTGCCCCTCTGAGCTCATAGTTTTTCTAAATAAAAGATTTTTTTCTGAAAATGCTTTTATGCTCCAACAATCCCAGGGGAAGAGATTGAGGGAAGGGGGCATGACCGGGGTAGGGTGAAGGAGCAAGGAGTAGGATATTGGGGAGGAGCTGAGAAAGGCTATATGAAGATCCAATCCTCATCCTTTACTTTCTCTCAGACTGACCTTACAGAAATGTCAGGTAATGGCTTGTACAGCTGTTAATGTTGTTACTTTATTACATACTTCCCAAGCATGTGAAAGATTTCCCAAAATAGAGTGGCTCTTTTCTGTGATCATCTAAGATACATGTTCACACCCAAATGTTATTTTCTCCAACAGCCTACAATTATGTTTTACTTTCCTAAAATGTTCATGCTGTACTCCCAAAAGACTCCCCATTCATAAGGAATATAACCATTTTCAGTGTGTTTCTGATGAAAACAGACGTGCCATGTGGATATTCCGTACAATCCAAAATCTAATAGAGACAGCTGGTGAGATTTTCAAATGAATATGCTAACATTTATTGCTTCTAGAGGCAATCGTGTATTGTACATGAAGAAAATGTACAATATGCTTGTTAGTTGTTATGACACTTGCTCTGGCTCTCATTAAATGAAAGATGCTCTTCCCTTGTCAGCGGAAGCAGGAGACCAGGGATATTAACGTATATTGGAGCAGTTTGTAAATATTTAGGTAATCGGCACTTCCAGCCAGTCAGATAAGTATTTCCATGTACATACTGCTTGATATAATTTCTGAGTAATTCATCTGCATAGGAAATAGACATGATTACAGTACGTGCTGTGTATGAATTTTTCAGTGCTGACATCTATAAAAAGGATACTGATGTCCTTGTGCAATCTGTTTTTTATCAAAAGATGTTTAGAACTCTGTAAAAAAGTACTACAGCCCAATAAAATTCCCTCAACGTGTAAGACTGTAGCCCATAACGTAGCCCGCAAGAATTACGGCTATTAAATTGGCCCCGTAAAGCAACCCGCTAATGACTTGCGGGTTAAGGGCGGAAAAAAACCTATGGGATGTCGAAATCTAAACTCTGCAGTCACAAATCCTTTAATCTGTCAAGCCCGTAACTGTTACATTCGAAAATCGCTATCAAATTGCTACGAATCAACTGGCGTTCAACTCTGTAAACCGCAAATGGAGCCAAAAAGCCAACAGGTATTAGAAAGGACCTGCAAGTGGGTTAAAGTCCTATTCGTAGCACTGTAAATGCAAATATACACACACTACTGTGCTTATGATTAAACGGAAAGTGATGTTAGGTATTGAAATTAATAGCACAACATTCTCAAGCTCGCAAATCTGCAATATAAAATACATTATTTTATGTTTAGTTTCCGTGTTATATCGATCCCGGCAATCAATGTGTTAATACATATAATAAAACTTGCATGGACTAGAATATCATATTTACTGATTTATTAATATTCCATTATTTCTGGAATGCAGGGGTCTCCAAGTTCGGTCCTAGAAGGCCAAAAACATGCCTGGATTCGATGATATCCCTGCTGCGTACAGGTGAGTCAATCACTTCTTCAGTCATCCTGATGGACTCTGTGCGCAGAAAGGACTGAACTTGAGTACCCCTGCCGTAAGGCTTTGACATCTAACCTCCATTTTTCAGTGACGTAATGATGACAATCTCATTTGCAATTGGCTCCGTCTAAACCCGTACCTACGGGTTTGACTAATTGATCATGTTAATGGCCGCAAATCCAACGTGCGCAATAATGGTTTGCGGGTTTGCGTCTCCAGCCCGTAACTCGCGGCATGGTTCAATTTAATAACTCTGTAACACAGCCGAATGTCAAGCACGCAGCCTTTGCGGGTGTGCCGATGCCGCTACGGGCTTCAAATTTAGTAGGGCTGCTAATCTGTAACATATCGTTCTGGAACCAAAGGTGTTACATTTAATGTTGAACATATGATTCTCTGTCACGTGAGGTGAGGGATTAACTAGCCAACAGCAGAGCTGGAAACAATAAGGATTATTTATCAAAAGAAGTACCGTATTTATCGGCGTATAACACACACTTTTTCTCCCTGAAAATAGGGGGCAAATGATGTGTGCCTGTTATACGCCGATATTCCCTCCCCCCTCCTCATCCTCAACTCCCCCTCCTCATTCTAAACCCCCCTCCGCATTCTAAACCACCCCTCTGCATACTAAACCCCCCCATCCGCATTCTAAACCCCCCTCCTCAACCTAAACCCCCTTAAATACCTCACCCGGTATATGCTAATGACGTGGCGCACATGTAACGTCCGGGTCAGGGAGCGGAGCAGAGGCCGGAGTAGAAGCAGGTAAGTGAGGGGGAGGTATTTAGGGGGGATTTGGTTGAGTAGGGGGGTTCAGGTTGAGGAGGGGGGGTTTTGGTTGAGGAGGGGGGTTTAGAATGAGGAGGGGGGTTAGAATGCGGAGGGGGGTTTAGAATGAGGAGGGAGGTTGAGGAGGGAGGTTGAGGATGGGGGTTGAGGTTGAGGAGGGGGGTTGAGGAGGGGGTTGAGGATAGGGGGGTTGAGATTGAGGAGGGGGGTTGAGGAGGGGGTTGAGGATAGGGGGTTGAGGAAGGAGGATGAGGATGGGGGTTGAGGAGGGGGTTTGAGGATAGGGGGGTTGAGGAAGGAGGATGAGGATGGGGGGTTGAGGAGGGGGTTTGGGGAGGGAGGTTGAGGATGGGGTTGAGGAGGGAGGATGAGGAGGGAGGTTGAGGAGGGGGTTGAGGATGAGGAGGGAGGTTGAGGATGAGGAGGGAGGTTGAGGATGAGGAGGGGGGTTGAGGATGAGGAGGGAGGTTGAGGATGAGGAGGGGGGTTGAGGATGAGGAGGGGCATTGAGGAGGGGGTTGAGGATGAGGAGGGAGGTTGAGGATGAGGAGGGGGGTTGAGGATGAGGAGGTAGGTTGAGGAGGGGGGTTGAGGATAGGGGGGTTGAGGAAGGAGGATGAGGATAAGGGGGTTGAGGGGGGGGTGGAGGAGGGAGGTTGAGGATGGGGTTGAGGAGGGAGGATGAGGAGGGAGGTTGAGGAGGGGGTTGAGGATGAGGAGGGAGGTTGAGGATGAGGAGGGAGGTTGAGGATGAGGAGGGGGGTTGAGGATGAGGAGGGGCATTGAGGAGGGGGTTGAGGATGAGGAGGGAGGTTGAGGATGAGGAGGGGGTTGAGGATGAGGAGGGAGGTTGAGGAGGGGGGTTGAGGAGGGGGGTTGAGGAGGGGGTTGAGGATAGGGGGGTTGAGGAAGGAGGATGAGGATAAGGGGGATGAGGGGGGGGTGGAGGAGGGGGTGGAGGAGGGGGTTGAGGATGGTGAAGTTGAGGAGGGAGGATGAGGAGGGAGGTTGAGGGGGGGTTGAGGATGAGGAGGGAGGTTGAGGTTGAGGATTTTGCTTCAAAGTTCTTTATTTGAAATTATTTTTTTCCCCCTGAAATTTCCTTCTTAAAATGGTGTGCGTGTTATACGCTGGTGCGTGTTAGCAAATTGGATTTAATTAAGTTTAGAGTGGTTAAAAGAGCATTATAGTTTATTTCATACTTCACAAACATGTGAAGATTTTTTCAAACTAACAATATTAACAGCTTTGTAAGCCATGAATATAAACTAATCTTACATTTGGGTAACTCTGCTTGTGTCATTGGGGGTTCCACCTTGGACTGCAAGTTTGCCTAGATCTTGTAACATTGCTGTCAATCTCTGTACCACAGACTGGATTCAGCCCACCGTGTGTTATTGGAGGTTCCACCTTGGACTGGAAGTTTGCCAAGATCTTGTTACATTGCTGTCAATCTCTGTGCCCCAGGCTGGATTCAGCCCACCTTGTGTTATTGGAGGTTCCATCTTGGTAGACATGGTTATTTGTCACCCAGATCCCAGCAATTGAACAGTTTGCTTTCTCCCGGGTGCTCGCATTCGGCATGTTGCGGATCAGGTAGACAAATTATTGGGAGGAGTTTGAAATGAACCGGAGGTCTTGGTACATATTGGTACCAATGACAAAGTTAGTGGAAGATGGAGTGTCCTAAAGAATGATTTTAGAGAACTAGGTAAAGGACCTCCAAGGTAGTATTTTCTGAGATACTACCAGTGCCACGTGCGAGCCCAGTGAGGCAGAAGGAGCTTAGGGAGGTTAATGCATGGCTAAATATGTGGTGCACTAAGGACGGGTTTGGGTTTTTAGAACACTGGGCTGACTTCTCACTTCGGTACAATCTCTACAGTAGGGATGAATTGCACCTTAATGATGAGGGAGCTTTTGTACTAGGGGATAGGATAGTAGAAAGGCTGGAGGAGTTTTTAAACTATTAGGTGGGGGGAGGGACTAGATATAAGTAATGGGATAGAAAGTGTAGAGGGTATAAGGAATGAATTAACAACTCATCGGGAAGGAGATGGGGGGAGGGGTAGTATAGTCAATAGGGAGGTAGTACTAAGTAAGTCAAGTACAGTGGCAGGCACTTCAGGACTACAGACTCATAACATAAGGTGTATGCTTGCTAATGCCAGAAGCTTGCCAGGAAAAATGGGAGAGTTAGAATTATTAGCAATTGATGAAAAATGGGATTTAATAGGCATTACTGAAATGGGGTGTGATGAATCTCATGACTGGACTGTTAATCTGGATGGTTATAACCTATTTAGGAAAGATAGGGGCAATGGTAAAAGAGGAGGAGGGATTTGTCTATATGTTAAGCCTGAATTTAAGCCTATAGTTAGAGAAGATATTTATTGTGGAACTAGCGGTAATGTTGAATGTTTGTGGGTAGAGTTAAATAGTGGAGCAGCAAATTCCAAAAGAATATTAGTCGGAGTATGCTATAAACCCCGAAATATAGCTGAAAGTGAGGAAATACAATTATTGTTACAGATTGAAAATGCAGTTAAGCATGGGCAAGTTCTAATAATGGGAGATTTTAATAACCACGAAATAAACTGGATAAATGAGACCAGCAGTTCAGCTAGGGGGGGGGGGGGGGGGGATTCTTGAGTACACTCAGGGATCATTATCTGGCCCAGGTTATACAAGAGCCTACTTGAAATTAAGCTATCTTGCATTTTGTCATCACAAATAGCATCAATATGGTATCAAATGTTGGAATAGGGCAACCTTTGGGAAACAGTGATCACAACACAGTATCATTTGAGATTGAATTAAAAAAAAAAAAAACATTAAGGGGCCAACAAAAACTCTTAATTTTAAAAGGGCAGATTTTAATGGTCTAAGGGCAGCAATACAAAGTATAGACTTGGACAGAGAACTGATGGGTAAGAATACCGAACATAAATGGACAATATTTAAATCCTTACTTATCACCATATACCAAGTGGGAATAAAAGTAAAAGGAGTAAATCCCATCCAATGTCGTTTAAAAATGATTCAAAGATCAAGATACTGAGTAAAAAGCAGGCATTTAAATGATACAAACAAGAGGGGACAGAGACTGCCTTACGGGAGTACAAGGAAATCAACAAGGCTTGCAAAAGCGCTATTAGACTGGCTAAAATAGAAAATTAAAAATTAGTTGCAAAAGAAAGTAAAGCTAACCTTAAAATATTTTTTAAGTATATTAATGGGAAGAACACGAGGAAAGAAGCTATAGGCACATTACAATGTGACACAGGCCGTCTGAAAATTAGTGACCAGGAAAAGACAGATGGGCTAAATAGGTTATTTTCTTCGGTATACTCAATGGAGGTACCAGTAGTTGGGGAACTGCAACATAATGGGGCTACACTACCTTCGCTGAATAATTGATTAACGCAGGAAGAAATCCAAAAAAGGTTGGAAAAAAAAATGTTAATAAGCCCCAGGTCCTGATGGAATATATCCAAGGGTGCTGAGGGAACTGGGTTCTGCAATAGCCAAACCATTAAATTTAATTTTTCAATTACCGTATATACTTGAGTATAAGCCGAGTTTTTCAGCCCTTCTTTTAAGGCTAAAAAGGGCCCCCTAGGCTTATACTCGAGTCACTCTCCACCCTGTGTCTCTCTAACCCCCCCGTGTCTCTCTAACCCCCCCCGTGTCTCTCAAATCCCCGTGTCTCTCAAACCCCCATGTCTCTTTAACCCCCTGTGTCTCTTTCCCTCCCCCCTCCTCATCCTCAACCCCCCCTCCTCATTCTAAACCGCCCTCCTCACTTTACCCCTCTAAAAACCTCTTCCTTTCCCCTCACTTACCTTCATCTGCAGCTTCTCCTCCAGCCTCCGCTCCTTCCGGCGTCTTGACCCTGCCATTGCTAATGACGTGGCGCGTGCCGACGCAGGAAGGAGCGGAGGCCGGAAGGGAAAGCTGCAGATGAAGGTAAGTGAGGGGGGAAAGGGAGAGGGGGAGGTATTTAGAGGGGTAAAGTGAGGAGGGGGTTTAGAATGAGGAGGCGGGTTTGAGGATGAGGAGGGGGGGGAAGAAACACGGGGGGTTAGAGAGACACGGGGGGGTAGAGAGACACCTCTAAATACCTCCCCCTCTCCCTTTCGCCCATCACTTACCTTCATCTGTAGCTTCTCCTCCAGCCTCCGCTCCTTCCTGTATCGGCAACCGGTATATGCTAATGACGTGACTTCACATGCGCGCCACGTCATTAGCATTGGCCGGGTTAAGACGCCAGAAGTAGCGGGGAGGCCGGAGGAGAAGCTGCAGATGAAGGTAAGTGAGGGGAAAGGGAGAGGGGGAGGTATTTAGGGGAGTTTAGAATGAGGAGGGGGTTTAGAATGAAGAGGGGGGTTGAGGATGAGTAGGGGGGTTGAGGAGGGTGGTTGAGGAGGAGGGTTGAGGAGGGGGGTTTAGAATGAGGATGGGGTTGAGGATGAGGAGGGGGGTTGAGGATGGGGGTTTAGGAGGGGGGTCAAGGAGGGAGGTTGAGGAGGGAGGTTGAGGAGGGGGTTGAGAATGAGGATGGGGGTTGAGGTTGAGGAGGGCGGTTGAGGTAGGGGTGGAGGGTGAGGAGGGGGTTGAGGAGGGGGTTGAGGATGGGGGGGTTGAGGTTGAGGAGGGGGGTTGAGGATGAGGAGGGAGGTTGAGGATGAGGAGGGAGGTTGAAGAGGGGGTTGAGGTTGAGGAGGGGGTTAAGGATGGGGGGTTGAGGATGAGGATGGGGGGTTGAGGAGGGAGGTTGAGGAGGGGGATTTAGGTTGAGGAGGGGGTTGAGGATGGGGGGTTGAGGAGGGGATTGAGGATGGGGGTTGAGGATGGGGGGGTTGAGGAGGGAGGTTGAGGAGGGAGGTTGAGGGGGTTGAGGAGGGAATTTGAGGAGGGGGTTTGATGAGGGTTTGAGCATAAGGGGTTGAGCAGGGAGGATGAGGAGGGAGGTTGAGGATGAGGAGGGAGGTGGAGGATGAGGAGGGAGGTTGAGGAGTGGTTTGGGGATGAGGAGGTAGGTTGAGGATGAGGAAGTTGGTTGAGGAGGGGGTTGAGGATGAGGAGGGGGTTGAGGTTGAGGAAGGGGTTGAGGATGGAGGTTGAGGATGAGGATGGGAAGGTTGAGGAGGGAGGTTGAGGAGGGGGGTTGAGGATGAGGGGCTTGAGGAGGGAGGTTGGGTAATATGGCAGGGAGGATGAGGAGTGGGGTTGAGGAGGGAGGGGGGTTGAGGAGGGTGATAAGGGAGGGGGGAGACACAGGCAAGGGAGCGGGGCAAGAGACATAGGGAAGGGAGAGGGGAAACACGGGAGAGAGAGGGGGGACACAAGAGGGGGACACAGAGGGCACAAGAGGGACACAGGGGGCAGGACTTATACTCGGGTTGGCTTATACTCGAGTATATACAGTATTTACTCAACACAGGGTCTCTACCAGATGACTGGAGAAAAGTAGATGTGATACCTATATTTAAGAAGGGAGCAAGAGCAACTCCAGGGAATTATAGACCAGTGAGCCTCACTTCTGTAGTGGAGATTAATAAGGGATAATATACAAGAATATGTATATTTGAACAGGATTAAAATAGGAGTCAACATGGATTTATGAGGGATAGGTCATGTCAAACAAATCTAATTCATTTCTATGAGAAGGTTAGTAGGAACCTGGATCAAGGCAACTCAGTGGATGTAGTCTTTTTTGGATTTTGTAAAGGCTTTTGATACAGTGCCATATAGAGACTATTGTGCAAACTAAAGGAGACAGGAATTGCTGTAAATATCTTCTCATGGATTGAGAGCTGGCTAGAAGTTGTTGTACAGTAAATGGAACATACTCAGATTGGACTAATATGGTAAGTGGGGTTCCTCAGGGTTCAGTATTAGGTCCTCTCCTTTTTAACATATTTAATAATGACTTAGAAGTAGGATTGGAAAGTATTGTCTCCATTTTTGTTGATGACACTAAGTTGTGCAAGGTAATTAAAACGAATAATGATGTACTTTCCCTCCAAAGGGATTTGCATAAATTAGAAAAATGGGCGACTAAATGGCAGATGAGATTTAATACGAATAAATGTAAAGTTATGCATCTGGGAAGGAAAGCCATGCAATTTTTCTTAATGGAGCAAATCTAGGGGGTATCAGATATTGAAAGGGATTTGGGAGTTCTTGTGGACAACCACCTAGGTAACAGTGTGCCATGCCAAGCAGCATCTGCAAAGGCAAGTAAAATATTAGCATGTATTAAAAAGGGTATAGACGCAAGGGAAGTAAATATTCTGCCACTATACAAATCCCTAGTACGCCCTCATTTAGAATATAGAGTACAATTTTGGGCACCACTACACAAAGAGGACATTTTAAAGCTGGAAAAGTACAGAGAAGGGCAACAAAACTAATAAGGGGTATGGAGGGGCTAAGTTATGAAGAAAGACTAGACAAATTAAATCATTTTCGCTAGAAAAAAGGTGTCTAAGAGGGGAAAACAAGTATGTTTGTAGACAAATATCTACAAGAGACTGCTGTTACAATCCCATCATACTTAAGGGACACCCTTGATATCCTTAAACACATCAATGATAGCTATGTGCCAAACATTATTAATCACTGTAGATGTTGAACAAATTTACTCCAGCATACCACACAAACAAGGTATTTTAGCTGTTGAGTATTATCTGAGTATGCTCAGTAACACTGAGGAAGAGTTTAATTAAATAATTGTCAAACAGATTAGATTTATTCTAACAAAAAAACTTTTTTATGTTCAACAATCACTGGTACTGACAAATAAAAGGTTTGGCAATGGGGACATCCTGTGCCCCAAGTTATGCTAACCTATACTTGGGGCACTGGTAGAAAACCCATGTCTTCTCAGAACAACTGTCTGAATATGCAAACAAAATAGTACTCTGGCAACGCTACATCGATGATATTTTGATTCTCTGGTCAGGTGCCAAAGTCGAGTTTGAAGATGTTATAAAAATCTTGAATCATGACGACCTTGGATTAAGGTTTACATACTTACTCAATGAAAATAAAATTGAATTCTTGGATTTAGAACTCTCCAAAGATGAATTAGGAAAAATACATTCCTCTACATTTAGAAAATCAACTGCCTCTAACTCCCTCTTACATTGGTCGAGTCAACTCCCTGTTCCATTAAAATCAGGAATACCAACAGGCCAATATTTGAGGTTAAAAATAAATTGTGATGATTCTATAAATTTCAAAAAAACAAGCAGATTCATTATGCCTGAGGTTCAAACAGTGAGGATATCCCAATAGGGTCCTAAAAAAAGCCTACAAAAGGGCCCTATTGTCTAATAGGGAAGACCTCCTATATAAATCCAAATCTATTGAACCTGACAAAAAATGAAGCCGCATCATTTCCTTCGGCAACAATTGAAAGCAAGTACAGAATATTTTGAACAGCTTCTGGTATATTCTTAAGGATGATTCTACACTCATTAAATATCTACCAGAAAAACCCTCTATTACTTACCGGAGGAATAGTAATATCAGGGACAAACTGGTATGAAGTTTATACACACCTCCTGGACCTACTTCCACTTGGCTCATGCCAGTATTTGGACTTTTCAAATGTGGACATTGCAGAGCATGCAAGTATATCTATCCAAACAAAGCCTTTATTGACCCAAATACAAAAAAACTATATCTAGTCAGAAACTTCATCAATTGCTACTCTAAGCATGTAATCTATGTGATGACATGTTCATGCCCAAAACTTTATGTGGGCAAAACATTTTACCAACTGCACGTAAGACTTCTTGAACATGTATATTCTATAACAAAGGAACTGGATACCCCGGTTTCCAGGCACATCAAGTACTATCACAATAACAATCCTGAGGCCATGAAGTTTTTAGTACTGGATTAAATATATCTGGGTCCTAGAGGAGGCAACATTGAAAATAAACTGTTTCAAGTGGAAAGCAAATGGATTTTCACCTTGGATTGTAAATTTCCAAAGGGGTTAAATGAGGGATACTCTTATACATCCTTTCTGTAATACACCCAATACTGTCTTTTTAATTTTCTTTTTTACAGTATAGTTCATTTCATTTTCTGTAGGTTTTATTTTATTTTATTAATTTGTAACTTTTAGATTATGTATGTATTTACTCCTTATTATATCGACTTTCTAATTGCACTTATCTTTTAATATCATACAGACATTTGGTCTTTCACTTAGATTTATTTTTCTTTAATTATTATTGCAAGATTTTTTATCTTTTCATAATTTCACTCACAAATGTTTTTCACATATTTTAGTATATATACCCAAATGCCAATTTATCTATATAACAATCAACTTTAGAATTTTGTAACACTCATACACTGTTTTTCACTTACTTCACATACATATCAACAGCTTTATTAAATTGCGAATCGGTAAATGTAAAAGGGCTCTATTTAAGCACAGAAGTTTTAAGTTAGTGAAGACCTTGCTTTTGGATAGAAGTTCACTAACTAAAAACTTCTGTAAAAAATATATGCTGTGTGCTTAAATAGAGCCCTTTTAAATTTACCGAATCGCAATTTAATAAGGCTGTTATTTATGTAGGTTAATAATAATATAATTACACTTAAAACAGCAATTTTATTATTTTTTTTGTTCAACTTTCATAACTTATTATTTATTATATTTTTAATGTTAGGTTTATTTTTCAGTTTATTTAGTTGCAGTAAACCTCTTTGATTGTAAGTTCTTCATGAGCTAAGGGATATTTCCCCTTTTTGGAGCGTTAGAGAGTCTTTATATATAGTTCACTTCATTTTGTTAAGTGACAGTTATATGTTGCCATTAAAGATTCTCTTGTTTGTAAATAGCGCCGTCACATGATTACGTGCGTCATGACGCCAGTACGTCACACCTCCATAGTCCCTGAATGGTCCAGTATCAAATAGAGAGCAGTGTTGCTTTCAATAAAGTTTTTCAATGCTGAAGTCACGTTATCACGTGACCATGCTACTCGTGTGACGTCATTATGTCACGCACATAGTAATGGCACATTACCCGGAAGTGTAGGGCTTTAAAAGCGACAGTCAAAGTATAAGTCTTGTGAAAAAGATCTTGAAGAGAACGAAACGGCTCATTGGCAACCTGTTCCCTTCTTTGAGCAAGAGTTTCCTGAGACTAAGAGAATGTCTTCTGGGCACTTGATATTGTATATGGCTGTGCACAAGGACTAGGTTATCATAACTAGTACAAGAACTGCAAGTACTATTGTTGCATAGAGATGTCGCGAATAGTTCGCCGGTGGACTTTTTTCGGCGAACATAGCATGTTCGCGTTTGCGGCGAACTGCGAACATATGCGAGATTCGACCCGCCCCCAATACTTTATCATTGAGCAAACTTTGACCCTGCATGTCACAGTCAGCAGACACATTCCAGCCAATCAGCAGCATACACTCCCTTCCACACCCTTCTACCTCATGGACAGCAGCCATTTTGGAATCATAAGTAACTTGCAGTCTTACTGAGAGGAGGGACAGTTTGGATGATACTGCATCAATAGGGAAAACCATAGCTAGGCAAGTTTATTCAGTGTCCAGTGCAGTGCTGAAGGACTCTTGTGCATTATTATTATTATTATTACTACTATTTAATGTGTAGATGTACCAGCTGGGCATGCATTATTATTATTATTATTATTATTATTATTATTATTATTATTATTATATAATGTGTAGATGCACCAGCTGGGCATGCTCTTGTGCATTATTATTATTATTATTAGTAAAATACTAATAATAATAATAATAATAATGCACAAGAGCATGCCCAGCCAGTACATCTACACATTATATAGTAATAATAATAATAATAATAATAATAATAATAATAATAATAATAATAATAATACACAAGAGCATGCCCAGCCGGTACATCTACATATTATATAGTAATAATAATAATAATGTAAAAGAGCATGCCCAGCCGGTACATCTACACATTATATACTACTAATAATAATAATAATAATAACAATAATAATAATAATGCTCAAGAGCATGCCCAGCCGGTACATCTACACATTATATAGTAGTAATAATAATAATAATAATAATAATAATAATAATAATATAGAAGAGCATGCCCAGCCGGTACATCTACACATTATATAGTAATAATAATAATAATAATAATAATAATAATAATAATAATAATAATAATAATGCACAAGAGCATGCCCAGCCGGTACATCTACACATTATATAGTAATAATAATAAGAATAATAATAAAGCAGAAGACCTCCCCTGTGTCTCCCCCCCCACTCCCTCCCATGTGTCTCTCTCCCCCCCCTCTCCCCTGTGTCTCCCCCCCACTCCCTCCCATGTGTCTCTCTCCCCCCCCTCTCCCCTGTGTCTCTCCCACCCTTGCCTGTGTCTCTACCCCCTCTCCCTTCCCCAGTGTTTCTTTCCCCCCTCTCCTGTGTCTATTCCCCCTTCCCTCTTCCCTGTGTCACTCCCCCCTCCCCTGTGTCTCTACCCCCCTCTCCCTTCCCGTGTTTCTTTCCCCCCTCCCCTGTGTCTTTCCCCACTTCCCTCTCCCCTGTGTCTCTCCCCCCTCATCTGTATCTCTTCCCCCTTCTCCCCTGTGTCTTTACCCCCTCTCCCCTGTGTCTCTACCCCCTCTCCCTTGACCTGTGTTTCTTCCCCCCTCCTCTGTGTCTTTAACCCCTTTTCTCTCCCCGGTGTCTCCTCACCACTCCCTCCCATTAGTCTCTCCCCCCTCTCCCCTGTGTCTCTACCCCCCACTCTCTCCTGTGTCTCTCCCCCCCTCCCATGTGTCTCTTCCCCTCACCTCTCCCTTACCCTGTTTCTCTTCCCCCCTCTGCCCTGTGTCTTCCTCCCCCTCTCCACTGTGTCTTCCTCCCCCTCTCCCCTCTCCTGTGTCTTCCTCTCCCTCTCCCCTGTGTTTCCTCCCCCTCTCTCCTCCCCTGTTAGCTTCTATACGCATACATACATACGATAAGAAATCTGGGGGGGGGGAGTTACCCCTTACCCCCCCCCCCCAGTTCCAACACCCATGTGTACTGTATAATATTGTATTGCATTATGTTATATTATATCACTAGCGACTTGCCTGGCACAAATGATGGGGCAATAAAGTTTGAAGCAATGGCAATGCTGTTTGTCACACAATGTGATGCTTTTTGTACTCTGAGGACCTTCGGCGCTCATTGTGAGCCTCTTCCCTCGTGTCCTTCATGTTTCGTGCTTTGCAACGATCAATCTTCGGCGCTCATCGCAAAGACAGATATATAAGTACAGTGTTAAATATATAATTTTTTTTGTGCAGTGTAAATTAAAAAATGTATTCAGGTCTCAGAGCATAATAAAGTGATTTAGATTTGTAACTGCTTTGAGAGTGCTATCGCTGGCAGCCAATGAGCAGTAATCCAGATATATAACTGCAGAGTAAAAAGTAAAACATTTTAGTGTAGTGTAAAGTCTACATTTTTATTTTCCATTACTAATTAATACTTATTAAATGAATGCACGATAATAACTATTGTGAATGAACAAATGTATTAGGAAGTGCGAAGCGTTAATGTATGTAAAGTAACCGCAGTGTAAAATATGCTATTAAGCGTATTTTTTTTATATATATTTTTTTTTAATAATAATTAATTAATTAATTACTAAAATACTTTACCTATTTGTAATTAATATATCCAGTGATCAATAACCTGAAGAGCTAACAATCTGTTTTGATTTTCCTGCAGCTTACAGTGTACATTTGGACTGTTGGTGACCCGAGGTGTAAGTGTCAGCAATGTGCGCAGTGCACGAGGGGAAACCGCTTGTATAGTCGTGTAACGCGCCATTTTAGATTTGTAATGTTATTAGTGTTAGTAAAATGGCGGTGATTGTGTATGTGTTACGCGGCTCGCCAGCAGTTTCCATTATTTATAATAGTGTATTTTGTACCTCGTCTGTTCCTAGGTAAAAGTCGTACATGGCTGGCGATGTTTTGCGCGGTTTGGGGTCGTGTAGCCTCGTTTTCATTTTTTCCGGACGCCATTTTTTTTGTCGCTTAGCCGATTTACAAGTGCCAACTGGGGAAGACGTTACAGATATCACATATATAGTTGTGAGCAGGCGGGTTGTTGCTAACGCTGCGGGCTTGCGAAGCGAGGGCCAGAGTTGCTGGCAAGGAGCGCCGAAGGCTCCCACGACGGCTGCAATGAGCCGCAGGCGGGACTTACACCATCAAATTTACGGACTTACCATCCAAAAATACGGGACTTCGAAAAAAACACATTACGAGCTCACAAAAATACGACCTTAACGCCCGAACCGCACGAACATTAAAAACACAATAAATACACACAACAAACACATAAAAAGCTTACCCACAGCAAGGCGGGCACCGAGGACCTCTGCAAGTGAAGTTACACCTCCATTTAAGTCCAAATTCATGAGTTTAGACACCCGAAAATCACCTAAGTGAGAGAAAAAATGGCCCTTGAAAAAAAGAAAACGAGGCTACAGGACCCTAAACACGCAAAACACATACGGATTTTCCTAAAAAGCCGTACGAGGTAAAGATACACTATTAACAAGGACGCTAAATCATCCACACCCGCGTACCACATACACATTCCCCGCCATTTTACAACACTAACTTACACAATGCGGAAGTACCCAGCTACCCTAACGGCTTCCCCTCACGCACGCAGCCTATTTACACTGCACACATTGCTGACACTTACACAGCAGCTCCACAGCACTGAAAACATACATTGTATGCTGCAGGAACATGAAAACAGATTGTCAGCTCTTCAGCACAATGCTTCCTGCATATATTACTTACAAATAGGTAGAGTATATTCATTTAGTAATTATTTCATTAGCATACAAAAATACATATACACAAAAAAAACATTATCACATTAAACATAAAAGCCATTCACTGCGCCAACGCTGCTCATAGCATACAAAGCCTTGCAATAAGCGCAAAAAACACATCACCGCCGACCAAAGAATAACAGCAAAAGCGCCTATCAGAAAAAAAATACAACCAACAGCCTCGCAATGAGCGCCGAAGGATCTCCGACCGCCAACAAAATGAATGTCTCGTCCAAACCATTACCTGCCTTACAATCTTATTGCCGCCATTTTTTGATGGGCAAGTCGCTAATAAATATATAAAGATCAAGATAATAAAAGTATCAGGAAATGTAACACAAAGATGCACGCGCGTCTGAATAATACGACAAATACGGATTTTTGTCATAAGTGATATGATCGCAGTATTGGGTCATAAACCCTAAACACTGGAATCTGTTACATACAATTTACTGATGATGTCATTAATGGGCTTCAAGGGGGGGATCTCTTTTCATACTTTTTGAGCGGTGCAAATCCAACATATGCAGAGCGGAAACGCCACATCTGTGGGACACACACAAAGGGGTTCACTTTGGGAGAAAAAAACAAACAAATATGAAATATTTAATAATCATATTTTTATGTTACCAACAGATAAGGAAACGAAACTGAGGTTATTATATCTAATAGTAGCAAGCCTGGGAGTACTGGGAGTAATAATACTGCAGCAGGAGGTCAGGACTAATGTCACTCTATAGACACCCAGTCAGATAAAGGTCAGTACTAATGTCCCTCTATAGACCCCCAGTCATATAAAGGTCATTACTAATGTCCCTCTATAGACACCCAGTCAGAAAAAGGTCAGTACTAATGTCACCTATAGACCCCCAGTCATATAAAGGTCAGTACTAATGTCACTCTATAGACACCCAGTCAGATAAAGGTCAGTACTAATGTCCCTCTATAGACACCCAGTCAGCTAAAGGTCAGTACTAATGTCCCTCTATAGACACCCAGTCAGATAAAGGTCAGTACTAATGTCCCTCTATAGACCCACAGTCAGATAAAGGTCATTACTAATGTCCCTCTATAGACACCCAGTCAGCTAAAGGTCAGTACTAATGTCCCTCTATAGACACCCAGTCAGATAAAGGTCATTACTAATGTCCCTCTATAGACACCCAGTCAGCTAAAGGTCAGTACTAATGTCCCTCTATAGACACCCAGTCAAATAAAGGTCATTACTAATGTCCCTCTATAGACACCCAGTCAGATAAAGGTCAGTACTAATGTCCCTCTATAGACCCCCAGTCATATAAAGGTCATTACTAATGTCTCTCTATAGACACCCAGTCAGATAAAGGTCAGTACTAATGTCACCTATAGACCCCCAGTCATATAAAGGTCAGTACTAATGTCACTCTATAGACACCCAGTCAGATAAAGGTCAGTACTAATGTCACCTATAGACCCCCAGTCATGTAAGGTGTAACCCTTACACTACCTGATCGATACAACATCATACCTGATGTTTTAAAGCACGTTATTCCAAACAATTTAGGAATGTTAGGTAATTTATGTCCTTTATGGCTTAAAACCAGACTCTGCATCAACTATGTAATTTTCCATGGGAGTTTTGCCATGGATCCCCCTCTGGCATGCCACAGTCCAGGTGTTAGTCCCCTTGAAACAACTTTCCCATCACTATTGTGGCCAGAAAGAGTCCCTGTGGGTTTTAAAATTCGCCTTCCCATTGAAGTCTATGGCGGTTCGCCGATGTTCGCCGGTTCGCGAACATTTAAGGCGGCTCGCGTTCGCGGTTCGCGAACCGAAAATTTTAGGTTCGCGACATCACTATTGTTGCATTTATGATTTTGTGCTACACATATCGTTCTTGCCCTACAAATATTACAGGAGCTATATTCTTGCTTATTTTGTTTTTAGTGTGTTTTAGATGTGCTATGTTTTTGCTTTGTTGCAATCCTTGGATTAGGCAGTGAACCATTTTATCTGGTTTAGCAATGTGTCATTGCATATGAGGATTGTTTATATCTCCTACGGTAATTGTATTTTATGGAGTATATACCATAATTGATTACCCCAATATCATTTCTGGATGCTTCTAAGCAATTTAGCACTTTATATTATATTTATTTATATCCTAATAAATAATTTCAATAATTACTATATAGATCAATATCTTTTGTTTAAAAATAAATATCTGGTGTGAGCTGTTTCATGTTTAAAAATATTTTGACAGGAATTATGGGGTTATATTTTTCACATGGCTAGATTCAGAAAAATCCTTTGTGTGTAGTACACGTGATGTCAGATTGGGATAAACATCCATAAAACATAGTATAGTAGTGGTTTCAGTACTCATTTTTGAATGACTATTTAAAGACTAGCGAAAATATCAGCAATAAAATTTGAAGGCTGGCAATGCTGTTTGCCACACAATGGGAGGCTCTCCCCCCTCTAACTTGCGGTTTCATAGTGAGCCTCTCCCATGTCTACTTCATGGGCCTGTGCCGCTCATTGCAGGAGTCATCCAACCCACATCTCTCCTACCTCACGCTGACTGCCTTCGGCGCTCATCGTGAGGTACGCAATGAGATCTGAAGGCGCTCATTGGGAGCCTCTCCCAACTCTCTGACCCCTGTCTCTGTTTCCCCCTCTCCTTTCCATGTGTCTGTTTCCCCCTCCTGCTGTCTCTATGCCCCCTGTTCCTCCCCTGTGTCTCTTCCCCACCGCCCTCTCTCACCCCTGTGTCTCTTTCCACCCTCTTCCTCCCGTGTCTTTCTCCTCACTCTCCCTCTTCAAGTCTTGTGTTCCTCGTGATGACCGTCGATCGACCCTTTTTCAAAGTCTTGCGAGCCTTGCGATGATGCGCCTAAGTCCTATGGCCTTCGGCCTCGTTTTAAGCCTTTTTCTAAAAGATTACGGCTTTACGGCCCTCATTTTTTTCCTTGCTTAGCCGATTTCAGACCTCCTAAAAATGACAATTAAACATCAAATTAGTTTGCAACCTCATTTACAGACTCCCTATCTCTCTCCCTGTGCTGTATGTGAGGTTGTACAGTTCCTTGCAAAAATATTTTCCCTTTTTTGTTACATTATAGCCTTAAATTTAATGTTTTGTTAATCTGAATTTTATGGGATGGATCAGAACACAATAGTCTAAGTTGGGGAAGTGAAATGAGAAAAATATATACATAAAACTATTTTTTATAAATAGAAAACAGAAAATTAGCCTGTACGTATTTATTCACCCCCTTTGTTAAAACGCAATAAAAAGCTCTGGTGCAACCAATTACCTTCAGAAGTCACATAATTAGTGTAATGATGCCCACCTGTGTGCAACATAAGTGTCACATGAGCTGTCATTACATATACACACCGTTTTTGAAAGGCCCCAGAGGCTTCAACACCTAAGCCAGAGGCACCACTAACCAAACACTGCCATGAAGACCAAGGAACTCTCCAAACAAGTAAGGGACAATGTTGTTGAGAAGTACAAGTCAGTGTTAGGTTATAAAAAAATATCCAAATATTTGATGATCCCCAGGAGCACCATCAAATCTATCATACCGAAATGGAAAGAACATGGCACAACAGCAAATCTGCCAAAAGACTGCCGCCCACCAAAACTCACAGACAGGGCAAGGAGGACATTAATCAGAGAGACAGTACAGAGACCTAAGGTAACCCTGGAGGAGCTGCGGAGTTCCACAGCAGAGACTGGAGTATCTGTACATAGGACGACAATAAGCCATACACTCCATAAAGTTGGGCTTTATGGCAGAGTGGCCAGAAGAAAGCCATTACTTTCAACAAAAAACAAAATGGCACGATCTGAGTTTTTCGAAAAGGCATGTGGGAGACTCCCAAAATGTATGGAGGAAGGTGCTCTGGACTGATGAGACTAAATTTAAACTTTTCGGCCATCAAAGAAAACGTTATGTTTAGCGCAAATCCAACACATCACATCACCCAAAGAACACCATCCCCCCACACTGAAAATTGGTGGTGGCAGCATCTGGCTACAGGGATGTTTTTCAGCAGCTGGGGCTGGGAAACTGGCCAGAGTTGAGGGAAAGATGGATGGTGCTAAATACAGGGATATTCTTTTTCTTTTTGAAAAATGCTAAGGGGGGTGAATATTTTTGCAAGGCACTGTAAGTGACTTTTTTAAATTGGCGTCTTTTGGCGGTCTTCCGACGGATTCTGAGTTACAAGCTTGAAAAAAATGGCGGCCGTTAAAGCCGTAATTTTTTCAAAGTCTTGTGTGCCTCGCGATAAGCCTCAAAGGCCTACAGTCTTCAGCGCTTATCGCAGGCTCGCCATGAGCACCTTCTGCGCTCATGTCAAGCCTTTTTCAAAGTCTTGCGGTCCTTGCGATGATCGCCCGTAACTTTTAACATTTTGTGACAACAACTCGCAATTACAACAACTATTATATGTGATTGTTAAATGTTCTTGTGGATTTTCTGTATTTTGCTGTAGTTTATGATTGACAGATGATTTGTCCTATCTGTAGTATAGTCTATGCAGTTATAAACAATCAAACCTAGTACTCAGACACTTCATCACAACTACATTTTAGTAATGTACAGTTCCTTTGGGGCTATCTGAGTAAAACTAATGGATCACTGGTAGTCACACAATTCAAGAACTTAGCATGCACATTGAGGGATTCATAATTTTTTTACAAAGTTCTCAATATATTTCTGAAAAATGAAGTCTGGAATTCATACTTTTATGGATATATGCAAATATTTTAATATAATGATATTTAATAGAGCGCAATATGAAAGCTTACATAGTGAATGAGACTTATGAAAAAAAAACGCAATGTAACTAATGGCCTATTTAAAGGGACTTTTTTTGTTTTATATAAATTATTTTACTTAATCATTTTTATCCTCAATGTAATTGCAACTTCACTTAGGTTAAAAAAGCCCTCAGAGTAATAGAATGTCTCCTTCTGGAACCACCCTCATCTTCCTGTTTCCTCACGTGAGAGCTGACATCTTTTACAGCTGTGACATACATATATACCCACAGGGGAGGTGCTTCACACTATCTGTGTATTGTTTCTGTGGAGAATCACATAGCATGTCAGATTACGTTTGCATGCAGTATTACACTGATTGTGATGAGACAATTACATTGAGGTGGATAGAATGATACTAATTAACTTAAACATAATCTATATATAAAGGAATATATGGTATTGGCGTGAAAATAAGCCTAAATTTAGGACCTTACATAAATTGCCTCCTACGACATTTCATCATATTGTATCCTGTTTAAAATGATGCTGATTTCTCATTTTTAACCCTAGCTCCTCACACCAGTGGCGTAGCTAGAGGGGACAGGGGTGGGGTCCACCGCGGTCAGCACTTCTTTGTGGGCGGCACTCCTGTGCCTTCCCCGAGGCTCCCTCTTACCCCTTTGTCTCTCCCACCCTTCTCTCTTGTCTCTCCCTTCCCCCCTTGTCTCCCCCCCTCAAAAATGCTGTGTTTCAAATGCACTGGCTGGTAGTGAGGACTATGGGAGGAAATTGAAGTAAAACAGTGAGAGTGATGAAGTGAATACCGGTAGCAAAGTCAGTAATGGCAACAGTGAATAGGCCAATTAAAATGTGTTACCTAACAACCCTGTATGTATCTTGAGAAGAAAAAAAAGTTTTCTTGTTACCTTAATCTTGATGTTAATAATGATAGCCTGCCTAACAAGAAAAGAAATGTGTTTAAGGTAAATCCTATAGGTATATTGTTTTCCAAACACTAGATATATGTTATATGGCAAAATAAAATTACTATTTTTTCTCTAAATATAATTGTCTTTTTTCTTTTTCTCCCTTGAATTTTAAGAGAGCAGCTTATATTCTGGCATTGTCTTTTTTCCCCTTCATTTACTTTTAAAGGTGCGGCTTATTTCGAGGTGCAGCTTATTTTCAGGCAAATATGGTATTCGACTTTAAACTCCTTTTAACTTATGGAGGGCCCAGGTAAGATATATAACAAATGTATTAATGCAACTGAAAAGAAGAAGAATTGGCAAACGGTCTTGATTCTGAACCTGGTCTGCCTAGTGGCTACCCCTCACATTCAGTATTAACTTCATCTTCATAATCTTCAGTTAAGTATATCTGAGTGACTTGGGAAATAAAGCTGTTTAGCCCAGGCTGCTGTTGCTTTAACATCATCATTAAATTATGCTGACCTTCTCTTAACTTTTCCACTACAGTTGCCAAATGATGCAACCAGTAAGTCACTATTCATGCATAACACAAATCTTTATTTGGAGTTTGCTTAAGCAGCATCCTGCTGCTTCATGTTATAACTGCTCCACTCAGCGCGCATTTACCCGGGAGCACGCAAAATCAGATCAAATTAAAATCACAACTAAGTGGTGCTTTCCTTTTATTGTTAAATGAGATAAATCTGTGTTCTACACATAAACTCCTTAGGACAGATAAACATTTCATTACAAGTTATTACTGTTTCAATTACTAGGACATCTGGTTCATTTATTTCGCCAGTCCCAACTACAATATTAAGAGAGGAAATCTCATTTTATGGAAATGAGCAGCCAATGTCTCAACAGCCACGTTATTTCAATGGCGCCAGCTTGTCATAGCCGGCATGTAGATTGATTCTCTAAAATATTTTGTTTTATGCACTGTGGTCATAAGTTGAAAATGTCCTCTTTAGAAAAACTACACATGTTTTTAGAATTAAAAAAAAGACAGCCTCTATTTTTTTAATTTTATATGCAATTCTGCTGCTGTGGAATCTACCATTTTACTTTCCAGTGATCTACTTCTAAAGTTCTGTCTGTACAATGAAAAAGTGGCATTCACAACTTCCAGTGTTCTTATTAGCTTTGATGCAAAACTCACTATACAAAAGCACATGCTGTTAATATAGCAGGGGGCTGGAGTAAAGAATAATTGCATTTAAAAGATAAAAATGTAAAGTTTTATTTTATTTTCTTACTTTATGAAAACATTTTGTCTGTTATTCAAAATACCATATGGAAGGACCACAGTGGGCCCTGAAGGAATAATTTGATGGTGTTGCTTTTGTCTATATTGTGTTTCAATTTGTATTTCACAAAAATGCTATAAACCATTCGTAAAAGTATGTTTTAAACATTGCAGTAGGGGTTCTTTAAAACGAAAAATAAGAACTTCAAGTGTTAAAACAAAAGCTGGACCTCCATCTGAATCTAATTAGTGCTTACCAAGACATTGCACCAGCTGAGTTATGGAGTTCTATAGCCAAACAAATCAGGACGTCCAATCTTTTTTCCAAAAGCAGTTTATGAGAGTAAAGGTCTACAGTAGTTCAAGAAAAAAAGACACTTGTTTCTGTAGCATGTGGCAAACTAGTAACATTAGCAGATGTATAAACTATAGATATAAAAAATACTTTTTGAAAACCCTATTTATTAATTGAGGAATCCATTTTGTCTTGTTACATCATTTCATGGGAGCTGGATCATAAGGGTTGATGTGTTTTTAATCTATTAGTGGAGGGAGAGGAGAGGGGAAGAGAAAGAAGTCAGGAGATTTTGTCACATCATAGGATCTGATTAAAACGGACACCACATCCCTGCTCCCTCAGAGGCTGCTTGAATCTATTGATGCAAGCATTGGTCTCAAAAAATATAAATACCTGTTGCACACATTTTTCACCAAAGTAACATGGATTACTCTAGGGTCCAGCAGAAGCTTCAAATTTTATATTTTATAATAAAAAAATAGCTTTACAATTTTCTCACTGCTTAATAATGCTCTTAGGTACAAAGTTTACAAACATTTTTCATTGCTCAGCATTAATTTAAATAATACATATGTTTTTTCTATTTTTAATAGCAGTCAGTTTTCAATGAAAGAAAAATGGACTTTTCAAAAGCTCTTGAAAGGTATGATGGCAAATATGTGACTTCAATGGCCCTTTAACGTAACTTTTTCTTGCAGTTGGCCTGATAAGTTGGATATAGTAGATTATGAGCCTGATTCACTTAGAAGCACGCATCTCCCGGTATACAGGCCATATGTATGCGAGCCTGTAGCGGGCTTGAAATCTGCTACAATTACGGTGCTATTCAATTGAACAAGCCCGCAAGTTACAGGCCGAAAGCCGAAACCGTAAACCATGTACAAGTCCGTAGCAGTTCATGGCGGGAATATGATCAATTAAGCAAGACTGTAACCACCCATTTTGAAACAGCCAATAGGAAATTAGACTGTCACCATGATGTCAGTAAAACATGGAGGTTACGTGTCAATCAATTAGCGTTTAGGGGTCTGATATGCGATAGGAATCGCAAAGCCACAAAAACAAAATATTAAAAGTGAATGCCGATACTCTACTAGTCCATGTGGTTGGCCTGATATATATTAATGATTTCCTAGATCTATATAACCCAGAAATTACACATAATAAAATACATTTTTCATTGCCGATTTGCGAGCTTGAGACTGTTGTTCAATTAATTCTAATGTATTTCATTGCTGTCCCCTGTCATCTACAGTGCAGTATTGATTTTTTATTTGCATTTATAGTGCTACGAATAGGTGTTTAACATTTGCCTTTTGAATAGCCATTTGCGATTTTACGTGGACGGGAAAGATTAAAGGCTTCGGGAGGCTATAAGTTCCGGGTATAACAACCACAAAGTTTTCAAGACCGTAACACGTAAACCGTTTGGAGCTCGCAAAAGACGCTGATTGAATAGCAAAATAACTCACAGCCTCACTTACGGGCTCCAGTAACTTACGAGTGTTCAATTGAATCGGGCTCTATATGTTTGACATGCAGGCTTGTCTACCTCCACTCCTCTAGGGCCATAGGTTGATTAGACTCTCTTTGTAATGCTTAAATAATGTTATTTCAGTTGAAATCTTCCACTACATTTCAGTAGTGCTCAGAACAATTAGCAAGGTTTGGAGGGTACAGCAGGTAAACTGTGTTTTTAAATTATATTCTGGCTAAATTTTTGAATTGCTACTGTTCACAAATTTTTGGGGTGCTATTATGTGAAAGGGTCTTGGGAAGGGTGCTGTTATGGGAAAGGGGTCTAGGGGAGGGGAACTGTTATGGGAAGAGGTCATATGGAGGGACACTGAGTGAGTTGGTAAAGAGGGGCAGTGCAGAAAACATTTTTTACCACCCCCCTTAGGGGGCCCACATTTTTTTTGCACCAGTGCCCTCCATTCTCCAGCTCCGCCACTGACTGGTAGAAAGATTTTTGTACATAAAACCAACATTTATTTTGCCAATAATATAATGTAACATAATTGCAATCAACTTCCAAGATTAGAGCCTCTGGGTCCAGTCCTTTTGCTTTTTTTCTAACTCTCCTCGGTGTGGGTAATAATACACTATTACATGCTATTTAGAACATTTTCAATCAATGTTTTCTTACACTTTAGCGCACATCAGCGCAATAACATTATATTTATGTTTAATGTACCTTCAACACCCTTTTAATTCATCTATGATTTTGTATAGATAGGAGAATATGCAGACTAGACCAGTATGTTGGGTTGCACCTATTATCCAAATCTCTGGGCTATTTATTTTCAAAATGGATTAAGAATGGAGTTTATATTCAGAGTTCACTTGTGTTTTATGGAGCCTTTTTTTATTAAACATGGTTAAAGGTTATCCATTTTGTTAAGTAGGCTTTGTATAAAACAAAGAGGATATTTGTGTTATTTACTTAGCTTAAAGGACCTCTGTACTGTTCATATAACACACCTTTGTTTATTTAAATCACTATTTGAGGCACAATGTTCAATGTAGCTTTTGAATATTACATTTGAAATATAGTGTGTGAGGCTTCAACTTCTATCTGGTGTCCAAGGCTTGGGGAGACTCTGCCTTCTTAATCGCAGTGTTTATCTGCCTCCTTCCACTTCAGACAAAGGGCCTCATTCTAATGAAGGCCACAAAATGGCTGCAACTCTGCAATCCCTTAATCGGTGCTGCGGCCCCTTAGCTACTTTGCGATTCAAAGGAAAGGGGCAATAGCACACCCCATCCTATGGTCGATCGCAAGACAGGGAATCGGCCATTAGCTTTGGTGGGCTTGTACCTGAAATTCAAGTAAGCACTGTACAGCACTATAAATGATGGGGGACACATTGTGGTATATGAGGATGATATGTACTACTTTGCTGCCTTGGAGGTCATCCAAGCCCGGGACTATGTGCTTGGATGATCCCAAGGTAGTAACCCGTTCACCAAGCACGGCGGACTTGTGGCCTGAAATGACAGTATTGGCTAGCGGTGATGTGCCAGCTAGCCAATGTACTCCATGTCATCCTCATGTCCCCACTAATGTCCCCTATCAATTACAGCGCTGTACAGTGCTGCATTGAATATATATTTATCCCTAAAGATCCGCCGCGGCTCCTTAAAAGGACCGCGGCACACTAATGGTTACCCCAAGCCGCGGGGGTACTATAAGTATCCCCGCAGCAACTAACATTAACCCCCCCAGGGGACCCCCAGAAGGTCCCCACATTAACCCTTGCAGTGGGGGTACCCATCGGGGCCCCCGTTGCATTAAAATTTCAAATTTCATGCCCCGCGCGGTTCCTGAAAGGACCTTAAAGGTCCTTAAAGCACCCACTATCAATAAAATTATTAATCCCTGCTGTGGGGTACTATCAGTACCCCCCGGCATCTAAAATTAACCCCATCACCCATGGCGGTCAAAATAGACCCCCAATGAGACTAAAATATATAGACCCTATAGGACACAATTAACCCCTAGGTTAACTCTATAAGTGCCATGTTGGTCCTCCAGGACCCTCATGACAAAGTCTAAGCAATATTTATCCCTATTCAACCCTAACTGGACCTATATAACCCTAACTGGACCTATATAATCCTAACTGGGCCTATTTAACCCTAACTGGCCATATTTAACCCTAACTGTACCGAATAACCCTAACTGGGTCTATTTAACCCTACCTGGACCTAATAATCCTAATTGGGTCTATTTAATCCTAACTGGCCCTATTTAACCTGAAATGGCCCTATTTAACCCTAACTGGGCCTATCTAAACCTATCTAGGCCTATGCAAACTCCCCTTACCCTATCTAACCCCACCCAAGCCTATTTAAACCCATCACTTATGGGGGTCTATACAGACCCCATAAGCCTCCATCTAACCCCTTCACTTATGGGGGTCTATACAGACCCCATAAGCCTCCATCTAACCCATTCACTTATGGCGGTCTATACAGAATCCTTAAGCTTCCATCTAAACTCTTCACTTATAAGGGTCTATACAGACCCCATAAGCCTCCACACAGACCCCCTTAGGCCTCTCTTTAACCAAATCAGTCCCATAAAGGTCTATGAAGACCCTCATGGGACAATTAGAACCTTAATATTAACCCCATAAGTGTACAAACACTACACTACACTACCCCCCCAATAAACCACTAAATCTAAACTAACCCTCCACTACCCTAACCTTTTAGCCCTACCTACCTAACACTAGCTACCTAACCCCCTATTAAACCCCCACCCCACTAATTACACAAAATAAAAAAAACTAAAACCTATGTTACCCCAAAAATTAAAAGGACATTACAAACCCCACCACTACATAAAGTAAAAAAAGAACATTACAACCCTCCCCTACAAAAAATAAAGAAAGAACATCCCAACCCACCCCTAACAAAAACTAATTACACACCTGCAAAGAAAATACATACACATATATACATAACATCACAGCACATCAATAAATACATTACAAATATACCCCTAACTACACACTATTAACCCCTAACTACAATACATTACCCCATATATAAAACATTACCCCCTATCTATGAAACATTATCCCCTATCTACCAAACATTAACCCCTAACTGCAATTCATTAAACCCTAACTACAATACATTACCCCTATTTATTAAACATTACTCCCTATCTATTAAACATCACCCCCATTCTACAATACATCAAACCCTATCTACAACTCAGTAAAAATCCTACATCGAACCTAAAATAGAATAAATAAGACCACTTACCTTGCTCAGATGTCCCTTCAGCAGGTTGAACCCCCTAGGAAAAAAAGAAACATGAATTTAGTCATAAACAAACACAACCTAAAGAAATACACATTCTAAACATTAAACTTACCTTTCCACCATGTCCCCGTCCTTCTTCTTGTCTTCTCCGGCTCTGCCTCTGGAAAAAAGAAACATTACATTAGTACACACATACAAAAAACATAATAAAGTAAACATTCTAAATATTAAACTTGTCCACGATGTCCCCTTTCTTCTCCTCTTCTTCCCTGGCTGGGCCCTTGAGAAAAAACGCAGCTATAAAAAAAATAACGGAGCTCCTCCCTTGAGGAGCTCCCAGATGCTAATGAGGGCGCTCGAACTTCTTCCGGTGAAAAAAAACGGATGGCGCCTTCGGGTTGGGTGAAATGGCTTTATGTTTAATAGATAGGGTTTAATGTATTGTATATGTGGGGTGATGTTTAATAGATAGGGGGTAATGTTTATGAGATGTATAGAGGCTAGTTTTTAATGTATTGCAGTTAGGGGTTAATGTTTAGTAGATAGAGGATAATGTTTCATAGATGGGGCTAATATTTTATATATGGGATAATATTTTGTAGTTATGGGTTAATAGTATGTAGTTAGGGGTGTATTTGTAATGTATTTATTAATGTACTGTAAGGTTATGTATATATGTGAATATCTTTTCTTTGCAGGTGTGTAAATATTTTTTTATTTTTTGTAGTTTGGGGGTTTGTAATGTCCTATTTTTTTTGGTAACATATTTTTTTTATTTTGTGTAAATAGAGGGTGGGGGGTTTAATAGGGGGTTAGGTAGGTAGTGTTAGGGAGGTAGGGGTTAATAGGTTAGGGTAGAGGGGGATTAGTTTAGATTTAGTGGTTTATTCGCGGGTGAGTAGTGTAGTGTTTGTACTTAGTGTCATGAGGGTCCTGGAGGACCCTCATGGCACTCTTGGGGTTAATATTAGGGTTCTAATTGTCCCTTGAGGGTCTTCATAGACCTTTATAGGACTGATTGGGTTAAAGAGAGGCTTAAGGGGGTCTGCATGGACCCCCATAAGTGATGGGGTTAGATGGAGGCTTACGGGGGTCTCCATGACCCCCATAAGTGATGGGTTAGATGATGGCTTATGGGGCTCTGCATGACCCACATAAGTGATGGGGTTAGATGGAGGCTTACGGGGGTCTGTAAGACCCCCATAAGTGATGGGATTAAATTGGCTTGGATGGGGTTAGATAGGCTAAAATGGGGTTACATAGGCCTAGTTAAGATTAGATAGGACCAGATAGGGTTAGATAGGTCCATATAGGGTTATTAGGTCCAGATAGGGTTAAATAGGCCCAGTGAGGGTTATTAGGTCCAGTTAGAGTTAAATAGGCCCAGTTAGGGTTAAATAGGCCCAGTTAGGGTTATTTGGTCCAGATATGGTTAAATAGGTCCAGTTAGGGTTAGATAGGTGCAGTTAGGGTTAAATAGGCCCAGTTGGGTTTAAATAAGCCCAGTTAGGGTTATTAGGTCCAGATAAGGTTAAATAAGCCCAGTTAGGGTTATTAGGTCCAGTTAGGGTTATTAGGTCCAGTTAGGGTTGAAAAGGCCCATTTAGGTTTAAATAGGGTTTAGTATGGGTTAATGGGGTATTGTTAGGGTTAAGGGGTTAATGGGGTATAGTTAGGGTTAATAGTGTAGTGTAATGCTTAGACTCTGTCATAAGGGTCCTGGAGGACCCGCATGGCACTTATGGGGTTAACCTAGGGGTTAATAGGGTTCTGTAGGGGTCTATGGGGTTAATTTTAGGTGCCAGTGGGTTGCTTATAGTACCCCTGCGGCTTGGGGGTAACCATTAGCGTGCCGTGGGCCCTTTGTGGACCAGCGGAGGGGTGATCGGAGGATTTGAATAGGAATGGCTGGTTTGTTGTGGCGGCCCCTCTTGCGGCTATGTGAGATCAAAGGCTTTCCCTGCAGTAAGCTGCGGCGGGGGTGGCCGCAAGAGAATGCAGGGCGTCGGCCGCAAGCCGGTCGGAGATGTCGGCCACAAGGGATTAGAATAGCTAAGTAGCTTGCGGCCATCCCTTGCGCCTATGCAGCTCCTACGGCCATCATTAGATCGAGGCCCAAACTTAGGCCAGCCAGAAAAACAAAATGACAGCCTCCTAGGCATATCATCTCACACCTCCTAGACACATGAAACCAATACTTATTGGGAAATACTACATGTGTTTAAGGTTTGTAACAAATTAACTATTTTGGCAAATGTGTAAGCTATAGGCACACAATCCTTTTAAGTTAAAATCTTTATTTTGGTAGACACTGTGCCTGAAGGTTGCAATGTTTCTGACCTCCAGACTTCCTGGTGGATTGAATAATGGGTTGGGTGTGTTCTTCTAATTTTTATTCTCTATCCAATTGTGGAAGGGTGGGAGGGAGAAGGAATTTAACTAATTGATAGATTCAGATAAGATTTCAGCACAGGACACATTTTTCTTCTCTCTCATAGGCTCAGTAGAGGCAACTTGTGAATATACTTGCAAGTCTTGCTGTAACTACTCGCTTGTGCATTGAAAAATAAATATGACTATCATGGAAGCTTCTATGCACTAGCAAGTGAAGAACTCTGTGACTTATTTTTGACCGGTGAGTCATGTATCTGCTATTGTTGTTAGTTTGCTACATACTTGTCAAACGTGAACATTTTGCTCTGACTCTCATACCCCAAGTTTACACCTCAATTTTTCTCTCTTAATATTCATTTACAACAACTCTTGTCACCTCCTCTCACTCCTGCCTCCAGGACTTTTCTCATGCTGTCCCTAGTCTCTGCAACTCCTTTCCTCGTTCCACCAGATTATCCTCTTGCGTCAAAACATTTAAAACCTCACTTAAAATGCATCTCTTTAAAGAAGCGTATCACCTTCCACCCTAGCACGCTTATCACCTCTCTCTCCCACTTTTACCACTATCCTAAGTACTTTGGGAATTCACCATGGACATTGGATTCCTAGCTCAAAGACAGGGCCCTCCTTGCTTTGCTATATGTTAATTTGTATTTATCTTTGTCTGAACTTAATTTATGTACATTGCTACGGAATATGTTGACGCGTTATAAATGAACTATAATAATAATAATAAATACACAATGCTTAACAATTGCATTTTTTCTGTAAATCCCACAGAAGGACACTTTATATCTGTTATGGGTTAACTGAAAAAGAAAACAGATTACAAAAGTTTGCAAAACAAGCACAGTGAGCAAAAGGCATAAGTGCCCCAACCTCCGCTGAGGAGCTGTCAGTCAGACACATAACAGGGCAGATCAGTGAAGTATAAATCTCAGCCAGAACAATGACAACTCCAATCTGCATAGCAGGGTCCCGGGAGCCAATGTCACTCATGTGGAAATGGCTGTGCAAATGCCTCCCGACTGATGAGAGGCTTTGACAGCAGCTTCCATGAGAGTAAGATGTCATCTACTTGAAGTGCGGCTGTCTTGGCTGATGGATCACTGCCTTCAATAAACTTATTTCACTATCAGTTTTTTTTTTTCTTAGAGATTGTATCTGGTAAAGTAAGTGCCATTATTACACAGGGGATGACACTGAAAAGAAAACTTCATCCAAGGATCCCATGCACTGAAAATGATCAAAGTCTGTTATTTTGTGAATTCAGCTAGTTTTATTTTCCTAAAGATTTGTGAAAGCTATAATATTCTTTATTTGCTTTAATCTTCCGTGGGGGTGTCATAACAGCCCCAACAATTTGCAGACCTCCTAGAGAGTAGGATAATGAGCAGTATCCATTCTTGGAATTTCAGTTTCAATGCATGATATTTCTATATTATGCACATTTATAAATATCTCAGAATAATGAATAGCAAAAAAATATAATGGTGGATGTCAAAATATCCAAAATGTCATATGGTAACAGGATCATAAGGTCAAATAATAAAGAAAATGACTAAACATCTTCAGTCAAGAGAATGAAGATATATTGAAATGCACTGCAGAGGCAGTGTTCCCTCATGGGGTCTTCCTAGGCAAATTATGGTTTAGATTTACTAAGCAAAGTACAGCACCCAGGGATTTGTTCATAATTTATTATACTGAGGTATGCAATTCTCTCTCCACTTCTCCTCTTCCTTTTTTGATTAGCAGCTGGGATAATTGTAAATGTTCTTGGGTGGCAAGGGACAATGCTCCGTTTATGTACATTCACATAATACATTGACAAAGTACAAATGTATATTCACAGCAACGTCTAATAAAATGTTATGAATTATTTATATTGTAGTTTCTATTATAATAGAAGTTGTAAAGTACAACTATATGCATTTACTGAACATTTTTCAAGTTTAGAGAATAAAAATGATGGGGATCACGGCTAATGTTTTATATATAACATGCACCAACATATAACATGCACCAACTCCATGATGAAAGCTTACAATAGAAATGTGAAATGAGAGGCCCTCATTTGAAATATGAGTATAGTTTTGGGCACCACTTCATAAAAAGGACATTTTAGGGCTGGAAAAAGTACAGAAAAGGGCAAAAATACCAATAAGGGGTTATAAAGTTATGTAGAAAGATTAACCAAATTAAACTGATTTTCTCCAGAAAAAAGGCGTCTAAGAGGAGATATGATTACCTAATATAAATATATCCAAGGTCAAAAAAAGGCTTTGTCAAGTGAACTTTTAGTGCATGTTAGTTTTCACTAACAAGAGGACATCCCTTGAGGTTAGAAGTAAAAAGATTCCACCTTAAAGAAAGAAAAGGGTTCTTCACAGTAAGGGTGGTTAATCTGTGGAATTCTCTACCAAAGGAGGTGGTGACAGCGGATTCGATAGATAACAAAAGGGATTGGATATATTTTTAAATAAAAAGGGCATTCGGGGTTATCCTGGATAATTAGAGATGGAGTATTGATCCAGAGAGAAATCTGATCGCCAATATCTGGGGTCAGGAAGGATTTTTTTTCCCTTTTGAGATAATTGGCAAAATTTTGCTTTGTTTTTTTCTGTTTGCCTTTCTCTGGATCAATTACGAGTTAATTAGCATATTGCAGATTAAATAGTGGAAGCCACTTCAGAATAGTTGCAAATAGATAAATAATGTGCTGTTTTTTCGAAAGACATATTAGTATATATCAGGGGTAGTTCTTCAACAGAATATATTATAAAATAGGATAACAGTGGTCCTTTAAACATCTTTATTAAATTATCCAATCAATAAACAATAAAGAAATAAAGAAAAATAATACTGTATATTTAGCTCAATTACATATTTTTGTTGTTGTTTTTATTCTCAGTTTGAGTGTGGGTGCAAGCTGGACTTTTTCCTTCCATCATATACTCTAAGAGATGCAGGGCCTCATTCAATTGGGATTTGGCCAATTGAATAGGGCTCTATATAAGCAAAGAGCATATTTTTTACAGAAGTTTTTAGCTAGTGAAGACCTTTCTTTTGGATAGAAATTCACTAACTAAAAACTTCTGTAAAAAAAAAGTATGCTCTGTGCTTATATAGAGCCCTATTCAATTGGCCAAATCCCATTTGAATGAGGCCCCCAGTCTTGGTTTAGAAAGTTATAAAGCATGAATACTTATTACAATTCTGAGTTTGTATTACTGGATTCCACATTCCTCAGATAAATTGAATAGGAAAAACTCTGTTATTCAGGATTAACCTCCAGCGATATTCTAGCTAAGGAGCTGACTCGCCAACTCCAGAAAGAGTCATGGATTCTATTACCTGGGTCTGTGCAGAAGCTTTTTATACAATCCTCCTGGCCTTATCTCTATAGCTGCTCTGGTCTGCGGAAATAACAACCCGCATCTATTTTCACCTTTCTTGTTAATCCCTTCAATGCTGTGTGTCAGAAAAGCATCTTTCTTTGGAAATTGCCAGGGATCCTACATTTGAATAAAGTAGCAACATTTGCACAGATATTAGTCATATTATGTGGGAAATCTATTTCATATCCATGGAGACTACAAAATAAAATAAAAAAAGCTTTACGGACATTGCTACTATAATATCCCATAAATGCATCATACATCTACTGTGACATTTTAGAGCCAGGTTGTCAGTTATTTTATAGAAAATGTATCAAGGTCAAAATATACCTTTGAAAAGGAAACTGAGGTTAGGAATCTATGTTTTTTATGAATATACACAAAATTATTGGCAAAAACACTGTAACCAATTTGTTCAAGACATAAACATAGTTTGTACTTAAAAGCAATTTTCTTATATATTTTCCAGCATTTTACATCTTTTTCTTTGAATTTGGTTTCCCTCATAATAGTCGCACTTGAATTTCTGAGAACTTTTATGGACATATTGAATGTTTTCCGATGTGGAGGTAGCAGGGGATCTTATCTTAGTGTATAAGTGGATGAATACGAGCGATTTGCCCAAGATGGAGAATGTGGCTAATTGTACTGATACTGTAAATTGCCTCAAGACTAATGTAATAGGATTTTTTTTTTCATGTTTTATGTTCTTTTCTATTTTAGTTGGTTTTAAATTAGACTTGTACATATATATATATATATATATATATATATATATGTATATATATATATATATAGTTTGGCCATATCATAATGTCCCTGGTTTTGCTTATCCATAAGGTTATTTTGGCAAAGGTAGTGGAGTTTGTTGCCAGTACCTCCTCCAGCATACCACAATCTGTCTGACACCTCTGCTATGACCTTCCCATTTCAGGTGACCCAACATGGTATAGCTCACAGCTTCATTGATGTACAGAAGCTCCTTCACCACCGATCCGGTATAAATCCTTTGGATTTCAGTATCATTTCTATGCAGATGATTCTCAAATCTACCTCTCTGCACCCAATCTATCCCCCTATATTTAAGCTCAAGTTTCCAACTGCCTCTCTAGGATATCCTCCTGGATGTCTGCCCGTCAACTCAAACTCAACATGTCTAAGACTGAACTCCTAATCTTTCCACCCTGTACTACAGCTTCCACTCCCAGGCCCGTTGTCTTGGGGTTCTACTGGATCCTGCCCTCTCTTTTATTCCTCACATTCAATCAATTACAAAATCATGTCAGTTTCACCTAAAAAACATCTCCAAATGTAATCATTATCTTACACAAGACACAGTTAAAATTCTAATATACTCTCTCATCATATCTCGACTCGACTACTGCAATCCCTCCTTGCTGGCCTCCCCATCTCTCGTCTGTCTCCCCTCCAATCCATAATGAACGCCTCCGCAAGACTCATCTTCAATACCAAACGACCAGTGTCTGCAGCTCCTCTCTGTCAATCACTCCACTGGCTTCCCATAGCGTCCCAAATCAAATTTAAAATCATGACCCTAACGCATAAAGCCCTCAACAACAGTGCACCCCCTTATATATCTGCTCTTGTTTCAAAATACTCTCGCAACCGGCCCCTTCGTTCTGCTAACGACCTTCTTCTTTCCTCCTCTCTCATCACCTCCTCTCACTCCCATCTTCAAGACTTCTCTCGTGCTGCCCCTACTATTTGGAACTCCTTGCCTCGCTCCATTAGATTATCTTCCTGCCTCAAAACCTTTCAAAATTACTAAAAACACACCTGTTTAAAAAATCTTATCACCTTCAGCCTTAACTTGTACAACTGCACACTCCACAGCTTAATAACACCTACACCCACAATCTACAGTACAACACACAGACACCTCCACTTGACTGAACAAATTGCTTTCACACCACCATCTTGCATCTTTCACCCTCTTGTATCACACCTAAACCCTTAGGGCCTCATTCTATTATCGGCCGCAGCCGCTGCGGGGCCGCAACGACCGGCCGCAAGCTATTCGGCTATTCTATTCCCTTACGGCCGTAGGCTCCGGCAGGCTTGCGGCCGGTGCCTTGCTATCTCTTGCGGCCGATCGCGCCGGAGGAAAGCCTTTGATCTAAAACGGCCGCAAGAGATTTGCAATTCAATTGCTCCGGTAACCCTCTCTGCAAGGCTAAAAACGAGCCGCAGTTACTTGCAGGAAAAAGGTCTCGCTAGCACCAATTAAGCACATAAAATAGCTCAAATAAAGCCATCCTGCACTTTGAGAAGACTATAAAGGGATTTTAGGTGTTAGAAAAAATAGCACATAATTATCCTGTACTCAAATCCGTAAAATATTTCATTTTTAATATCCGTAAAATATACATGTAAAAAGTCCAGAGTGCTTGGAGCACCTCAGACACGCCCACGCCGCAGCCGGCAAATAAACAGTTAATTTAAACTCGGGTTTGGGCAGATGTGCAAGCTTGAGAGTGGGTTCCTTTTAATCCTCATGTCCCCCAATATGATCCCTAGCATTTACAGAGCTGTACAGTGCAGGCTTGAATTTATTTTTGAGTTTTTATATTTCCCAGATTACGGCCGGTTCCAAGATATGCGGCCGGCCGTAAAAGGAGATCCTTGCGGGGCCGTATAATAGAATCGCGAGTTAACTGAACCCTCGCAAGGAATCGCAGCCTTACGGCCGATTTACGGCCGATAATAGAATGAGGCCCTTAGATTGTAAGTTTGCGAGTTTTCAATATTGTGTCAGTGTCTTGGAAACAAGCTCTATGCACATTTGATTTTATGCTCAAAAACAGGGTTCTCCATTCTTTATAAGGTGTTACGTTTGTTTTTTTGCCATGTACTATACCCCTGTACAGCGCTATGGAATATGTTGGCGCAATATAAATAAAGATAATAATAATAATAATAATAATAATAATAATAATAATAATATATTGCATATATACATTTATAATTTGTAATATATATATATATATAATATATTATATATATTGTGTCTTTAGATCCTTGGCGCTTCAGTTTCTTTTTCCTTAGTGCTAAAAAATAGACAAGGAGAAAAGAGGCTCCTCTAAGGTAGAAGTTTTTGCAAATGAGAAAAGTTCTTTAAAAAGTAGGTAATCTCCTTACATTTATGTCAGGTTATTCAGGCCCTCAGATCCTTTCACTGCTCTTCTTGGGCAGGGTTATGTGTGCAGTGAGCATTATTCATGCAGTCATCAGGGAGAGAAAGGTATGGTCAATAAAGTTTTCATACAAAGCAAAAAATAATATTATTTTTTTTTCTACAAAGTTCCTCTTAATGTTTTCTTCTTGTTTGATAAATATTTTGTTAACAATGCAGTTCTTTTACTTCTGAACTCCCCTTTTTGGTATATTCCTAAGCCATTGCTCATGGTGTTGACTGCTTTTTAAGATGAAGTTAGAACAGTCTGTCAGTTTAAAATATGTTTTTGTGTTAATGTTGCCATCTAGAAAGTTTACCTCTTTTTTACTTATTTTTTCTACAAATTTTAAGTTATTTTTATTGTTATTAATTTCTTTCACTACCTTTCCAAATGAAAAGGATATCATCCACATATCTTTTCCATGTGATAATGTTATTTTTTTAGGAAGGTCTTTTCCCACCAACCCATGAATAGATTTGCATAGTTTGGTGCAAATGTAGTTCCCATTGCTGTCCCTTGCAGGAAAAATTCATTTTCACACCAAAAATTGTTGTTATGAAGGATAAAATATATTCCTTCTAGAATTAAGTTTATTTGTTCCCTTTTTAGCTTTTTTTCTTGATTTAAGAAATATTTAGTAGCATTTAAACCTTGCTCATGATCTATGATGGTGTATAATGAGATGCCATCTATTGTAACTAACCACCAATCTTTTTCCCATTTCAGTTGTTCTACAAAGTTAATTATAGCGGTGGTGTCTTTTACAAATGACAGAAGTTTTTTACCTCAGACTGGAGGAAGTAGTCAATATATTCTGACAAGATTGTAGTCATGGAATCAATACCTGAAATTATTGGTCTGCCAGGGGGGGTCAGTTACATTTTTGTGAATTTTTGGTGATATATAAAAAACTGAGATTTTTGGATATTGATTAAACAAAAATTCATATTCTTTTTGATTAATAATTGGTTCTTTTATACCTTTATTAAGGAATTGTTTACATGATGTGTTAATTTTTTTAGTTGGATCAGATTTTAGTTTGTGGTATGTTTCTTTATCTGCTAGTTGTCCTTGGCACTCTTATATATATATATATATATATATATATATATATATATATATATATATATATATATATATATATATATATATATATATATATATATATATATATACACTAGCGACTTGCCCGTCAAAAAATGACAGTCAATAAAAGAAAGTGTTGAAATGCTGTTTGTCATACAATGTGAGTGTACTGTGTGGCTCAAGTAACTAAATTCCTCAAAAAGCAGAAATCTACATGACATAAAATAAGAAAAACTAAAATCACCAAAAATAAAAAATGCACATTACAGAACCAAAAAAAGAAACCTAAGTTACTAAAAATAAAAAAAGGAACATTACAGAAAATAAAAAAAGACATTACAACCTCCCGTCACTACAACATTTTTAAAAAAATTACACACCTGAAAATGAAATACTTATAATACATACATATAATACAATACAACACAATTAAATACAATACAATACAATGCAATTAAATAAAATACAATACAATTAAATAAAATACAATACAACCCTATGTAATATACATGCCACTATCTAATATACATGCCACTATATAATGTAATATACATCCCACTATGTAATATACAATACTATCTAATAATACATCCCCTATCTATGTAATATACAATACATGCTATATATATATATATATATATATATATATATATATATATATATAGAATGTAACACGTTTACATGAAATACCTAAACATTCTAAACATTCTAAATATTATACTCACCTTTCCAGCATGTCACGTCCCAGCATGTCACGTCCTCCATGTTCCGTCCGCCATGTTCCGTCGGCCATCTTTGCGTCTTGTCCAGCGGTACTCCTGTAAAAAAAAAAACATTACATTAGTAAACATAAAGCAAAGTTAAATAAACACAATCTACATTATACTTACCTTTCCGCAATGTCTCCGGCCTCCACGTCTTCTCCGGAAGCATCCATGCCTTTCAAAAAAAAAAAAAAAAAAACGACTCACATCCGCCCTGGCGGATGTCTCCGACGCTAATGACCTTCCTATGGAGTGTTCCAGACTAAAATTGGCAATGGCGGCTTCTGATTGGCTGAAAAGGCTGTCTATCAAATTCAGCCAATGAGAAGACCCCATTTGTGAACCAATGAAAAAAGTATACACCCCAAAATACAGCGCTGATTGGATAACACACCTTTCAATCTTTATTTGAACCAATCCTAAGGCTTTATTGCCATCAGCCAATCACAATGGAATATACCCCCACGTACTGATTGGTGAAGACATCTGCGCCTTCCCATTGACTGTAATATTGATTGATATTAACAGTAGCCAATGAGAATACGCAAATCCTTCACCAATCAGTATGAGAGAGTGTATTCCATTGTGATTGGCTATTGTCAGTGCAACTAATCAGAATGCGCAGAGGCTCCAACCAATCACCCTGTGGGGGTGTATTCCATTGTGATTGGCTGAAGGCATCTGCGCCTTGTGATTGGTTTAAATAAAGATTGATAGGTGCATTATCCAATCAGAGTGGGATTTTAGGGTGTATCCCTTTCTGATTGACTCACACATTGGCGCCTCCTGATTGGGTGAATTTGATAGACAGCGTTTTCACCCAATCAGAAGGCGCCATTGCTTATTTTGTTCCGGAAAATTCCCCTGGAGCCTCATTAGCGTCGGGGATGTCCGGGAGTGCGGATGTAAGTATATATATATATTTTTTTTACAGGGCGTGGCAGAAGAGGATCCGGAGGAGGCGGGAGACATCGCGGGGAGGTAAGTATAATGTAGATTATGTTTATTTTATTTTGATGTATGTGTATTAATGTTGTGTTTTTTTTAGCAGGTGCCGCGCCGGAGAAGGATTTAAAGAATGCCGGACGGGACATGGCGGAAAGGTGAGTAGAATATTTAGAATGTATAGAATGTATAGAATGTATAGAATAACTAGAATGTTTATTTTATAACTGTAAACGTGTTGCACTAATTTTTTTTTTTTTTTTTTCCGTAGGTGGCTGATTCCAGTGGACATCTGCAAAGGTAAGTGGTCTTAATTGTTTTATTTTAGCTTAGACTTAGATTATTTAATATATAGATAGCATTTATTGTATGTTAGCTAGGGGTTTTATATAGATAGCAATGGATGTATTGTATATTAAATTGTGTTATTTATTTAGATAGATTGGGAATGTATTATTATATAGATAGGATGTATATTAGATTATGCTATTTATTTAGATAAATTGGGTATGTATTATTATATAGATAGGATGTATATTAGATTATGGTATTTATTTAGATAGATTGGGTATGTATTATTATATAGATATGATGTATATTAGATTATGGTATTTATTTAGATAGATTGGGAATGTATTATTATATAGATAGGCTGTATATTAGATTATGCTATTTATTTAGATGGATTGTGTGATGTATATTAGATAGTGGTGTATTGTATTGTAATTGTATTGTAATTGTATGTATTTGTATTGTATTGTATGTATTTGTATTGTATTTGTATGTATTTGTATTGTATGTATTTGTATTATATGTATTTCCTTTTCAGGTGTGTATTTTTTTTTTTGCTGTAGGGGGGGGGGTTGTAATGTTTTTTTTTTCTGTAATGTTCCTTTTCTTATTTTTTGTGACTTAGGTTTTTTTATTTTGTGTAATGTAGTTTATTTTTTTGTGAGTTAGGTTTTTTATTTCATGTAATGTAGTTTTTTTTTGTGACTTTTATTTTCTGTAATTAGAGTGGTGGTGGGATGCTCCACCACCGCAAATGCGGCCCCTCGCTTCGTGAGGACCCGCATTTGCGGGGAACTGCATCCCTCGCTTCGCAAGCGTTAGCAACAACTCGCATGCTCACAACTATATATGTGATATATATATATATATATATATATATATATATATATATATATATATATATATACAGTATATATATATTTATTTTTTTTGTTATTATTATAATTTTTTTTAATATATATATATATATATATATATATATATATATAGCACCAGAAGATCAACAGGTGTGCGGAGGAGGGCCCAAAATATTTTTTTGCACCGGGGCCCTCCATGCACTAGCTCCACCACTGGGTAAACCTTCCCAAATTCATCTGTGCATGGAAATGACTGCTGGAAACTATTAAAAATGTTACTTGTGAGTTAACAGATGGCTGATTACAAGTAAAACCATCATTATTTCTGTTCACAGAGCTTAGAACATGCTGTAAATCATAGCAGTCAGCAATGTGTCTGTAAACAAACCTAAGACTACATTTTTTTAACTGTTCTTAGTTTAGTAAAAAAAAAAAAAAGCAATAGATCCCTTTACCATAAAATCTTGTGCTCTTTCACACAATGAAAAGCAGTTGTGAGGTAAATGACCCTTTAAGATAGTAGGATTTCCAGCAAAAAAACTGTGGCAAAACAAGCAATTGTCAGTGTTTTTGCTTGAAAGATCAACTTTTTTTTAATCATAAAATTAAAAATTTGTATATACATAATGGCCCAGTAAGGACAAGGACTTTTAAAAAAGCGATATATAGCAGAATTAGTAATGTGGTTCAGAGGTCCTGATTCAGATCCAGATTCACCTGTTTGTTACTGAGCCAGTTTTCTTTGTGTGCAGACTCAAAAAGGATAGGATTTAATGGTCCCCCTACTTGAATATAGGTGGTCCAATTGAAGTCAGTCACAGCTGAGCTGAAAGAAAACATCCTCAAATCCAGACTGTAGTTGGGAACATTGCCATTGATTTCATGGAAATGACACTTTATAATGCGTTTAAAAAACTTTTATTTAAGAAAAAAATAAATCTGAACTGTACAAATGTGAGCCAGGAACTATTTTTCTCTATAAGAAGAATCACTAAATAAATAATGACATTTCATAAAAGGCTTGCAGAGTAAAGTGAGAGACAAGAAAAAAGACACTATTTGAAGAATGGAGAGTACGAGTTGAATCGAAGTTCTTGAAAGATTGTTGGAGTTACGAGAGAAGCAGTTCCATGAATTTTATTTAAACACATATAGAAGAGAAAAAAAAGAACTTCAATCCTGAACTAGACAGTGTATATCGGTAAGTGGGAGCTCAAAGAAAAAGTAGCAACACTGTAGAGAAATCATTCAACACAATTCTGATCATGTTGAAATAATAGTGTGGTCACAAACTTATAACTAGAGCAAAATATTACAAAACAGACGTATATCCTGTATGTCTGACCTTATGTGAACTTACACATTTTTCTCATTCCAAGTTGTTGGTCATATTAGACCCATTAAAACACCCTTTAGTGTAACTTATCTACATGGTACTTTAATGGCTCTGGTTACTTTATCATCAAATAAAAATAAATAAATAAAAGACTGGATAATTAATTAATTCTACAAATAAAAAGAAAAAGAAAGAGTATTACAAACTGGCTATACATTAATTAATAATGGGATTGTTTTCTCCTGTCCTGCCTGACATGTTACAAAAGGACAGTTATGATGATATAATATATATACTAAATATTATGGAGCTCCGGAAAGAGACACATAAACATTGATTTGATGGCAGGTAAGAATACAAAAGTCTATATGTGCTGTTCATTTTATCTACCTAAGCTTTTGTCTTAATTGATCCTCATGGTAGCCTTATACATTTTCCAGTCATCCTTATATTTCTTACATTTGTTTGACCCTACAACTTCCACTGAAAAGCTGTTCCACTACCTTTTCTGTAAAGTAGTACCGGTAGGACATCTATAATCTGGCATGGTCCATTCCATGAGCAGGCTGGATCAACGGTGATCCGGCAAATCGGGTTAATTAGGTAAAGTCACTTAATCCCTTCACTGCCTCCCGTAACCCTGTGTGCTCCTGTAGCAACCCCAAAGCAAGAGGAGAGGGGCGATGAGGTGCAAGGCTGCATTTTGGCACTGTCTGACAGCGGAATTGGTGACCCACTGTCAGTTCAGTGCGGTGAGAAGACGGATTACAGGAGGTGCCGAATTATTAGATGCCGGTTAATCGGTTTCCTACCTATATTTTATCACATTTACCCTAAATTTTCTACCTTACAACTTCAAATCAAGACCTCTTGTTCTTGCATTTCTCTTTTTCTGGGAGACTGCAAATAATTGTGCCTGTATTCCTATTCAATTGAATGTGACTAGATAAGGAAGTTCAATGAGATTTTGTTTATACTTCATGTCAAGTAAATTGTAAGATAAAAGGCGGATCAAACAAACTATTTGTTTCTGTGAAGTTTTTATTGGTAATTTTCTTAAAGTAATATAATAAAAAAAAAACTTTTGGGAATTTTTGAAATGTTCTTTTACATCATTGGTTCTCAGTCTGTGGGTCGTGACCCCTTTGGGGGTCGAATGACGATTTGCCAGGCGTCACCTACAACCATCAGAATTTTTTTTTCTTATCTATTCTAATCTGTAATTTTACTGTTAGGGGTCACCACAACTTGAGAAATGTTAGCAAAGGGTCGTGGCACTAGGAAGGTTGAGAACTGCTGTCTTACATCAATGAAAGTTTTGGACTGCAGTGGTTATTTAAGTGTATCTTTGGGCCTGTATTATAGGTCATACAATAGTGTTGTTTACTGATAACGTCATTAAAAGTCTGTTGGAGCAGAGGGAACCATATGAAAACCTTATGAAAATGTAGCTGCTGTGTGTATCCTGCTGTCAGATCCTGGCAAATGGCAGTCTCTAGGCATGCGACACGAGGTGTCTTTGAGAGTATAGATTTTCTGTCTCTTGTGTTGCCAGACATGTCCTGCAAAACAGCAATCATCACCTTGTAGGAATGCTGATCTGCATTAACCCATAACATAGCGGCATGTGGGCCCATTTTTTACCTCTACCAGTTACTATTTGTCTGTAACACAATTTAACCAAAGTAGATTCACAAAACACAACAAAAACTCACAAGATACACTAAAACACATAAAAAATAAAGCTTTACACACTAACCCTTGCTAAAAATATAAACATAGCAACCTTCACACTATCTATATGAAATACTCTAAAATATCTAGCACCCATTTATATGGTGCCTATTTACAAAACAAATAAAGAGTCATGTTTGGATCCCTACTAGTAAACTCCCTGCGTACTTGTGAAGGTTATGGGAAATAAAATTTTTTTATTATATAAGGGAGGCTAATTAAGACACTATTCAATTGAGCAATTGTTGGTTACTGGAGCCCGTAATGTTTCCTGTAAACTAATTGCTAATTGAATTGGCGTCTTTTAGCTACTCGCAAACGATTTCTGGGTTACAGGCTGAAAATCCCTGCTATTTTCAAAATCGTAACGCCAACCCAGCTAAGCCTTTGATCTTTCAAGCCCGTAAACATTACAGTCTCTAAAATCGCTAATTATTTATTCAATTGCTACAATTTCTCAAGCCCACAAATGTTTTCACACCAGTGAATGGCAAATGTAGAAGAAAATCCTACAAATACCAGATAGGACTCACAAGGGGGTTAAACACCTGTTTGTAGCACTGGGAATGCAAATGAAAAATCAATACTGCACTTTAAAAGATGGAGAAAGTGATGAAAGACATTAGAATTAATTGCACAACAGTCTCAAGCTCGCAAATATGCAATCTAAAATTATTATTTTTTACGTTTAATTTCAGTGTCATATCAATCTCGGGAACCAAGGAATTATTATATATAAGGCCACCCACATGGACTAGAACAGTATCGGCATTCATTTTTATTATTCTATACATTGCCAGATATCCAATCGCATATCAGACCACTAAACTTTAATTGATTGATGTGTAACCTCCATGTTTTACTGACGTAATGATGACGGTCTCATTTACTATTGGCTGTTTCTAAACGGGTAGTTACAGCCTTACTTAATTGATCATGCTCACGCTCTGAAATGCTACTTACGGGTGCATTGTTTACAGTTTAGACTTTCAGGCAGTTTACTTAATACCAGCCGTAAGTCTGCAGGCTTGAAATTTGCAACAATTACAGAGCAATTCAATTGATCAAGCAAATGAATGGAGGCCTTAGTGGTGTGCAAGTTGAGTAACTGGTTCATTTTGAAGCCCTATCAGGTTTTTTTTTACTTAAAATTTGACAAGGCCAAAATGTTGCTGGACCTCACGAGCTTCTATCTTTAAGCTTTATATAAAAGTTCATCATTAGAATAATTTTATCCTCCTCAATATAATTATGATCTAACATTTACACTTTCTAGAATATCCCTTTCTCTGTTCTCTATCATGAAACCTGACATATTTCATTACTGCGATCTAAAGCCACAGCCACAGGGAGGGGCTTCACACGACTAGCTGTCTAGTTTGTTGTTGTCTATTTGTTCCGTTGTGTCTGACTCTCTGTAACCCCATGGGCTGTAGCATACCAGACATATCTTGTGTCTGGGTGTGCTAATCCATAAGGTTTTCATGGCAAAGATACTGGAGTGGGTTGCAAGTTCCTTCTTCAGTGGACCACAATTTGTCTGACCTCTCTCCTATGATCTGCTCATCTCGGGTGACCCTACATGGTATAGATCACAGCTTAATTAAGGTACACAAGCCCCTTCACCATGACAAGGTATTGATCCAGAAGGGGAGTAACAATCTACTTTTATCTAAATCACGAGTTGTAATACTTTAAAGGAACTCGCCATAAATCAAGTTGTTTTTTCTTTAGCATGAAAAACTGACTGTACTGTACATTTTATTACAGTTTTTTTCTAAAGTAAACACTTTATTATACAAACAATGCTGAATATTATGCAAAAGAGTGTCTGCAAAATACTAATTAGCTGTTTGCTAATTAGTAACGGAGGGCCCCGTACAATTGTCAAAATCACTATAACTTGAATCCGTAATGTAGTTTGTAAATGTAATGGATATTCAATTGGATACATTTTGCTACTCACATTCCAATTGCGAGTTACAGGCTATAAATCCCTGCAGTTGTCCTAAATGTAACTCGGTCCTATCTCCTCCATTGATGTTTCAAGCCTGTAAATGTTACCAGTGCTAAAGATACAAAATCCATATTTAATTACAACAATTCAAAAATACCTCAATTGCCTTCAAACCCATAAATGTTTCAAAAATTATACGAGTACTAGATAAAACCCACAAGTGGGATAAGCACCTGTTCGTAACACTGCAAAAGCAAATAAACACACAATACTGTACTTAACAATACTGGGAAAGCAATGAAAGACATTCAAATTAAGTGCACACCAGTCTCAAGCTCGAAAATCTTCAATAAAAAATAATTATTTGTAACTTTTATTTTCTAGTTACGTCCTCCCTCCCCCGCCATACCTAACAAGCTCATCAATATAAAAGAACTGCACATACAATTCTGAATATCTCAGGAATTATTTATCTAATACATAAATCCCTGTTTCTAACTTTTTGTTGGATTGACAGTATCTCTTCACAACATATTTTAAAAGCCCATATTCCACGGAAATTTGCCACTGCAGCCCTCTACAGCCATTGCAACACTTGTGACTGCTTAGTGTATCTACTCCATTGATCCTATCTGCTTTTTAATTTACAGCTTGTATAAATAGGACTTTAATGATTTATTGTCAACCAAAGTTTCTTAGGGTCATTAAAGGAGATTAAAGGAAATGTGGAAATATTTTTTTACACTAAACCAAAATTATTCTCCTCTATAGTTTTATAAATATTTGAGTGAAATATATTAAATGTTTTGTGATTTAATATGGAAAATAAAAACAGAATCCAGAGTTCAGTGGTCCTTTAATATTAGAAACAAATTATTTTGCTGAAAAAGAAATGTAACCACTACTCTGATGCAGTGACAAAAAATGTCCCTATTAAAAAAAAAAAAAAAACTAAAAGCGTTGGCAGCTTTTTGTTTATTGCATGACATGCTTCTCACTTCATTATAGTGTTATTATAACACCAAGTAATGCGATATCCAAGAATGCTAATTATAATAAGAAAATGGACAATATTTAGGCAACACAAGAGAGAAAGAGGTAGCAGATGGATGTTAGCATTAAACTGAAAGTAGAAAACATAATTTATAACAAAGGAACTTTTATTCATACTTAAACAATTACCCTGTCCTATTGATACATACAGTTTTATGTGCAATCACTCTAACTCAACAGGATAATATCTAATAATAGTGATTAAACTCTACCCAGTGTATCTCAAATCTATTCCATTAAGTGATCAAATGGTAGCAAATTTCAATGACTTAAGGTACCAATCAGGTTTCTGAGTTTTGAGAATGACTGCTGAGAGCTTTTATACCCTGCACGCATTAAATGGAATCAGTAAAACTGAGGGGGAAAATGAATATAATAAATTGAAAAAAAAACAATGATCCAAACAGAGCCATGAATCTCCACTTCTCTGACTTCCAGCAATTAGCCAAGGAACCCCTGTACATATTCAAAAGAAACTGAAAACAAACTTGAAAACATTTAGGTCTATTGTTTCAATGTTCATTTTCTAATAACTAATTACATATATTAAATTATAAAAAAAATATTCATTTTTTAAACTTATTTAGATAATCTAATTTAATATTTTAAAGGGCGTATCTTTACATTTTACTATTATTAATATATATTTAGGATGTAAAGAGCACAAATACAGTTTTTAATGTATTACCTTTTATATGAAGTTATGTTGCTGTGAAATCTAGTATTGTGACTGCAGCAAGCCAACTTACTGAAAAATAAGGATTTGACTACAAAGGAGGTGTACATCCGCCCCATTGGAATCTGGCATATGTGTCTGTCAACAGGACTAAAGGGAATCTCATTAGTCTACTTGGACACACCTTCCTGACAAAGTAACATGCAGCAGCATAAAAAAAAGCATATTTATCACTGCAGTGAAGAGTAATTGCACAAACGCGGTAATTTAATGATGCACCCTCTACCCAGACTTTACCTTAAAAAATAAATAAATTCATACATATTAAGGTCAGAACGTGGTACACAAATATGCTCAAACCACTAAATTATAAAGGATGTTAGTGATCACCTTACTAACTGATCAAAAATAGAAGAATATAGGGGAACTAGCAACTTGCCCGTTGGCAATAAAAGTTGAAGCCTGGCAATGCTATTTGCCACAAAATGCAAGGATATGGCACCTTTGAGCACCTCCGGCGCGCATTGCGAGCCCCGTTCTGAGCACCTTTGGCGCTCATCGTGTGGCTCACAATGAGCGCCTTTGGCACTCATTGTGAGCCTCTTCCCCGTCTACTTTACAGGCCCAGCTCATTGCCGTTTCTGCCAAGTCGCACCTTTCCTGGTTTGCAATGATCCCCTTCGGCACTCATTGCGACCCCACCCCCCCCCCCCCCCCCCGATGATCCTTCTGCCTCATTTTTGTTGTGTTTATGTTTTTTTCGGCAGCCATTTTTTTACTTGCTGCAATTTGTAATCGTGAATAAAGGCAAAATATGCCTCAAATGAACTTGCAACATCACTTACAGGCTCCTGACTCTCCCCCTGTGCTGTTTGTGAGTGTGTAAGTGAATTTGAGGCATATTTGTGTGTTTTTGCATGTTTTTCCAGTTTGATGGTTCGGCCGTTTAAAGTCGTATTTTTCGAGCCCTGCAGTCCATCTACGAGGTCCATCTACGTGCTTTGGGTACTAAGTAGTATGGGCCATAATTTTGGCCAAGTTCTGCGTGTCTCGGGATGAGTGCCAACTAAGTCCTGCGTGCCTAACCCTGCAATGAGCGTCTTTGGCGCACATTTAAGCCTATGTCACGCCTGCCTTAACTGAGCGCTCTTCGTGTGGCTCACAATGAGCGCCTTTGGCGCTCATTGCAAGCCTCTTCCCCCTCTAATTTACAGGCCCTGCGATACTAACTTGGAAACCATGGTGTCGTTTGACACAGGAATATCAATTCCTTGTCATATTGTAGAAGGGCTTTAGGGAGTTCTCCCTTCCCCCAAAACCCTTCAGCCTACCTTACTTGCCCACTCTGTCTCCTACTAGTCTATTTGTCAAAAGTTTGGGCTTTAACCATTCCCCAACAAAACAATCTACCGCTACTCACTCAGTAGGCTAGAGGGGGATCAAAAATATAACATCTAATCCAACTCTAATATTAGTCCTTTGGGACCCTCAGTCCTTATCCCAGGTTCAATGGTTGATGACCAACTGCCTAATAAGGGGAGTAGTACACTTGCACCCATCCCATGTCTGATAAGTTTGAGAACCCTACCTATGCTAAATCCCTCCTACTATGTGTTTGAGGGCAGTGGTGGCATATATACAAAATATGTAAACTTAAAGGAATTATACACAAATTAGCCTTTCCAATGTTGTCAAATTCCTCATACTTGGCACCTTACAAGTACTCCAGTCCAAAAACAAATCATGCTCTATAAAAATTTTTACTGAACTAGACAAATCCTCCCCAGAGTTTAGGATGATATACATCCCTCCTATGTATATCAGAATCTCTATCTCTCTCCTCATTCCCTCCCTTGTCTCTTTCTGTCTCTCTCTCGCTGCTAGTCACCTTATCCGACTCCTGCTCTCTCTTCTCCCAGTGCTGGTGTCATCACACTGAGCCTGGGATGAGCTGAAGATGCTGAGTGGCTGAGTATGTTTCTCACCTCCCTCACTTAGTCTTTCTAACCCCTATGTCTGTCCCACCTCCTCCCTCTCCCCTCTACCAGCCCCTCCTTTGTGTGTGTCTCTCTCCCCTCTATCAGTCCCCCCTCCTGTCTCTAAACCTCTCAGTCTTCCTCCTTTCCCACACTCTCCCTCCTTTCTGCCTCCTTCCGTGTCTTGTTCTCCCTCTTTGCTTTCTTTTTTTCTTATCTTATATTTCTCTTTCCCATTGTCCCCCTCTCTCCCCTCTTCTGTCTGCCTCTCCTTTATCTCTCTCTCCCACTCTGCCTAACTAACCCATCTGTCTCCCCTGCTCTATCTCTCTCCCTATGTCCCTCTCTCTCCTCTCCACTTCTTTTCCCCTCCACCTGTCACCCTTTCACTCCTTCTCTCCACCCCTCCCTGACTTTCTCACCTTTCTTATGTCTCTTTATTCTCTCCTCTGCTGTCTGTCTCTCCTCAATCTCTTTTGCGCTTTCCCTCTGACTCTTCCCCCTGACACTATCTGTCTTCATACCCCATTCCCATCTCTCTGTCTCTATTTACTTTTATATACAATGCTTTATGTTATTAAGAAGTGCTTATCAGATCTGTTTTTTCTGCCTAAGATCAAACAACTAGTCCCTGCATGTATCTACCTGGTGTAGCATATGCAGACAAAGATGTTGTGGGGCTGGATATGCAGTACTGTGCCCTAGCCTATCATGGACCACGTCTCAGCAGCATGTTGCAGAATATTCCTGAGACATAGCAATGGATTGGTTAGTACGAGAAACTACACACCCAGTTCTCCAGAGCCTGTGCTTTGTTTGCTGCAGAGAGCAGACCCAAGCAGGTAATATTTGTTTGATTTTAGGCCCACAAGCTTTAAATTTCACTCCCAGTTTTTTTTTCAGGGGGGGGGGGAGGGGGGCTCCTCTGCCCCTGCATATAAACGTTGGGTACTTTCAATGATTGTGCCAACTTCGTCTCTGATTGGCCAATTAGATATTTGGGATTTTAATTCCAATGGTAATATTTGCAAACAATGGAATGGTGACAGTTGTCACCCATAAATCTGAGCTGATATAATAATCTTATCAGTTTGCACATACTTGGTATGTGGCTATATTGTAATGTTTCAGGAGTTTGTTAGTTTATTGCTTGATGATGATGCTATATCCTTTTAGTAAGTGGACAAGTGATGTGAGCACACAGCTACAATGGATAATCATATAGTCCATGAAGCGGAGCAGGCAGAAGACAGCAAATAGTTGAATGAAAAAGCCAAGTTGTATCAGAAGTTGGATAATCCAGAGCCAGAGACTAGGGTTGTTGTATGCCAAACTCAGGGTTCAGGAAGCCAGAAGGCATAGCTGTCAAAACAGGGCCATGGGTCTCAATGAGAAATTAGAATATAACATTAGAATTACAACAAGAAATCTGCATGGGGGCAAAACAGTTGAGCACTGTTCTTCTGTTGCCTGCAGACTAAATGAGTGTGAAAACAATGAAGCCAGAACTGTACACCATCCAGTGGCACATAATGTGAAAAATATGCCAAATGCGATGTGGAGTAGATGCAGGCCCAAAATTAGTGCAACCTATGGGGTGTGATGCACTGCGGATACACCAAATGCCGCTATGAGAAGCATGGAGAGATAAAGACTATCAAGTGACCTGACACTAGCTTGGATGGCTTAATCTAGTATCTATGTAGTATTTGCAATTGGAGATTTCAATGTTGTCATTCTTTGCTATTTGTAATCTGATAGTAGTCTTGATAAGGCACCTCTCGGTTATTTTACCCTTTTCACTTTGTTTTATTTTACTTTATTTCAAGTAATATCCCAGCTGCTATTTTTCACGCAAAAGAAAAATCACAGGAGATACTGAGGACTCATAAAATGTAATGAACTTAACATTGATTTTTTTTAAGTGAAGGATTGCGACTTGTCACAGAAATGAATTTTTTCTGCATCGCCTTTCTATTTTCATAACTGTGCTAAATCTCCATTAGTGTCACCCGAAGTAGATTTCAAAAGAGCCAAAATGAACTGAAGCATGTAACCAGTGCACCTTGTAAGTGACCTATTCAGCTTAACCATAGAAACTGAGATGAAATGATCATTTGTGAACTTGTTCAAAACCTGGAAACATATAGAAACGTTCATAAAGTTCTGATTAAATAAAAGCATTTGTCTTTTCTACCGTGTGTCACTTAGGATCTGGCTGACTGTTTTCCTGCCTCGGAAATAAAGCCAGACTTCTTTTACAGATGATTTTATGAAACATTTTTTTTTTTGTGAAAGTCAGTTATGATGCATTCTGCCAAAAACCTGCAGTTAGTCCATTCTTCTCATCTCTGTGGGATTTCCTCTGAATGCTTCTAAAAGCTGCCTAATGAAAAACAATGTACTACGATGAACAAATCTAATGAATAAAGTTAATGTCCTGCTTTCTTGATAATGTTTTGTGATTATGTTTTTTTGTAGATTTTGTTCAAAATTTTAACTTATTCACCACTTTCATACTCCAAAGAAAAGTAAGTGATTAAAAACGTATTTTGGTAATTTGATTTCTTTTGACGTTGATATCAGTTTTGTAATGAAACTGGTAAATTTGCATTCCACCTGCTACCAGCTTACCCTCTGTTACATCATTCCTTAGGTTGTCACTTCAAAGGGAAATTCAGTGTGGACCAATGGCTCTTGACTATTTTGGGCTAAGGACAAGTTAGTTACCATCCAAAGCCTCTGAGATAAAGAGGAAAAGTTTTAATTTATTTTAAACTCATTTGAATAGAGTATATTGTGACTGCAAATATTTTCAGCAATAATCTAACTATAGACTGTTGTTGTTTGGTCATTCAGTTGCATCTGACTTTCCGTGACCATATGGACTGCAGCATGCCAGGTACATTATTCAGTCACTGCCCCTCTGAGCTCCATCAACTTTATGTTAATTGCTTCAGTGATCTCATCTATCCATTTCCGCCTCTGTCGTCCCCTTCTTCTTATGCCTATCTCTCTAGCATCAGACTACTGCTGTCTCACGAAATATCTGAGCTTCAGCCTCATGATCATACCTTCTAGTGAACAATTTGTTTTGATTTATTGGATCTTCTAGCAGTCCAAGGGACTCTAAGTAATTTTCGCCAATGCCTTAATTCAAAGGCGTCAATTCTACAGTGCTCAGACGTCTTTATGACTAACTGTAGTTGTATGTTTAAAGTGTTAGACTCTCCTCATCCTGCACTGGACCAGAAAAGGTCACAGGAATTAGCATTGGCCCTTGGACTGGTTGTTGAGAATTACTGATGTGAACTGAAAAAGTGTTCCATTTAAACACATCTAGTGAGATTGCCCCAATGGCAAAAGACTTTGGACTAAACTGGGCTCAATCTTCATTGAAATCTTCCCATAACATATATATATATATTTATATATATATATATATATATATATATATATATATATATATATATATATATATTGCAGAAGCACATTAAATTGCATCCTACAAATACAGTTGATAGTTTCAATGAGGTTGCATCCCTGAATGTATGACAAATGATTTGGAAGACAGAACACTTACAGAAAAAATGGAAATTCTGGGTGAATCCAAAGTATGCAAAAGTGGTCATGGTGGGCTGGCATCTTCTGGCTCACACTGAAGTCTCTCTTAAACAACCTGGTCAATCATGTTGCAATTCCACCCTTTCCCTTGTTTCCTGCCTTGTTTAGCCTAGTTGTTACTTTTTCAACATGCCCAACACTGTGAAGAATTGTTATTGTCTTTAGAGCTGTAAGACTTTCTATGATTTTCTTTAACCTCTGGAAATGCTTGTATACCCACGACATAAATAGCTTCTAATGTTGTTTGATTATTACATACTTCACAAATGTGAACTATTTTATAAACTACAGTATTACTTTAATAAATAACTATTAAAACTAAAGAAGATTCTAGCATTCACCCATCCTGTCCCTTTCACAATACTGTCCTGTTCAAACACAGCAAAACTATAATGTAACATATCAGGACAGACATTTTCACAGCAAATGTTGATATCAGATTTGTAGATCAATGGTCATTGATCAGCGCCTCTCCACTTCCCCATGTAGCAGATTGTGATGGGCCATTAACAGCCTGTCAGCCAGACTTCCAGGGAGATTTACAAGACAGTCTGCTCCTTAATTGAATTCTTGGTTGCTGTGAAAACAATGTAGCAGAAGCTTTGTCATTCACTGCAACATAAAGATATGATTTGATCACAATGTCTCCATGAACTTTGCTTTTGTTGATGTTATAAGAATAACAGCAGTGACAGAAAGACTTAATAAACTCTCAAGGACACACTGTAACAATTCTATCAGCGAGAGCTCATTGACAGAAGCGTCTGCCTGCGTGGCTGCGTGTTCTTCACATATTTTACTAAATTATTTTCAGCAGAAAATATTTTTTTGAATATTTGGGCACATTAAAGGATGGTTGTAGTTCTTTATAAGAGCATACGTTTTATATGATACTCCAGTGGTTCTTTAAATTTGCAGTAGTACCACTGAATTTTTAAAAAGAGGGAAAAATTATGTTAAACACCCATGGACAGGAAAATACCCTTTTATGTGACTTGTGTCACTTTCCCTTGGTTCCTCATATATTAAAAAAATAAAGTTCAATTCCCAAACAATGTTTCTTTGAATTGGATCATCTATTCCTAACGAAGGCCCCCATTCAATTGAGCTTTCTGGAGATCCGGGAGCCCGCAAGTGAGGTTGCAAGCTAATTTGCTATTCAATTGGTGTCTTTTTGTGGGCTTTGATTGGCTTCCGAGTTACGGCTTGAAAAAATGACGATGATTAAACTCGTTATTTACAGCCTCTAGAAGCCTTTCGATCTTTCACTTTCGCAAGGTTAAAATCATAAATCGCTATTCAAATGCTCAATTTCCCCAAGCCCGCAAATGTTTTCACACCTGTAAACGGCAAATGAAGGAGAAAATCCAACAAGTGCTAGAGAGGACCCGCAAGGGGGTTAAACACCTATTTGTAGAACTGTAAATGCAAATAAAAAATCACTACTGCACTGTAAATAACAGGGAAAGTAATGACAGACATTAGAATTAATTGCACAACAGTATCAATCCCGCAAAGCGGCAAGATCTGAGTTTTTTTTTTATTTTTAATTTAGGGGTTGATTACATCATGGGTATCAATGAGTTAATACATATCAGACCACCCATATGGAATAGAACAGTATTGGCATTGATTTTCATAATTCTTTATTTTGAAGGTTTTGCCAGTCTGATCACATATCGGACCCCGAACCTAATTGATTGACATGTAACCTCCAGGTTTACATATTTTATTTACAGAAGTTTTTAGTTAGTGAAGACCTTGCTTTTGGATAGAACTTCACTAACTAAAAACTTCTGTAAAAAAAATATGCTGTGTGCTAAATTAGAGCCCTTTTAAATTTACCGAATCGCAATTTAATAAGGCTGTTAGTTAGGAATAGAACATGCAAATCAAAGAAAAATTGTTTGGGAATTGTACATTATTTTAATATATGGGGAACCAAGGAAAAGTGACAAAGGTCACAAAAAAGGGTATTTTCCTGTCCCCACAAAACTCTTTTAGCCAATATAATAAAAGTTACATTTTAAAACTTAGGTAGAGTGCAGGATACACTGTGATTCTTGTAAAAAAAAAATTGATCTAAATATGTTATTAATCACAGATTCCTAGCACCTATTACTCAGAATTATTAAAACGTATCTATTCCCCCATCAAAATATAGAACGTTTCTGTTGCATCAGTAACTTTTTGTTATGACTGTAGTACCACTGAGCCTGCAGTGTCATATACGTATATCTTAAAAGGTGCTGTATTTACTAGTTTTAAAGATTCCCTGATGATATTTAAACAATCTTTTGTGCAAAGCAAAGTTACCACTGTCCTTAGATAATGCTTTAATCTATTCTGGTGAAGAGATTCCAGAAGAAACCCTATAGTGGGTGAAACGTGTGGAGACATTTCCATGTTGATTTCTACTACCATATATCCTTGGTAACGCTAGCAACATCACATTACAAGACTGCCACAACACGGGTCCCTCTCTCCATCAGTGCATACCTCACCAGCACCAGAATTTCAGTAGATTTTCTGCAGATCACTCCAGAGTATGGAAATGCCAGCATCCATCAAAAGAACATAGTTCTACCACCTATTTCTTAACCAGAAGATCTCTTTATTGAGCAGGGTACACCATATTTATAGGGAAATTATTAAACACATTAACAAAAAATAATTAAACATTGGAGTCATTAAACAATGGTAACTTGGTAACATAATTAAAGTGACTAGATCAGAAGGCTACATTAACCTCATTACTAAGAGCTGTTGCATAATATATGACTATTTAGTAACCTGGTTGTTTGCATATCTCCACAGGAAACCTTTAATAACAAACTGTCCCATTTAATTCACTTGTTGAGCTCCACAAAGGACATCTTACATCTGACTTTGCAAAGAATAATGTGAAAATACTGTGGTCCACTGGAGAATGAAATGGCAACCCACTCAAGTATCTTTGCCAAGATAACACTATGGATAATCCCAACCAGATACATAACAATATGACAAAGGAAGATGGGCCCCTCAGGTCAAAATATGTCTTCCACATTACTGAGGAAGAGCAGAAGTGATCCAAGTCTATGCTCCAACCATAGATGCTAAAGAGGCCAAAAGTTGTTCAATTCTACAAGTATATTCAACACCTCATAAATACAATACAAGATAATGAGTGGCACAGTTATAATATAGTAACTATACAAGATGGAGAGCTAGTGAAGGTATAAAGCGGCATTTCATACAATTATTCAATTCCTATTTTACACGTCAGATAAATGAAATCATATTGAAATGCACCAGTTCTTGTATATGTTTTCAGAAATAGATAAACCATATAAAGAGACACCAATGCCTATCTCTTTATCCACAGTTAAAAAGCTTGTTCTAGTCTATTATACGGACCCCCCAAAAAACTCACACGTATACTTCTGTGGAATGGATCACCCCCATGGAGTAGTGAGTTAAATAAAAATATCAGGGGCGTCTTTAAATTAATACAAAAATATTTTATTTAATAGTAAGGTATTGGGTACATACACATTAAGTGAAATAAAAAGGATGCTTAGAATTATCGGATCTATCCCTCTTCACCTTCCCATTTCTTCAGCAGCACTGACAGCTGCAGTTACAGGAGCCATCCGGCAGAGGGCACTGTCAATTTTCGAATGCTGTCATGTTTGATGTAAGGCGAAGAACTATTCTCCCCTCCGACGTGGCGCAACTTGATGGCACTGAGTCAACAGTGAGGCCATCGCTATGTTTGGTGCGGGCACTTGGCCCCCAGGGCCTCAGTCGCGCCTCTCATAGCTCAAGGCCTCTTCTGTCGGCACGCCTTATATAAAAATCAGCAGTGCCATCAGTCGGTTGGTGGAGGGATTGCAGCTGTCAGATTTTGTGAAGGTGAAGAGGGAAAGGACAGAATTTTCTTAAAAGCACCAATATGGTAAAACAACCTAATAGAACAGAGCCTGCTGCAGGTTGGCTATTAGGCCCTCTAAAGGGTTAAACATATAGGCCCTCATTCAATTGTGATTTGACCAATTGAATAGGGCTCTAAATAAGCACATAACAATTTTTTTTTAAATACGTTTTTAGTTAGTGAAAACCTTGCTTTTGGATAGATGTTTACTAAGTAAAAACTTATTTAAAAAAATATGTTATGTGCTTATTTAGACCCCTATTCAATTGGCCAAATTGCAATTGAATGAGGGCCATAGGGTATATATACATACTGTATATGTCAAACTGCAATAAAAAAAATGGTTAAAAATATAATTATGCTTAATTGCTTTGTAATAAAAAAGCAGACATGTTTCTCTTCTGTCAGGCAGCTTTTTCAATGATACAATGATACATAAAATGCCAAATCGCAAAACTGTTCGGTATACTTGAAGATCTTAATGCTTGAACTCTATTTAAATGGCTAAAACCCAGCAAAAACTGCAAGGGGCGTGGCCTACTTCAGCAGTGTAACACACTCCTCTATACACATACACACGCCCACACAGGCACTCTGTGCTCCTATTAATTGTGGACGTTGCCCTTAACAGGAGTACCAACCGGTGCAGTAGGCCATGACTCTCTGCAGTTCATGGTGGGTTTAAGCCATTTAAATAGCATACAAAATAAAGCAGGTCAGAGATTAGTAGAATTGCGTCAAGGTGATTCTCTGGTCATAGCAAACACCCTCTTCCAGCAACCTCTGAGACAACTCTGCACATGGGCATCACCAGATGGACAACATAGAAATCAGATTGACTTTATATTTTGTAACCAAATATGGAGGAGCCCTATAAAGACAGCAAAAACAAGAGCTGGAGCTGACTGTGACATGAGCTTCTTATTGCAAAGTTCAGAATTAAAGTGAATGAAAGGGGCAAAATCATCAGAGCAAGCAGATACAAAATAAATAATATTCTCCTAAAGGCCTCCAGTATCTCCCTCTTCTACTTGCATGGTATTTGCAGCTCAGGTTTCTCCGAGGGCATCAGTTCTAGCTCACCTGAGCTCCTTCTACTGGTTCAATGTGGCTCAGTTCTAGGTGCAGAAGTGTTGATCCCCCCACCAGCACCAAATCTGCCACAACACTGCATTAACTCTCCATTCATGCACAGGGTTGTTTTCCACATCACTCCAGCTAGGGCAGACAGCAGAATTTTGATAGTTTTCCATCAGATTAGACAGCCACAAACAGAGTAAGAAAATGCAGCATCCAGATAAAGAACATAGTTCTAAAACCTATGTCTTAACCAGAATATCTCTTTTATGGACAGGGTTCAGCATATTTATAGTAAAAATGTAATTGTACCTAAAAACATTAAACAGGTATGCCATTCAACTTTATTATTTGGTAATATAAGTAAGATGACTATATCAGAATTAGCCAAAATAACCAAATTTAAAGCATTGCTTCTGCTCCAAAAAGGACCTATGGTTTTACATTCATTACTTTGTTTATATTTCCATAGATCAGGTGACAAAGTTTACCTTGAATTATCACAAAACTATTTATATAAATAAAACATACAAATATTAGGCATTCTGAACATGAATATAATAATTTCAACAATCTGATACCCATAAATATAATACAGTCAGTATTACAGTACAGTAGAAACCCCACCTCTATAGCACAGTGAATATACCCAGAGCTGAACATGGTACCAACAGTAATATGAATTACTTACCTAGAGGCCCAGTGCAAAGAGAATACTTCACCTAGCCCAACTGGCACATGGTGATTTGTCACAATGGCCACCTGTAAGCACAGCGAGTGTTGAGAGCTGCAGCTACCAGATATTAACTGAATGGACTAAAAGGTTACACAAGAACTGTGTTAATTTTGCACAATTTATTTTTAATATTATCTGAAACAATTCAAGACAAATCCAAAGCAATGACACCTTTTAATATATAAGTTTGAATATTAACCGCTTAAACGGTAATCCCGAGTGTGGCTAGGGGTTAATTTACTCTTCCTAAATCGGTAACCCCAAGCCATGCTCAGCGTTACTGCAGAGGGCCCAGTGCTGCCAAAATTGCCTGGGCCCCCTCAGCACACCATTCCTCCTCCTCCATCCTCCTTCTCCTGTAATCATCCTCCTCCCCCCTGATCATCTTCCTCCTCCTCCTCCTTCCCCATAACCTCCTCCTCGCTTTCTCCTCTCCAGTCCCTATTACCCTCTCTACTTACTTGTTATTGTAATCAGATGAGCTGCCTGCTCATCTCCCCCCGGCAGCATGTCTTCGGCAGTGAACTGACCGGAAATATGCTAATGACATGACGCGCTTGTGACGTCAAATCAGCTCATCTGATTACAATAACAAGTAAGTAGAGAGGGGGATAGGGACTGGAGAGGGGGAAGTGAGGATGAGGTTGGGGGGAGGAGGATGAAGAGGAGGATGGTAGGGGGGGCAAGGGAGGATGATAAGGGTGGAAAGGGAGGATGATAAAGGGGGAGTAGGGAGGAGGAGGATCATAAGAAGGGAGAAGGATAAGGGGGAAAAGGAGGAGGGGAAGGGGGAAAGGGAGGTGATTGGAGAAGGGGGAAGTGAGGAGGAGGATAGGGGGAGGAGGAGGAGGGAAGGGGGAAAGGAGGAGGATAAGGGGAAAGGGGGAAAGGGAGGAGGATAAGGGGGAAAGGGCGGTATGATTATGTCAGTATTTTTTTATGTACCGCTTTAACATCCTAAATACTGACATAATCATACAGCCAGGAGGGTTAGGGATCCAAAAAGGCTGCACTTAACTCTTACCTTACATCTGTCTAGCTCAGTGTTACATATATAATCATTGAACTACTGAACTAATGTGTTGGTGCTGAAAATGTGCTAAATAATAGGTTTGCAAACAATAATACAGAAACTGTTATTGACATATCAAAAAACAATCTCTCTGCAAGCAGTGCACTCCTCCACCACAGTCACACCCCTGACATAGGAGAGTGGTATGTTATTTTTAAAAATAGCAGGATGCATATGCATTATTTAAAATGACACTGAAGTCACCATATGCACTCTACACCATCACTTAGAGTATGAAAAATATGTGGAAAAGTTATTTAAATGTTGTAAGTTATCAAGAAATGACTTAGATATTACTATTTTAACAATTACATGTATCTTTTTTAACAATATTTTTTAATTACATTTTTTCCCTTTCAAACATTTTCATATATTTTCAAATTTATCTTTTGACCAAACTAAAAATTACTATTTACATATTATAAAAAGGGTTATAGTAGAAATCAAACCTATATCTTCACTTTTCTAACCCATACACTTCACGTCATTTTGGAAATATAACCATTTTACTACTCAGCATTACTATACCAATATTTGTTGTTTCACTACCTTACAGTTAATATAATTTCAATATTATCATGTAACCAAAATAAAAATTACTATTTAAAAAAAAAAAAAGATTTTAAAAAAAGATTTATTTCCAAAGGGACTTAATTCTGATTAGTTCCATCAGTTGGGGCAGCTCATTGTGTAATTATTAGGAAATTGACCATCAAAAATGACAGGAATAAAATTGTAAGCCTGGTAATGCGGTTTGTCACACAATGCGAGGCTATGGGCCCTCTGAGCACCTTTGGAGCTCATCGCGAGCCGCAACTTTCCTGCATTGCAATGATCACCTTCGGCACTCATCGCGAGCCCCATGATGAGATCCTTCAGCACTCATTGCAAGCCTCTCCCGCTGTGTATTTATAAGCCTCACACTTAACTGTTAGTGTCTTTGGTTGTGTTAGTGCCTTGGTTTAAGTGTTACTGGGTTGGGTTAAGTGTTACAACCTTGTGTTAAATGTTAGTGACTTGGATAAAATGTTACTGGCTTTCATTAAGTGTTACTGGTTAGGACTTGTTTTTACGTCCTTCATGCTACTGTTACGTCCTTCGGCCTCGTTTTCATTGTGTTGCGTTTTTTTCGGCAGCCATTTATTTCCTTGCTTAAGCGAATTTTGATCGTGAAAAAACAACAGCTATGGCTCAAATTAACTTGCAACCTCAGTTACAGGCTTCCTGGCTCTCCCCCTGGGCTGTATGAGTGTATAAGTGAAATTGAGGCATATTTATTGTTTTTTTTAGGTCTTTCCAGGTCCGGCCGTTAAAGTCAGATTTTTGCAAGGCGCACAATGTATGTCCGGGTTTTGGTCCTAAGTCCTACGGGTCATAAGTCTGCATGCTTGAACTGGTGCTCATTGCAGCCTAAGTCCCGCGTGCTTCAACTGCTCGCCTCACTCCCGGAATCTTCCAGATACATAATTTTGATACCCGGAGATCTCTACAGTTTTGCTACCATCTTGTAACGAAATTGTTAATAAGCACATCCATTTTTGAACCTATTATTCACTTTAGTTTCCACTGCAAACATTTCCTTTATTATATAATGTAATTGCTTTTGCCAAGCTATATTCCAAGCTTATTTATTCTCTGTTTATTTTATTATCTGTATGCTATTTTTTTTACATCGCCAATGCCTGATGCATAGATAAATAAAACAGCAATACATTTATTTGCAAATGTCAATGCTATATATATATATATATATATGAAATAATTAATTTAGTTTTAATATTGCTTAAGAAAAAACAAGCAATGTTAATGGCAGATACAAAGAAACATTATAAAAAATAAATATATGACATTAGGAAGATAAGTATGCGTAGAGTGGTACCATTACTCTTAAGTACTAAGGGGATGTACAAAAGAATTGCTCAAGTACTGTAGGTCCTAAGATAGCAATAATATAAACGGAGACACATTATATTTAACTGTTTGAAAAAAATGTTAATTTATGGCATGGGCATTATTCATATACTGTGCATAAAAGCCATGTCTGTTAGTTCATGTATTTATCAAAGAACCAAAGACATTTTCCCTGTTCTGTGTCATTTTATAAAGCATTTAAAACCAAGAAAATAATCTTTTTGAATTTTTAAAACTAATGCATATTTCCCTGGTTTACAGCAGTTTATGCAACCCATTTACTTTTCATATATTGTGTATAAAAAGCATATCTGATGGTCTGTATGTCGGAGAACATATTTTTCCTTGCTCCACATCATTTATAGGGCCAATGTAGAATAAAAAAAATGTTTTAAACATGTAAATTCATACATTAAAAGACACTGTTTGGATCGTTCTTGAACCTTCTAGGTTTACTCAATCTTGTGAGTAAAGCAAAGTTGGTCCTTTGGTGATCCTTTAGTCCAATTATTTGGCAGTTGGTAGCTGCCCCTCTCAGTTCCTGCTGCGCTTCCAGATGAGGTGGTCTTGGAACATAATTGAATTAGTGTTGGCATTACCAAGTAGAAGCAATCACTGTGGTAATTACTTTTTCCCACTACAGGGCTTCTTGATAAGTTCTTCAGGTTGCAACATCACCTTATCTGGGAGCACAGCAGGAATCAAAAGCTGCAGCTACCAACCAAATAGACTGAAGGATTCTCTTAGGACTGAGGTAACTTTGCTTTTAATTGTTCTTAATATAATTTTAGAGGCTGCAAACCAATCCAACCACCAGTGTATTTTAAGAAACTGAAAAGGATGCAGTTAACTTTTTCCTCCCTTCATCTATTCTCGGTATTATCATCTTTTTATATATGTTTGAAAACTAAGAGTATAAGGCAGGGGAAATGTCATAACAATTCATAATAATTTTAAATAGCAAAAGATAAATATTGAAACCTCTGCTGGACCCTGGAGGACTACATGATATGATAGTGAAAATTGTGTGTGAGAGGTTACATTTCTGTGGAGTAGAGCTTGCACCTGTTGATATAAGCTGCCTGTTTGGGATTTCAGTCTGATCAAACTAGCTACCAAATACTCCTAACCTCTTCCTCATCCTTCCTCCCACTGATAGATAAAAAAATAATTATGATTACGCTTATTAAGTGATTCAACATAGAGAACATGGAACACTCTACTTTTATAAATAGTCTTCAAAACATCTGGCAACAAGTGAGATTTTCTTGAACTACTGTGGCCCTTTAATAGAGTACTGAATATTCAGTTTTGAATTTTTTTAATTTTCATATTTTATTTAGGGAGGTACTGGGCAGTGTGTGAGATTAATAGTATGCAGTGGCATAATGCTAACTCAATAAATCAATCTACTTATTTACAAGATATAAAAATCTTAAGCTCCCCAAATTGTCTTTGTTGTAAAAACAAAAAATTGGGTCAGCAGATTTTTTTTGGGTAGCCCTCAAAAAAATCCAGTGGTGGATGGCAGTGGCAAAGCTTGTGAATGGATAGCCGCGGTGCAAGAAAAAAATAAATTGCCCCCCCCCACCAGGTGCTTATTCACTTAGTGCCACCTTATCCCCCAACCCTGGCGCCACTTGCAAAAGACTGCTTATTGAAGTAGATACCTTCTCTGCAAGATCCCTCTGCCCTAAGTCCTCTTCCCAAAGCTGCTCTCATCCCCAAAGCAGACCCTTCCCTGAAACTTATTCCCAAAGCAGCTCCTCTCCCTAAGACGCCTCCTCAAAGGGGATTCCCACCCCAAAGCAGATCCCCTCCCCAAGAACCCTTCTAAAAGTAGCTCCATACACAAAGACCCCTTCCCACCACAGATCTCTTCCCCAAAGCAGATACCCTTCTCAGGACCTCTTCTAAAACTAGCTCCACACCCCGAGACCCCTTTCCACGGCAGATTCCTTCACCAAAGCAGAACCCCCTTCTAAAAGTAGCTCCACTCCCTAAGACCACTTTTCAAAGCAGACCCACTCCCCAAAAGCGGATTCCCTCCCCAAAGCAGATTGCCTCTACTAGATCCTTCTCAAGCAGATTCCCTCACCAAGACCACCTCCCCTCCCTGAGACCCCTTCCCATAGATGCTCCCTACCTTCCCTCCTTGTTGCTTTGCTGCTCCTTTCATCTAGCACCAGCTCTCGCACATTCACCTGCCCCCCCCCCCCCCCCTTGACTGTTGCAATGAAATTGGAAAGTTCCACTCAGGCCCTATACTACAGAAAAATATAAAAATAAGGGGGCAGAGCAGGCTCTCCTGTAGGATCCCTCCACGTAACTCCATCCCTGGTTGATGGTGAAGGAATACACAAAGGGACACTTACAGCAGCATAGATTTGATTGTGAAATGTCAAAAATATAAAATTATTAATTAACTGAATAAGACCCTTTGACCGTTGCCAACTTGAAGTGTGGGTTTGGGTACATATGTGACTTTTAGAACTCTATAATTGTCAATTACCTTACATAATACAATATTGGTCACAATAAACTTACACAATGAACAGGAATGGGTAGCCCTTTAACAAGATAACTATTGAAAGTTTTTACCCGCATGACTCCCTTGTTATTACTCAGGATGTATAGTAATAATACAATGACATTTATAGTAAGAAGATTTGGCTATGTTTCGCAGACGTTATGCATGTATTGTGAGGCTTCAAAAAACTCAGTTTGATATTCCTCAGTGTCAAAATGACCTTTTTAATATAATATGCACAAATATAAAACTTGTATTAGTGTAATTGCATCATTACATAAAATCTTAACCTTTTTTTGCACATTACTAATTACTATCATGGATATGTGATTTACTTTTTAATTGTTTTGTGTAATCCATAGCTAATATGCCTATAAGATTAGAGTTTTATGAATCCAGCTAAAACAACAAAGAGAGGCAGGCACCCATAAAAGAAGTGACAATGTTTAAGCCTTATGAAATGATACACGCAGACTCTTAGTAAATCGTATACTGCTGCAGTGTGTGTACAACTTGATAAATAACCAGGTGTTAACCTGGGAGTTGTGGGAGGGAACTTCTCTCCTGCCCTATAAAAAACCCTCCCATAACCTACATCCTCACCTGAAAATATTCACTTTTCAGGTTGCACGCCGTCCGTTTGCAACCGCCCGCTCCCTTGCTGTTACATATAGTTACATAGTTACATAGGCCCTCATTCTATTATCGGCCGTAAATCGTCCGCAAAGCTGCGATTCCTTGCGGGGGTCCCGTTACCTTGCAATTCAAATAGACGGCGCCGCAAGGCTATCCCCTTACGGCCGGCCGTATATCTTGCAACCGGCCGTAAGCTCAGAAATCTTAAAATGCAAAAATAAATTCAAGACGGCACTGTAAAGCTCTGTAAATGCTAGGGATCATAATGGGGGACATGAGGATTAATAGCAACCCCCTCTCAAGCTTGCACATCAGCCCAAATCAGAGATTACATTAACTGTTTATTTTCAGCGTGGGCGGGTCTGAGGTGCTCCAAGCCCTCTGGACTTTTTACATGGATATGTGACATAAATTGAAAAAAATTATATTTACGGATTTGAGTGTAGGGGAATGTTGTGCTATTAATGCTAACACCTACAATCACTTTATATTCTCCTCAGAGTGCAGGATCGCTTTATTATGGCTTTAAAATGTGCTTAATTGTGTGCTTGCGGGACCTTTTTGCTGCAAGTAAGCTGCGGCTCGGTTTTAGCCTTGCAGAGAGGGTTCCCGGAGCAATTGAATAGCAACCAGAATTTTCTTGCGGCCGAATCTCTTGCGGCCGTTTAAGATCAAAGGCTTTCCTCCGGCGCGTGCGGCCGCAAGGGATAGCAAGGCGCCGTCCGCAAGCCTGCCGGAATCCCCGGCCGGAAGGGAATAGAATAGGCAAATAGCTTGCGGCCGGTCCTTGCGGCCCCGCATCTCCTACGGCCGATAATAGAATGAGGCCCATAGTATTTAAGGTTGAAAAAAGACTTTCAGTCCATCAAGTTCAACCTTTTAAGATCTCCTCTGATCTGCAATATGCGGATTAACTAATAATTCATTAGTTGTTAATTAATTATTAATCAATTATTTAATGTTTTTTTTATTTTTTTATTATTATTATTAATTAGTCCAGAGGAAGGCAAAAAGAAAAAAAAAAACACAAGCGAGACTTAGCCAATTGTCTCAAAGGGAAATGTAAACAATTTGGATCAATACTGTCTCTCTAGTTATCTATGATAACCCTGAATTCCCTTTTTAATTAGAAATAAATCTAGGCCCCTTTTAAAGTTATCTATCGAATCCGCTCCTCTGGTAGAGAATTCCACAGATTAACCACCCTTACTGTGAAGAACCCTTTTATTTCTTTGAGGTGGAATCTTTTTACTTCTAACCTCAAGGGATGTCCTCTTGTCAGTTGAAAACCTCTTGGCACAAAAAGCTCCCCTGACAAATCATTATACTGACCCTGGATATATTTATATAAGGTAATCATATCTCCTCTTAGACGCCTTTTTTCTAGAGAAAATAAGTTTAATTTGGTTTGTCTTTCTTCATAACTTAGCCCCTCCATTCCCCTTATTAGTTTTGTTGCCCTTCTCTGTACCTTTTCCAGCTCTAAAATTTCCTTTTTATGAAGTGGTGCCCAAAATTGTACTCCATATTCCAAATGAGGGCGTACTAGAGATTTGTGTAGTGGCAGAATTATATTTGCTTCCCTGGCTTCTATACCCTTCTTAATACATGCTAATATTTTATTTGCCTTTGCAGCTGCTGCTTGGCTTTGAGCACTGTTACCTAGGTGGTTGTCCACCAGCACTCCCAAATCCCTTTCAATATCTGATACACCTAGATTTGCTCTATTAAGATTATAAATTGCATGGCTATTTTTCCTTCCCAGATGCATAACCTTACATTTATTCGTATTAAATCTCATCTGCCATTTAGATGCCCATTCCTCAATTTTATGTAAATCCCCTTGGAGGGAAAGCACATCATTATCTGATTTAATTACCTTGCACAACTTTGTGTCATCAGCGAAAATGGAGACCCCACACTCCAATCCTACCTCTAAGTCATTAATAAATATGTTAAAAAGGAGAGGACCTAATACTGAACCCTGAGGAACCCCACTTACCACATTAGTCCAATCTGAGTATGTTCCATTTACAACAACCCTTTGCTTCTTGTCTTTTAGCCAGCTCTCAATCCATGAGCAGATATCTACTGTAATTCCTGTATCCCTTAGTTTGCCCAATAGTCTCTCATGTGGCACTGTATCAAAAGCCTTTGCAAAATCCAAAAAGACTACATCCACTGAGTTGCCTTGATCCAGGTTCCTACTAACCTCCTCATAGAAAGTAATAAGATTTGTTTGACATGACCTTTCCCTCATAAATCCATGTTGACATCCTAAATCCTGTTTAAATAGACATATTCTTGTATATTATCCCTTATTAACCCTTCTAAAAGCTTCCCCACTACAGAAGTGAGGCTCACTGGTCTATAATTCCCCGGATTTGCTCTTGCTCCTTTTTTAAATATAGGTATCACATCAGCTTTTCTCCAGTCATCTGGTAGAGACCCTGTGTTGAGTGAATCTTGAAAAATTAAATATAATGGTTTGGCTATTACAGAACCCAGTTCCCTTAGTATCCTTGGATGTATTCCATCAGGACCCGGGGCTTTATAAACATTTATTTTTTCCAACCTCTTTTGGATTACTTCTTGTGTTAACCAATTATTTGGCAAAGGTAGTGTAGCCCCATTATGTTGCAGTGTCCCAACCACCTGTACCTCCCTTGTGTATACCGAAGAAAAGAACCTATTTAGCTCATCTGCCTTTTCCTGGTCACTAATTTTCAGACAGCCTGTTTCACATTCTAATGTTCCTATAGCTTCCTTCCTCGCCTTCTTCCCATTAATATACTTAAAAAATATTTTAGGGTTAGTCTTACTCTCTTTTGCAATACATTTTTTCATTTTCTATTTTAGCCAGTCTAATCGCGCTTTTGCAAGCCTTGTTGATTTCCTTGTATTCCCATAAAGCAGTCTCTGTCCCCTCTTGTTTGTATAATTTAAATGCCTGTTTTTTACTCTGCTTCCCACAGGTTCGTCCCATGCCTGCCGTTTCTCTCTTCCCTTTTTGGGCTCCCCCGTCTCCCCGGCCGGCCTCCTTCCATGCTGCTTCCCTAGCCGTTCATGCACTCTCCTGCATCTCCTGTTCCTCCTCACTTCCTCCCTGCTGCCCGTTTCTCCCTTCCTCCTAGCCCCTGCCCCGTCTTACCTCTGCATCCCGATGGCCCCCTCCTGTTGCTCCGCCGTCTCCGGTCTCATCCTGCGTCCCGCTGCGCTGTTTTCGGGCGTCCCGGCGCGCCCCTCTCCCGGCCCGGCAACCTCCTCCTTGCTCCGCTGCTTCCCATGCCTCCTCCGCTGCTGCCCGGCTCCCCTCCTCTAGACACCTCCGACGCAGCTCGCGGCATGCCCCTCTTTCGGCGGCACGCCCCTCTTTTGGCGGCCCGCCTCTGTTTTGTCCGGGTTCGCTGCTGGCGCTTGCAAATCTACATGTGCAAATCAGACCTGCCAGAGCACATCTCCTTCATGCACCGTCTCAGTCAGTCCAATTCACCCCCCTTTTGACCTGAGACCAAGTCTCTAGCTGAATCTAATCACAGGCTCACCTTCATATAGCATCACAATCTAGTAAATACATAACTACTATACTCCACGAACAACTTTTTCGTTTACCATGCACCCACAGTTACGCTTCGAACAGTCGCTTCCCTACATCATACGCATCATTGCCATCACGCATTCGACTCAGTACCATACGCCCAAATGGACTTTGCTCTAACCTCGTCCCCTCATCGAAACCGTCCTATTTCAAACCGACAAATCAATCATATCATCGCCTCAAATCAAATAATTTCTCAGACGCCTACAGCACAGAGCACCCCCCTCCAAACTACAACGTCATCCCATAGATGGTGCACTTTTCAAAAGGTTGACCACCCTGCTTTCCACAAACCCATTCGGCCCGACACATCCAGGATGATCCGAGGGGCCATCATGCTTGCTTTCTACGGCTTCCTGCGTCCAGGTGAGTTTACCACTTCGCAACGCTCACTATCTCACCAAGCAGGACATAACTTTACATCCAGATCACTTCATGCTCACACTCCAGCGCACCAAAACAAGTCGCAAACCCATACTCATAACATACTTCCCATCACACAACGACTGGTGTCCAGTCTCCACTATTAAATCCCCTTTAAATTCAATATCTTCCAAACCAACCACTCACCCTCTCCTGAGCTTATCAAGCCAACCCTTGTCCACCACCTCCTTCATACACTACATTAGACTGCTGCTACTCAAACCCTTACAGCTATTCAGGACACTCTTTTCGCATTGGAGCCGCCTCTTCAGCCTCCAAAGCCAACATTCCCATGCACATTATTCAATCGATGGAAGTCAAATTGCTACACCTGCTACATACCTTTTCCCATTGCAGAAACTAAACAGGCTTTTCAAACCATCACTCATTAACCTTCTCCCTAAAATTCTGCTCACTTTTTGGCCTGCTCACTTTTTGGCCTGCCCTGCTGCCCGTTTCTCCCTTCCTCCTAGCCCCTGCCCCGTCTTACCTCTGCGTCCCGATGGCCCCCTCCTGTTGCTCCGCCGTCTCCGGTCTCATCCTGCGTCCCTGGCCTCTAAGCAGACTAAAATGGGTCTAGTAGCAATTGCCACACACCAGCTACTACCCAAGAGAAGGTCACGACCACAAATAACCAGGTGTTAACCTGGGAGTTGTTGGAGGGAACTTCTCTCCTCCCCTATATAAACCCCTCCCTTAACCTACATCCTCACCTGAAAATATTCACTTTTCCCTCCCACCTCACCCCAATTTAGGCCTTCTCCTCTACCCCTAAGCCCTCTAAGCAGACTAAAATGGGTCTAGTAGCAATTGCCACACACCAGCTACTACCCAAGAGAAGGTCACGACCACAACCAGCTGTAAAACAAAAACATGCAGACCTATAGAGAAGGCAGAGAGCAGTTAAACAGGGGTGTTCGTAAATTATGAAGGGATTTGAGTAACCCATTCCCTTGAAGCACACAAAAAACACTGATAAACAACCAAAATAAAAAATATAAAAATAACACTCACACACAAGACAGGGGGAGAGCCAGGAAGCCTGGGAGTTGCAAACAAATCTGAGCCATTTTTTAAGCTTTTCACCACACGAAAATCTGCAAAGTGAGGGAAAAATGTCGGCCAAAAAAAACGTAAAAATTCTGAAACAGGATGAATATGAGGCTCTTTAATGCCAGGCACTCAGAACTTAGAAAATACATGACTCCAAAGACAGTAACACGAACACGCGGGACTTCGAAAATACACGGCGGCGAATACAGTAACACACACGAACAACGCAAGGCACACGGCATGCTGCTTAGAGGAGTAAAATCCTCACATTGTGTGTCAAACAGCATTGCCAGCCTTACAATTTAATTGCCGTCATTTTTGAAGGGCAATTTCCTAGTTATATAATACTGCAGGTTGTATAATCTGTGGGTGCTATTTATTGCAAGTTTTTAGTGAGGCTTTATTACTATTGTTATGACCAGAATAGACCATATGTCTGCCTCTATGAAGGCATGTACATGTGTAGCCATCTTTGAATATATGTATTTGTATGTAATTGGATATAAGTAGGCAATTTGCTAAACAAGAAGATGCAAACATTGACAATATTATACCTACTTAATGTACTCTGGATGTCAAGTTGAGACGTACAAGTGTGGTTTTATTTTATTTCCACATTGGGCAACAAGTTGCTTAGAAACAGCTTTGAATGTAACACATGAATGTAAATAAATAAAAAAATGGTTAAAAGATTAATGCAGACTGTTTTTTCTTTAGGCGTCTTAGAATAACTAAACTTGAAAATATTTTAGAAAGCAAATAAAGAATTAAACAACCACAGCCTTTATCTTTTTTATGCAATTATTCATTTATGCCGCTTATTAGCTGATCCTGTCTGTTACTTTTTATAGTCTTTCCTTTAAACATATTAAAGATGCCCCTTTCCCTCTGTGAAAAGTATCCTGTGTATTCAAAGTCTCTTCCAACTTTAGAAGGTAGAGCAAAAGAAATCAAAATGGTAGCTCCCCCAGCAACATAATTGCACAGAAAAGGTTACATATTAGAATGCTGTATTTTGCATTTTAATTTCCACTCCAAAAACATATTTTTTTTCCTAGTGTAGTTTTTCAGAATAGTATGTTTTAAATATATGACCTCAGTGGTCCTTTAAAGTAATCAAAATAAGACAGGAGCTTTGCTTATACCCAGAGTTCAAGATAAATACATGGGGCCTCATTCTATTACCGGCCGTAAATCGGCCGTAAGGCTGCGATTCCTTGCGGGGGTTCTGTTAACTCGCGATTCTATTATACGGCCCCGCAAGGATCTCATCTTACGGCCGGCCGCATATCTTGGAACCGGCCGTAAGCGCAGAAATGTAAAAACGCAAAAATAAATTCAAGCCTGCACTGTACAGCTCTGTAAATGCTAGGGATCATATTGGGGGACATGATGATTAAAAGAAACCCACTCTCAAGCTTGCACATCAGCCCAAACCCGAGTTTAAATTAACTGTTTATTTTCCGGCTGCGGCGTGGGCGGGTCTGAAGTGCTCCAAGCACTCTGGACTTTTTACATGGATATTTTACGGATATTAAAAATAAAATATTTTACGGATTTGAGTATAGGATAATTATGTGCTATTTTTTCTAACACCTAAAATCCCTTTATAGTCTTCTCAAAGTGCAGGATGGCTTTATTTGAGCTATTTTATGTGCTTAATTGGTGCTAGCGGGACCTCTTTCCTGCAAGTAAGCTGCGGCTCGCTTTTAGCCTTGCAGAGAGGGTTCCCGGAGCAATTGAATTGCAAAACTCTTGCGGCCGTTTTAGATCAAAGGCTTTCCTCTGGCGCGAGCGGCCGCAAGAGATAGCAAGGCACCGGCCGCAAGCCTGCCGGAGCCTCCGGCCGTAAGGGAATAGAATAGCAGAATAGCTTGCGGACGGTCCTTGCGGCCCCGCAACGGCTGCGGCCGCTAATAGAATGAGGCCCATGGTAGACCATGATTCATTAATAGGTTTAGTATGTTATAACATATTTCTATTGTATTGTCCAAATGGTAAAAATCAGATGAAAAGCAACACAATTTTCCACACTTTCTTCAGAAGATAGGTCATGTCAAGCCATGATCCAAGGTGAGAAACAGTGTGTATGAGCAAGATAAGCAATACCCAAATGTTAATGCAGTATTAGAATAGCCTTGTAGGAGTGATTGGCATAAGGCAATAAAAGAAATTCTTAGGGCCATATTCAATTTGAAGCCCGGAACTCGATCACAGACAGCCGAATATCTGCGAGTGTGTTGCAGGCTTTTCAATTTCTCTACAGCCGCAAGTTACGGGCCTCAAGCCAAAACCATAAACCATGCACTAGTTCAGAGCAGTTCAGGGCGGGAAAATGAACAATTAAGCAAGCCTGTAACCTCACATTTCGAATCAGCCAATAGAAAATTGATACATCAGTAAAACAGGTTCGGGGGCGATATGCAATCAGACTAGCAAAACAAAAAAATAAAGACTTATGAAAATGAATGCTAATACTGTTCTAGTCCATGTGGGTGGCCTGATATGTATTACCTCATTGATACCCGAGATCGATTTAACCCCGAAAGGAAACATGACAAATAAATCTAATGTCCTACCTATTTGCGAGCTTGAGACTGTTGTGCAATTAATGTCTTTCATCGCTTTCCCCTTATTTACAGTGCAGTATTGATTATTATTATTATTATTATTTTTATTTGAATTTACAGTCCTACAAATAGATGTTTAACCCCCTTGCAGGTTCTCTCTAGTACTCATAGGATTTTCTCCTTCATTTGCCATTTACGGGTGTGAAAACTTTTGCGGGCTTTGGGAAATTCAGCAATTGAATAGCGATGTATGATTTTAGCCTTGCGAAAGTGACAGATCAAAGGCTTCTGGATCGGAGCCCGCAAAAAAATGCCAATTGAATACCAAATTAGCTTGCAACCTCACTTACGGGCTACCGGATCTCCGGAAACCTGAAATGAATATGGCTCTTAGTTCATGGGCAAGAAGAAGGTGGCTGTTTGGAGATTGTAATTGAGCCCTAGGACATTGCGGTAATTGAGAGTGTTGTAGAATCGGAAGGATAATGGAATGATTGTAGGATTCAGCAAAAATGGGCAACAGGTGTGGGATAGTGATAGTCTGGCAGAAGCATTCATGATAAACTGGAGTAAGGTCAGCCAAGACATGGGAAGGGCAATTAGGAACAGTAAAAAAATCTCTGTGGTCAATTTATTTTTATATACTTCTTTGAATAATAAATCTTGATAATGGGCTAAATGTTTTAGAAAGGTAAAATAATAAACAAAATATTTATAGTTGTATCTTATAACAAATTATTTCTTACAGCAGGTATCCATCAGTTGGTTCTGTCTGCTGTTTTCTTATAACCTTGTTAATTAATAGGTTTTCCTTAGACCTAATGAATGCACTGGCCCTTGTAAATTATATATATATATATATATATATATATATATATATATATATATTGTAACATAGTGCCCCCCAGATGTGAGAGCAAAACATGTTATGAAGAGTTCTCCCCAGGAAAGAGAGCGTTAACTTCCTGGAGCAGTGCTAAGTGACTAATTGAACCTGCAAGTGTTGTAAGCCTGTTAAAGGCACACACAGAGAAATGGGTGGGGTAACCTGCAATTAGGCCCTGTGTGGCCTAAGCAGAAGTAAGACCAGAGCCTCAGACAAGCTTCGAAGGATGCTTGTAGCTATCTACCAGTGAGAGTGAAGGCAGTGTATAGCAGAAATTGAAATTGTTTGCTGCAGAAGAAAAAAGGGATTTGCAGAGGAGACTTGTTTTCTGCAATAAGGATTTGTGCCTCAAAGAGCCTTTACAGAGGAGACTGTTTGCTGCAGGGGAAAAAAGGGATTTGCTGAGGAGTAGTGATGTCGCGAACATCAAATTTTGGGTTCGCAAACAGCGAACGCGAACTTCCATCAAATGTTCGCGAACGGGCGAACATCGGCGAACCCCATAGACTTCAATGGGCAGGCGAATTTCAAAACCCACAGGGACTCTTTCTAGCCACAATAGTGATGGAAAAGTTGTTTCAAGGGGACTAACACCTGGACTGTGGCATGCCGGAGGGGGATCCATGGCAAAACTCCCACAGAAAATTACATAGTTGATGCAGAGTCTGGTTTTAAGCCATAAAGGGCATAAATCACCTAACATTCTTAAATTGTTTGGAATAACATGCTTTAAAACATCAGGTATGATGTTGTATCGATCAGGTAGTGTAAGGGTTACACCTGCTTCACAGTAACAGACCAATCTCCCCGTTTAATGCACCGCAAACAACCGAAAACAGTCCCTTTGCACAACCGGAAACTCCCCATTTGCACAAGGTTGGATACCAAGCTAGCCATATCCCGTTCCTTGTCCTCACTGATGTCATTGAAGGTCTCTTCCTCCACCCAGCCACCAAGGGTCCCCGAAAGGTGACAACAAGCCCCCTGGGACGCCTGCTGTGTTTGGTCTTCCACCTCCTCAAAGCCACATTCCTCCTCTGACTCTTCTTCTTCAGACTCCCAGAGTCTGGGGGCTTCCAC